>OZ014438.1:27391167-27940414 GCA_963966035.1 Acleris laterana
AAGACACATTCAAGAAGACTCTTAAGTCTGCTCAATTTAAGGTTATAGGTAGGTACGAGTAAGTTTCTTCCAAAAATTTAATTTTTGGGACAAGCTTTTATTGCTGACTGTACTTTTTTTGCACAGTCGTCATTTACTCTTCAAGGAAATTCTAACAAGCCCTAACACGACGGGTTTATCATGTGTGTTAATTTAGGATCCAATGGCCACCCTGAGTCTCCACCATCAGATCAGCTCGATGGTAGGTACTATATCATTGTAATGTCATCAGAAATAAAGCCGTATGCAAATTTTCAGCTTCATCGGAAACCGGGAAGTGGGTCAAATTTTTATTGCAAGATTTGACCCTTACATACATACATCACCTAAGTGACCTATTGCAAGTTAAATAAAAGCTTTTAAAAAGCAAGCTTATTCTGACGGACCCCTAATTGTATTCGCAGGACAGCCAGACAGCGGGAAGCGACTTTGTTTTATACTACTTTCTACAGATGCCTAGATGTAGTGAATAATCCTTTCCCATCGTTTTTGGTCGGATAACTTCGTATTTTTCTTGCTTTCTCAGTAGGTTTATTGATGGGTGAAGCTAATTGAGAAAGCTAGATAAATACGAAATAATCCGACAAAAAACGATGGGAAAGGATTATTCACTACATCTGTATAAAAATATCTGTTATACAAAGTAGTATAAAACAAAGTCGCTTCCCGCTGTCTGGCTGTCCTTATGTATGCTTAAATCTTTAAAGTTACGCAACGGATTTTGATGCGGTTTTTTTAAATAGATAGAGTGATTCAAGAGGAAGATTTTTATGTATAATACATTCTGTTTTATGTACGGTTGTTACAGAAAACACATAAACCGAAGCGAAGCGAGGGCGGGTCGCTAGTACATATAATACAAAGTATAAAACAAAGTCGCTTCCAGTTGTCTGTCTGTCTGTCCCTATGTATGCTTAGATCTTTAAAACTACGCAACAGATTTTGATGCGGTTTTTTTAATAATAAAGTCTAGATAAGGGTTTGCAAGCGACTTAAATAAGTACGAGTACCTATATACTCGTATATCCAATTCGATGAACGCTTTACCTACGTAGAGTTTATCAACGCTAGGGAACATATTAATTTGTACTTTTCTTTAAAAGTTTGTGTAGGTAGCAAATTCCATACAAAATGCCGATAAAGTTTCTCTCCTCTTAAACCTATGCCGATTTTTACGATTTTTCAGTAAGTACCTATGTTGTAGATACGTATTATGAAACCTAGGTCTAAGTTTTCTCTTCCAAGAAACTAATACTTGGAAAAAAACAAAATTAGGAAAAAAACGGGATCGTACAAATCTAGTTTTTCATAGTATCTAGAACATATTCAAACATTGTGAAAATCGAACTTGATTTAGGAGATGAGAAACTTTATCGCGCAGAACGGAATTTGTATGGAAAAAAAAAGACAGCTACGCGATAGAGGCGTCGCTTCACTCCTCTTAATGAATGAAATACAGAGCTAAAGTAACATGCCGCCCCCAATGGAATTTCGTCCAACGACTTAGAACGCCGCCGCTCATCGTACGTCATTCAATGAACTTGTTTTTTCTCTGGTCGACGCTTGAGTAAGTCTGCCCACTAAAAAACGGCATCGTGCGATTGTGGCCGATCCGCAGTCGACACTCGAAACAGATTGCCGGTGCACTAGAACCGTTCGAAATCAAAAGTGCACAGATCACCATTCTTCTACGTACCTACTACCTTTCGGAGGTCATTCTGGCGATAAATAACAAGATCGGACTTCTGTTGTTATGTACCTACTACTAAAATAGTATTGTTGTACATCATACCTGTGACCTGTACCAGGAGATCTGTGGTAGCACAGACAGCTTCCAGACGTCAAAATGTTATATTCTCCGTGTTTCCTTCTTAAGAGTTAGGTACTTGCCATGCATGTTGCCATTCATGGTGGTTCTTAAATAATTGTTAGAAGTACCGTAAAATCCAAAAAAAGGAAGAATATTGTAAGGCTATCTGTAAAAGGCTAATAGAAATCTCTTTCATAGAACTAGAAAATTACGTAATAATTTGTGTTTACAGACCACCATTGGTTGATTTCTGCACATTTTAATCTATAGAAAAATGTGTTAAGATTAGCATGTAAAACCCAAAAGCATGTTATTGTTTGTGGAGACTTTAAAATTATACTACTAGAATCATGAATCATGAATCATGAGCTCTTAAGTTTATTTGTATGTTTCTCATCACACTTGCTCGTAAATAGTGTTCTAACATGCTATAAAAATCGACCATAAATGCAAAATAATACCCGCGGCCCTTTTTTACCATTACGCTTCAGCTTCGGGCTTCTAACAGACTCTCATTTGTAATTCTTTCTTTACCACCCTTAATACACAATGTACTATTTCATCACACTTGCACGTAAACAGTATCTAAACACAAACATACAGGTTATTTTTGCCGTAAAGCCCTATCTAAAACTCTCGAGCTTTATTTCGTCATGAAACCCAAGGTCGGTAAGTATTTTTTTTTTTAATTTATAGCACAGCACACAGGTCATGCAAGTTCGAGCAAGAAGTTTACACGCAATTGGAAAATTGTCTTAAAATTTTATCTAAACAGGAATTTCATTGCAATCTCACTACATGTTACTTAAATACTCAACGAATGTTCTCAATAATTGATTTTAATAGTTTTTTGTATCAAAACGTCGTTATTTTTTTACGCTCCGTCTTGGCTACGTAAGTATTTGCCCTTAACGTTTCTGAACGAAACATTTGTATAATCTGTGGTGTGGGCGAAAAGCCCGCAATCCTTTCAGCATTTCCTCGCTGGATGGTTAAACTTATACGTTGAGCGAGGAAACTGCCTGCTCTTTGATCTCCCGTGACGTCAATGAACCTCATCGAAAAAATAGTAGAGAGTGGGCGGACAGTGGAATATGCCTGTAATTTGTTTTTGTTTGACTATAGGTCCAATGTACATAAAACTACTGGTCAAAGTACAGCCAAAATTATGTATGGGAGAGAGTTAAGATGTAGCTTCTCATTGCTGAGTTCAAACCGAGTAGTTGATAATTAACAAATTTAATTAGCAAACAACTATGAAAGCAGATATAAAACATTCATAGACGGAGAAAACGCCATAACAAAAAATAATAACCATGGGTCTCCAGGTGAAATCGTTAAGGTTCTAGTTCCTGGTGTGACCTACATGGTAAAAGTGGATGGACTCGAATGGAAGCTACATGCTAAGCAACTACCTACTTAATTGAATGTGGGCAAGATATTTTGAATTAATGTATATATTAGTATTTCTTTCAGATAAAGTGGGGGATAGTGTTAGAGTTATGATCAAGAGAGTACAGGGAGCTGTACTAACTCACCCGGATGTGTATCTTCTCTGTGGAGCGATATAGAAATAATAACTCGCAATCAATAAACTTTCTGGTAGGTATCATTGATAATAAATTATAGCCACCTTAGATATACTTAAATGGAAATGAACTGCTTAACAGTAATCAGTTGGGCTTCACCAGAGGACGATCCACAACTGATGCAGCATCTGTACTCACTCTATAACTATAACATTTGAGAGAAATCTTGTGATACAATAGGATTTTTTGTAACTTCGCCAAAGCCTTCGATTGCTTATAGCATGCGACTCTTGTATTCAAATTAGAACATTATGGTCTGTCAAATAATTCTTTAAGACTTAAGTATGTCTTTATATCTAAGTGATAAAACACAAACGGTTGTTGTAAACCAACATTATAGTCTATTGGAGCAACTGTCAAATTCGGTGTGCCTCACTCAGGACTCTATATTAAGCCCTTTCTTATTTTTGGTTTATATAAATGACTTACCACCCACGGTAGATAACCTTTGTGATATTGTGCTATTTGCTGATGAGATGATACATCATTAATTTTCAAGGTAGACCGAAAATCTGCCGATTACAGTAGTTTATTCTACCCGCGCTAGGTAAAGAACGTAATTAGTTTACTAGTAACAGTTTGCGACTCAATAATTGACCTGTTATCTGTAACCTGCCCTCCGCAGTTTTCTGCGGCACAATGCTGACGAACGTAATGTCTTCATTTTACTTTATACTTTTTCAATTGTTTTTTATTCTGTGTGCGTTGAATATTTTTTTCTATTCTATCATATTCTGTTTAATGCTAAGAGAATGGGAATGTGACTTAATCCGAGATTAATCTATACAAATTCGGCGTTTAACCCTTAACCACCTACCTCCCGTCTCACAGGCTCATTCAAATTTTAAAACTGTATTATACCTAAGTGCGAACATCCTAGAAACGTCTGTGTCCTTGTACTTTCCCCCCTCCTGCCTCAGAGCTGCGTCATCGCCCACCGACGTCGGTCGTGCACGCGTTTAGTTTTGGTGAGTATATTTCTGCATCCGACCGTCTCTGAGACGGGTGGTAGGTGCATACGTATTATTTTATTAGGGGTCTCGGAGACGGATCTTAGGTGGTTAAGTAATTAACAACGATCATTTACCAGCACTCCAAAGCACAAGTGGTGTTGAAGAACGGTCGGAAGTACGGAAAACCTGCTCTACTTGTGACCCGAAGAAAAAACGCTGAACCCAGTACATGTGTTTCGAAAGCAAAAAATCAATTTGCCAAGAATTTTTGAATAAATTGTGCATTAACTGCCGCGAAAAGCAGTAACTAAGTAGTCTGCAATTTTATAAAAATACTGCCTTTTTCATATTGTTATATTGTTATTTAGCTTTGTTGATTATTGAATAATAAGAAATTAATTCTTGGATCTTTTTAAAAAGTTCAAATTTTAGTTTATCTCACCTTTCGAAGGATATACAGTTCCTAGAGTAAAATTAAGGACCGGTGCCATATGTTTTAAGAACAAAGTATGTTATGTTCATGTTTTTGATGTTATTATTAGGTTAATTAATAATTGATTTTGTCTATTTTGTTGTTTCTGTTTCAAATTACCTATACAATCCACAACATTTAATTTATAAGGGTGATATTATGTAGCCGTCCTAAGGACGGGTGGTAGGTGCTTGTGTGATAAAACTGATAAAAATAGTAGGTAGGTAGTTAAGGGTTAATCTAGGTATAAAATAATACAATTTGGTCGAATCCACCCTAGGAAAACTAAATTTTAGACCGGTTGAATATAGGTATGGTATATTTGTAAATGACGAGTGTTTATATATATAAGGCGCTTTTCTTAAGCTTGTAAGAAAATGACACCTATGACGATTAAATAAAAACATTGTGGCAGGCATCTTGAATTTTACTAATTATTTGACATCATTGTCAAAATCCGCGTCATCATTTCCAAATCAAAAACCGATGGTGAGTTTTTCAAAAAACGTCAAAAACATGTCATTATCGTTATTCCTTGGGAACTTCTAAATCTTCCGGGATGGGATTTTACTATGTGTAAAAGCTATATCCATTCTAAATATCATCCAAATAAGTTGCAGCGTGAAGGAGTAATAAAGTAAAACCCCTTTTTACGCCTTTAGGGGTAGTACCAACTTCCAAGTTGCTTATTTCAAAAGTAACTAATCTGCCATACAAACTTCTACCCCCCGTTTATTGCCTTAAGGGCAGTTAATTCCAATATCACAGAAAAAAATTATATTTTATTATAAACAGTAGCTTAAATACCAATTTATAAGTTTCTAACTACAAAAATGACCATAGTTCCATACAAACTTCTACTCCCTGTTTTAACCCCTTAACGGCTTAATTTAAAAAAAAACCCTTCGTAATGCACTCCTGGGGTTAGGAATATTCCCACCAACTTTCGTCCTAGGTCCAGCGATATAGGCTATGCATCGATCGATCAATCAGTCAGTTTTACCCATTTTCATCCTTTCGATTAAATTATTAGAAAGGCATATAAATTCATTTTTAATCGATTTGAAGAGTCTAACTTGAAAACCGACGGACTTTTATTCAAACGCTCATCTCCTTTTCTAACCCCTTAGGGGTGGAATTTCAAAAAATATTTCCTCAGCTAATGTCTACACTGTATAAGGTATCTATGTGCAAAATTTCAAGTTTCTTCGTCTAGCGGTTTGGACTATACGTTGATATATCAACATTCAGTTTAGCATTTTATATATACCTATATACTCGTACTAGCTGTTCCGCGCGACTCCGTCCACGCAGAAAAATAAAACATAGCCTATATAACTCAGGGTGAATGTAGCTTTCCCATGGTGAAAGAATTTATGAAATCGGCAGAGTAGTTTTTGAGTTTATTCATTACAAACATGCACACACACACACACACAAAAAAACAAATCTTACCTCTTTATGATATTAGTGTAGATACATATAATAAAAAATAAATATAATATATACGTATACACATATACCTAGGGTATATAAATATAGATTGACTAATATGTATGTATGTATGTAAAAAAAACCGTGTAAAATGGATGAAATTAGTTTCCTAAAATAAGACGGTATTTTAATTATTTTGCAGTACAGTTTGTAGTTGAAGTATTTTTTAGGTGTTTTCCAATTAGATGGGCGCGGAGGGGAACCTTGTGCTTGCGCGCAGGAGCCTCACAACTACGACTCCAAGCCACCGCCCCAACCGACTTCTATTTGGACAACTGAAAACGCATGATACTTATTAGATAGCTCTTATTTACTTGACAGTAGTGGCGGCCGAGTTAACACAATACGATAACAGTCAAAAGCAATACGATTTTACCCAGTAGAATAGAGGCCCAGAAATAATTTATGTATGATCCAGCATTGGACTCAAGATTGTATGCCATGTCTGTGAGTAGCGGAATGAGAGCGTGTCAGACATTGTTGAAAAATATATTATTGCTGACTGCTATACTGACCGCACACTTTAGCGCTTTGGCTGCTGCACTAATCTGTCAAATGCGTTAAAGTGACAAGGTATTAAGTTGTAAATGGTCGCTTTATGTCGCTCATTGAATACAAAACGGACACATTCCAAAATAATTTGCTCTTCCGTTAAAAATCGTATTGCAACCGCTTCTAATTTTAAAATGCAACACTGACTCATTTCGGATTGTGTCCGTTTTGCATTCAATGAACGATGTGTGCAGCTGCCAGCTACTCATCAGGCCGGCTGTACAGTAATATTAATACTAGATTAACCTTTTCAGGTGTTAGTGCATGGGTTTTGAAAGCCGTTGAACGCCTTATTATCTCCTACTCTTAACTCCTACTTGTGGTATCATCAAGTTGATGGTGAAATTTGACGTAGATTATTATTCCCTGTTCGGGAGAGATCTACCGAAAATTTTGATACTTTTCATTTCGCGTCAGCTAGCAGTTACCTTAAGGAAACCCGTGTCCATAACATTGAATCCACCTGGTATTGTCTCGCAGCTCTGGCAGACCTAGATATTTTTACTTTAAATTAGTGCTTTTACTTTTGTTCCACGAGAGGACCGTAGGGCAAATCACTTGTTGTAATAAGTACCAAGATTAACAGACGAACGTTTAGAGCTGGTATTAGGGCTACGGAACCGCTAAAGGATATTAAAATATGTCATTCGTAGGTACAAAACCTATTTTAAAACAATCGTCGCAAAAAAATTGAGCTATGTAGAAACTTAGAACCTAAAGGTGGTGAGCAGGTTTCAAGTCGGCTTCAAAGAACCTACCGCAAGAGGCGGGGTTTATCTGCTGCTATACTGCGATAGACGTTACTTAAAACAATTGCCCCCGCTCGCTCTCTATCAAATACGTATTCGCATATGGGAGGCAAAGCTACCGAAGTCTGGCTTGTAATGATTGGGTTCATGCAGCGCCTCTGTGAGATTAATTTGCTAATAACTTTAACAACACGAGCAGTCAGTTTTGAAGCTTTAGAGGATCGTATGAGTATCTACTACGTATACATATAAATGTGTAGTGCTTACTACTTATTAAACGAGTTAATCTTCAACTGTTGATCGTTATCGAACATTTAGGTATAGGATTGACTCGCGTCGAGCGCTTGTGTGTGAATTCCATCTACAGGTTGTTTTTGAACTGGACGTAAATATTAATCAATCAATCAATCAATCATTTATTTGTGTTTACAGGTCATTACAAAAGATGGTAAAAATGTGATAGTATCACAGTAAATTGCCGGTAGGCGTACAAATTTATAAAGAAATACAACTAATGCTATAATACATTTCAATACTTAATATAACAGGAACAAAGTATAAAATGTTAAAGTTTAAATCTGATTGGTATTAAATATATTAAAATTTATCGATCAAAAAATCAGTTACACAATAATAACATTTTTCAGTTAGGAATTTCGATAGCCTTACCTTAAAACTAACAATGTCGGCATTTTTTATATTGTCAGGTATTTGTTGTAGATAGTAGGTGCCATACCAAATAAACTTTTTTTATAAAGGGCAGTTTTACAGAGCTCTGGTATGACGTGTGATTTGTGTCTTGCTTTACCACCTTTCCCTCGTGTCTTAAACTTGTACAGGTTTATTTTTACAAAACATGCAACTTCGTAAATATATAACGATGGAACTGTCAATAATTGCAAAGACTTGAAGTATGGCCTACAGCTATCCGTTACGTGCAGATTACAAATTGCTCTTATGCATCTTTTTTGGGCTAGAAATGCTTGATTTTTTTCAGTGGAGTTGCCCCAAAAGATGATGCCGTATCTCAATGTAGACACCACAAAACCATGGTACGATACTAATACTGATTTGCGATTTGACACCTTTGATAACTGATAAAGAGCATAAGGAAAGCTATTATTTTTTTTGCACAGTATATGTATATGCTCTTTCCAAGTTAACTTGCTATCAATGACCAATCCCAAAAATTTAGTGTCCATTGCTTCTTCAATTTTACAGTTACCACTCCTAATTATAATATCTTTCTGTCTTTTCAACGTCCGTTGGCCGAAATGCATGATAAAGATTTTTTGCAAATTAA
The DNA here is from genome assembly GCA_963966035.1 of Acleris laterana. NCBI lineage: Eukaryota > Metazoa > Arthropoda > Insecta > Lepidoptera > Tortricidae > Acleris > Acleris laterana. Next base: position 27,400,129 of record OZ014438.1, read on the forward strand.
TGTGAAGATTATTTACGGAGTCTTTTAATTACGGAGTCTAATGCATTGTTGATATCCATCTCATAGTTAGCAGGACAGTCTTGTTTAACGATGAGTGTGCTATCGTCGGCGAATAGAACCATTGGATGCATTATACTTTTCGGTAAGTCGTTAATATATATAATGAACAATAAGGGTCCGAGTACACTACCTTGTGGGACACCAAACTTGACGCGACGGCCCAAGTAGCAATCGGAGCCTAAGGCTAAATCTTATATGCCTTAAAAATGTCAAAGTTGGTTTCCACTGAGACATGTACATTTAAGTCGGTTTTCATAAAATCCAGTTAGCATTTAATGCAAAGTAGACTTAAATAAAGGCGACTTTAGTCTATTTGTCACTTTCAAATCCAATTAGAATTAAGTCAGATTTAACTATGCCTATAAGACATCTTTCTTAAGGCTTGTTATTCTTATCTTATGCTTACTGAAGATTGACTTGAGGATTACTTGATTTCGATTGAATTATTATAGTCAAGATAAGTCAATATTGAATTTGGAAGACTTAAAGATTTCTTAAAATCAAACGAATACTAAAGTTTCTCTACTAGCATTTCTTTTGGATGAGTAAAGTAAAAGTGTGCTTAAGAAGTGAGTTTTCAGTCTTAAAAGAATTAAGAGGACGGGTTTATGCGAGATGGATAGTCGTAAAGTTAAGAAGTTAAAAAAATCCGGTGGATTTCGTCGTCGAGTCAATACGTTAGAAAGTGACAATGACTGTGACATAGAAGCTTCAAAAGATGAACGTAATTACAATTTTATATTAAAATTAACAGAATGGTCTGTTGCTTACAATACACCTCAGAGCTCACTTAATGCACTACTGAAAATTATCAGCGAGTATGATCCAAAACTCGTATCGAAGGATGCCAGAAAATTACTTAAGACTGTGCGTTCAGTAAAAATAAATCCTTGTGGAAATGGTGAATACTGGCATAAGTAATGGTTTTAAAAATAATATTTTGCATTATTTTCAAAGCTTAAGCAAAGATATAAGTATTTATATAAATGTAAATATGGATGGATTACCTCCTTATAAAAGTTCTAAAATAGAATTCTGGCCTATTTTGTGTAATATTCACGACATGGATTCAATTCCTGTAATCGTCATTGGGATTTACTGCGGAAAAAGAAAACCTAATGCCAATACATTTTTGGAACCTTTTGTTAGAGAAATGAAAGAGGTTTTAGAAAATGGAGTTCAAATAAATGATTTTACAGTGACCGTCAAAATAAGATCATTTATATGTGATTCACCAGCACGGGCTTTCATAAAAATATATTTTTTAATAACTTTGTAGACACTTACCTACCGTAATGTTCCTATGCACTAAGTGGAAATTATAAAACGACAATTGTTTGTTACACTGATCGATTCACATTAACTTAGGTAGTCGCTTGTTATTTTTTTTATTGGTTTGTTGTTGCATTAACCACTCCCAAAATGACAACAACAACGTTACTTCTTACTGCGCAAGTGGTATCGCGAAAACTGACTTAGGAGTGAGTAAATTGGCTATTTTCTTAACTTTGCATACTACAAATCTTTTTTAAGACTTAGTTAAAGCAAACATCTTTTAAATAGGAATAAGTTTAGTACAAACAGTATTAACTCGTCCTTAACTTTGTCTTGCTACGTCAACATTGCCTTAAGTGTTTCTTATTTGATCCTCAGTTGATTTAACGCCATATTCGATTGAAGTACATTTTAAATTGTTCGTATAAAAGTTATAAATTTGTATTTGTGCTGTATTAAATCATTTAAAATACTTTGTATAAATATTCAAAACATCAATTAAATTATAAACATTGCTACAAATTATGTCAATTTTTTTTTTTTAAGAAAACCTACAAAAGTGTTTATGTGTTTCAATAAAATTTGAAGATTTTGATATTATTTCTTAACATTTCGTAAAGCCCGTGTGTTTTACAACAATGTGTATTAATTCTACACGACCAACTAATTTGCGTTGAACTTTCGACTGTAAATTTGGACAAGAATCTACTATTGCGTATTTGGTGAGTAATAAGCTACGCCATTATATTTCCTTGTGAAAGAATTATAGTTCATTAACATAATTTCGTTGTCATTTTTCTTAACATTAACTACATAAAGTAAATGTAGCTTTAAATCAGTTTTCAGTTGACTACGATAATTCTTCACGATTTTATTCTAGCATTCTAAACTTGGTATTCAAGATATCTTGAAGACGAAAACTTTGATTTAACTTGGCCTACAAGATATCTTGAAGACGCAATAAAGGGCTTTATTAATACCACTGCCTTAAAAAAGGTTTAAGTCTTACTTGAAAGAAGTCTAAAGTCCCTCTTAATTAGCATTTAAAAACGGTGCCCATTTTTACTTAACTCTGTCTTCAAGGTTTCCAATAGATATCTTTAAGACAAAATTTGATTTAACCAAGACAACAGCATGAATTAATACTTTGTCTTCAAGATATCTTCAAAACCAAGTTAAGGGGACAATTGCTACTTGGGGGGGTTTAGACAGGTACTTATATTCAGATCTTGACATAATATCTACTTTAGTTATCTCTGTATGCTGAGTTCTATTTCGCAAATAAGAATTTATTAAATTTAGGATGTTTCCCCGAACGCCATAAGACTCCAATTTTGATATTAAAGTGTCATGATCAACATGATCGAACGCCTTACTCATGTCCATGAACAGTGCGGAAATCGGATGTCTTTGATCAACACTTTTCATAATTTTCTGCAAAAAATCAAACACTGCCAAGTTAATTGTTTTATTTTTGCGAAAGCCTTATTGTTCTTCCGCGAAGATATTTAAACCATCAAAATAACTGTAAAGACTTTGATGAATATGTTTTTCAAAGATCTTTGAGAAAATAGGAAGAAGAGCCACAGGTCTATAATTTGTTAGTGAGGTTTTTTCTCCTTTCTTAAATAAAGGTTTTATTATAGAAAATTTCAACTTATCCGGAAAGATTCCACTCTCAATACATAAATTAAAAATGTAACATAATGGATTCGCTATAATATCAGCTACAGCTTTAACTATCTGGACGGATATTCCATCAAATCCAACGATATTCTTGTTTTTCAAGGAGATAATTATTCTATAGATTGTATCCAATGAAATAGGTGGCATAAACATTGAATTTGCCCTAGAGTTGACAATAGGGGATAAAAAAGCCCCTTGCCTTGTATATCGGTCCAAAATATAGTTTTAACTTTTTATATGTTAATTAGGTAGCTTAGGATAGTGATAGCGGTAAAGAACGCTACGTGGCATTATTATAGTCAAGTGCCAAATCATGTATCGAAAGAATGCTCTCATAAATATGTTACGAAGTTCTTATTACCAACACTGGAATAAGGTGCCTTGGTATATTTTTTTGAGGTTGCGTTCTCCCATATTTTTACACTTGACTGTACACCTTTGCCTAGTGTAACCACACCACAAATGGTGTTACGCCGTTGGGTTATGGTGTCTAATTTTCTACCGTGGTTTTTGGCGCTTAAGAAGCGTTTTCAGCTGAAATATCGTTTTCAACAGGCTGAAATATCGTTACAGACCGTTTCAGTTATTGTTTGTAACGGTTTAAGTGAGTGCGTTACTAAAGTCTACTTTTGATTATCGGCGTATTCGTGCATTTCTATCATTTACCTACCCCCACGTACGTAACAATAGGTATAATTTGGGATTCTACTACTTGATATATAGGTATTTACAATCCTCGATAGCAAAACAGTGTATTGAATTACTACATAATTCCCAAAATATTAACGGATTCAAAATAAATCCATGCTTTCTAAGCCACTAAAGTATTTTTCGTTCGTCATTCAACAACTTTGACTTCGTAATAATTTTTTTTACAAATTATATTTATTTTTAACCAAGGGAAGCGAAGGGTACATTACCAGTATCTTTAAAAACTTAATAACTCTAATTAAGTAACTGATTGAAAACTTAAAACTATATTCTACTGGTAAGAAAAAAAGGGCCTTGTTAACCCTTACCTATAATATTTACGTCAAGTTGTGGGACACCCTGTTATTTCACAGTCACATCTGCTCTAGGGCCCCAAATATTTTAACGAATGTTAAATGCAAATAGCACGCGAACCTCCCATCCCGTACGTTGCATGCTGTCTTAAGATATTTGCTTTCATCATTCTTACCGTGCTGCTGCGTTGCTTACCCTGTAGACACAAGTGGCGCGCCCCTTGCTTCGTGCCTCTCGATAGCGCCCTACAGTTACATTAGCGTGGAACAAGCTAGGTGGTCTGATGATCTTAAGTGGTGGAATTGGACACAAGGATAACAACTTTTTTTGTAGGTCACTTGGTCCAGTCTCGGTTCTCCTCTTATTAATCCCCATGTCGTTACATCGGAATATACACCAGCGCCCAGACAGCAAAGCATTTCCTAGTGTTCCTGAGCGGATAGAGAGAAAAGATATAGGGACCGCTTGCGCCGCCTACGCATGACAAACAGAAATAGCTGCGCGCGCCGCCTATCCCCTGACTCAGCTCAGACAATAGCTCGCTCCCCTCCTGCGACCGCTTTCGCGAATATCAAGTGATCTTCTCAATGTTATGTCCCACGGCAGACTCGTAAAATTAGTGTAAATTATTACCGTACACTGGGCCAAAGTCGTTGCTCTGGTCGTAGATCTGATGCCGCTGAATCAAGGTTACCGAACGCCGAAAAGGCCGAGTATTGTAGGTAAGTATACAAATTTTAAAATAATCATATTTCTGAAGATTCATTGCGAGAAATACGAACCAAAATGCACCCACTGTGAGATACAAACAAGATATGCAGTTTGATCCGCGATGCTACTTTTCTGTGCCCCATTTCTTATTTTTTCAGAAGCGAGGCGTGCATTCGGGCATTGGAAGCATAAGTCGTTTTAAAATAACGATTAAGTGACGTAACGTGGCCCACGTGGGTATCTAAGTAATTATTATTTTTTACGTTTCGTAGCCAATTACTATTTTTTGACCAACATAATAAAAGTCTATTTTTAAACGAAATTAATGGAGATCTTTTATCTACCAGGCTACCTAGGTTATAGAGCAATTTTATCTACTCTCCCGCCTCCGAAAGAGTCCCGGAGCGCGGTATTTTTAGTAGACGGTAGGACGTTTTTTAGTTCTCCATTATTTTAGCCAAATTTTCAGCTAATTTCAGTGTGCTGGCGTAAAAGTAGCTTAGTACTACTATGATGAGTCTTCGCCGTCTGGCGAGGGCCCTGACCAAGTGACCAGTCTTTATCTTACGGGGTACGGACGGATGGAAGTCTTTCGGCCATTAATTGTATATCTGTGTGAAGTGAGAGCTCTGGGTCGGGTACGGTCACGAGCGTTAATTTGGGACCCATTTTAAGAAAATTATGCTTAAAGTCATCAATGTCATTAGAGATGTTAAGTCATTTGTAACCTTTGGAAAACTCAAGCTTATTGTTGTAGAATGTCAGATTGACTTTGGACCTAAGGTGGGTACCAAATTAAATCTCGTGACTGTACATCCCTGTCCTTGCATATCTTGGCTCGCCGTCTTATGTACCAACTTATCTACCTATGTAAAAATCAAAAAACAAAGACCGGTCTCACACTTCTCGTACCACACATTTATATGGAAATCATTAGACAACCCGCTCGAAGTTTGTTGGTTCGACTAGACTTGAGTACCTACAAACCAGTTCGGACCATCACTCCATAAAACAGAATTTAAAAATTATGTAAGTATTAAGAATTTTATATACCTCGGAGTAAAGGAGGTTCCGTGATTCGCGCTAGGCGCTAGGTGAGTGTGGGCGGTGAGTGCAGTGTGCTGCGGACTGGGCCCTCATCAGCCACGCCCACGCTGCCGATTTCCAGAGTTGCATTCGGAGGTTTTTTATACAGTAGTAGTAGTCATTTATTTCATATTAGAAATAACATTATAATAGGTTGCATAGTTATATTATAAATAATGAATTCACAATAAGACCGTCAGTGTAAAAAAAATAAAAATCAAATAATGACCATGTGTACAAAAGTAATAATAATAATTAAACAAAATAAAAACAGTAAAAAAACAAAAATAAACATAGCTCAAATAAATATAAAACACTGAACCCTACATTCATGTTTACCATTATGCTGCTGGCGAGCGTTCTCCACGAGGCCAACTGGTGAGGTTAAAGGTAGTTACTTCGAAAACATTGAATGAAGAATGTCAGTAGGTACCTACGCCAAATCGCTTGAAACTTTGTAACAGTAAAGTTTAAAAATAAACAAAGATTACTGTTTGGTCGTAAACTATGTAAGTTAGTATGGAATTTAGATTATTAATTTAAGCTTAATGTGGCACCGAAATAAAAACCTATCATACAAATACAACCCGTACCTACTTCACCTTCCAAAGTTAAGCAACTACAAGCGTAGACTAAAACAGGATAGGTGACCGCTTAAAACATCGTGTTGATAAAATCAGTTTTGTCACATATTTGTGGCAGTTTTAAACGAAATTTCTATTTAGTCGTATACTATGAAAGTAAGACTACAATTTAAGCTTAAAATAGCATCAAAACAAGAAGCCATTATAAAATACAATCTTTATAAAAATGCTAATAAAAAAGATTTTTTTTCATGTTTCTTGTATGGGGACCCCTCATGAAATTTGATTTACTGTTCATTTTCAAATTTTCGACGAAAGAGTTTTTAATAACACGTCTTCTGTGAAAAATTTAAAAAGATATAAAAAGATATAGCCCTGTAAAATAACTCAAATCATACCATGGCGCGCACGGCTGCTAATCTGTGACGTCATCATCCGTGAGCGCTAGCCGCCGGGTTTCGAGCGCCGCCGCGTATGAAACGCGAAAGAAACTATTTGACGTATTGGAATGATTTTTTTACCGGTATTTTTTATTTTTCTTGAAGAATACGGTTAACCAAAAATCTAAACTGGTTGATATTCTCTATTCTTGGAGCTCCATATGTATACGTACTCAATCTCACCCGATCATTATAGGTATATATATTCCCGAAATGTTCCTGATTATAAATAAAAAAATGCGTGTAAAAGTAAAATGCTTTGTACTTTTTGTACTTGTACCTACATGTTGGATCCAAAAGACCGAAAAGAGAAGAGTTTTATTTTTTCGGTTTTTAAATCATATAATGTAAAAACTATTAATATTATTTAAAAAAACTGACTGCAATTGAAATATCAGGTGAAAAGCGAAAAGCATGGAACATTAAAGTAGGTTAATACTTACCTAAGTACAACTAACTTTAATATTGGAAAAGGTGCTACTGGCGGGGACAAGCTAACAGTGCTAATATTTTTTTCAGAAGATTTATGTTTTGTAATTCTTTGTCAATGTCCACAGGATCTCGCAGGCAAATATAGCTTTGTACAGTACTAACCGACAATTGGACGATTGTAGTTTCGAACATAGTACCTAACTCTTATTTAGTAGGTACCAATTCCACCAAATGATGTTAAATTTAATCAATGTGGATCGACTGTTAGTTCCTACATTTTGACAGCTGTCAACGCTCTAATCTTCCGTTAAGTCGTTAACATCGTCTGGTGATATTGGTACTTAACTAATATGTGCTTGCAGAACGGGTTGGGATCCAAATTACGGCCCAATTTATAAAGGGTATTTCATCCATATTTATATTTATTTTCATCCTTATGCTTACTACTAGGTAGTATTATAAATGCAAAAAATACACTTGGTACTCAGATAGCTTATAGCCCGGAGACGGACTTTGGATATTTATTAATTCAGAAAAATTGTCAGGTTCCGAGAGAAAAGCGATTAACGATTTCTCCGTGGATGGGGTTGCGGACAAAAGCTATTATTTTGTTAGTTCTGTTTACATACAATACAGTGAATTTTTAATGGAATGGCACACAAACCTGCGGTGGGCGAAGCCGCTGACGGATTTGCCCGTAAATGATGAATATTGTAGGTTGGTATACCTACTACGGACTAAACTTCATGTACAAGAAGTTTATACGATCCTTTCGTTATTTTAAGCCATTTCTACTCCAAAAAATGCATATTTGTACAACACAATTATTGTAAATTCGATAGATTTTAAAGAGACGCATTGAGCAACCATTTCAGCTCGCCGCTGTTCCGTTAGTCAAATATTCTCGAGGCGAGTGCTGGCAAACATAATATCCCGCGGCACATACTAATGTTATGCTAATCACTTCGCTGGAGTCTAATTCATTTGCAGCGCGGCACTTTAGCGAGGCGATCTGCGCAGAGTGCGACGACGTCGCTGACGGTCCGGTCCAGCACCACGAAGGAAGGAAGCCGAGCGAGCGGCCGGCGCGCCTCGAATCATTTAAAACGTATTAAAATGTATCTTCCTGTGATCATGATAATAATATATGCAGTAATCGTACGTGGTAAGTCTTCTTAAAAAACAAGCAACTCTAGGATATTTAGGAAACGTCGCGGAAAAGTCAAAGTGTATTGAACATAATGAACCACTTGAAAAGTGTGATGATGATATTTTCGAGAGAATCATTTAGCGCTAGCGGCACACCCCGATGTTCAGTAAAATGCTGCAAATGGTGCTAAAAGCATGAAAATCGGAACAATTGATCTTTAGGCCATAATAATCAATTTCACCCGTAGCACGAAAAAAAAACAAAAAAGGAGAGGAGTTATGACGTCATATTGATATTATATGGGTTTTTTTTGTTCTGAAACCTATCGTGTGTGGTTCGTATTTAATGAAACGACATACATTTCAAACTTGCCGCAAGGAGCGCCGCGGGAAAGTCATAGTCATATTTAAACAATATGTTCTTGGTTACCTGTCGCTTAGCTATCTGAATCAAGATATCTTATCGCCACCCTGGGAATAGGTACCGTTGAGGAGTTCCGGTGGACATCTGTGGTTTTCATCATCAGTTCCATTTCACCAAATGACACTTTGTTTATGCAAACGCTGGACTAGTAACTAAAAATGCTAATAGTAGATTATACACCGAGGGGATAAAGCACAGTTTTATGTCACGGGTGCGATATTGAATCCTGAACGTAACGAAGTACTCCAGATTTAACTCACGAGCGCAGCGAGGGTGTTACGAGTTAATTCCCGAGCGAAGCGAGGGAATTAAGAAGAGTCCTGAGCGCAGTGAGGGGTTCAAGCGCGCCCAAGACGAAAACAGCTTTATCCCCGAGGAGTGTACTCTACTTTTCTCACCTTTTGCGAGACAATAAAAAAGCGAGTCTACTAAAAACAGCGCTTTATTATAGTAAATTAAAATTATAAGTGAAAATTGATATTTGATGTTTTCTTCAATTTTGATATATTTATTTAAAACTTTGCAGTTATCACCAATGTATTTTATTGCAGCGTCTTACGTAATACTCGCGGCTTTTGTTTAATTTCAAATGTGTTCCATTCATCTTGCCGTGGCCAGCTCGATTTTAGAAAATGTTCGATTTTCAAATTAGGTTGGACGCGGCGGTGGCGGCGGCGCCGCGCCCGGCCTTCGAGTATTAGTTGATCTTTTATTACGAAATTAGACTTTAAGGCCATTGTAATAAGAACTATGAAAAGTGAAAATATTTATTACAACCCAGCGGGTTATAATGAGATTCAGTACAACATTACACCCCGGCTAAAGCCAAGGGCTTTAATGATTTGGTTTGCGTAAGGTTTGCATGATATGTAATTTGGCATTGTCGAGCAGGTGGTGTGAAAAATACTAAAATGCCTATTATAAATAAATAAAATTAGAAATACAGTGGAACATAGAATCTGAACCTCCTCGTTATTTGAAGTCGGTTAAAAAGCGTCGAAACCTTGGGCGAAACCCTGCACTGAGCTTGGTTCGATAAACTCTTGCCTGATTTTTAAAGATTTATTTAATATAATGTCAAGATAAAGGGTCGGTTATATTTAACTTTTATGTATGTTCCCTTTATACGAATGCGACGTCAATGGCGTGCTGCTACAATACTTCCACGGACGCATTTAAATGTTATAAACATTCATGTTATTTATAAATTTCTTTTAAAAGATATGTATGCTATTTATCATGTAGTTTAAAGATCTGTGCCTGTTCCTCTAGTAGGTACAGGGGTCGCCAAACTACGACCCGCGGGCCAGGTCCGGCCCGCGAGCCCATCTAATCTGGCCCGCGGAAAGATTATCACCACAGCCATTCATCATTTCGTAACTCAGCAAGATAACGATTAATCGACGAAAAATCGTTTAAGAAAATTTCAATGTCTTCTCGGATTTAAAAAAAACGCGACAAATCTTTTCCACAGCTAAGGCAGCGAACTACAGTATAATATGGCAAGTCGTGTTCTCCAAATCAAATTAATGGGGCCCTGTACTCCTTTGTGAGCAGACAGGGCGTTTCACAAAAAGCCCGACAATGGAGTGCTGGCCCCTACCCTGATGTATGGTAGTGAATGTTGGGTGTGGCAGGACAAGCATGAAAGTCGTGTAAATGCAGTTGAAATGCGCTCTTTGCTTAGTATGTGTGGTGTGAAACTGATTGATAGAGTAAAGAATGAAAAAATCTGAGAGAAATGTGGAATAAAATAAGATGTAGTGACTAAGATTGAAAAGGGCATGCTTCGATGGTTCGGTCATTTGGAAAGGATGGATGAAAGAAGATTGATGAAAGAGATATACCTACAGATCGAAAGTGAGTGGACAGGTCGGAAGGGGCCGCCTTAGGCGTACTTTTTCGAGTCAAATCGGAGAAATACTGGAAAAGGGCCGAATCTTAAGAACCCGAAACCGACGTGCGTGCATGACTCGATGTATGAATGTGGAAGAAGCGACAGAAATTTGTCAAGATCGTAGCAAATGGAAAGAAGTTGTCTCTGCCTACCCCTCTGGGAAACAGGCGTGATTTAATGTATGTGTATGTACCTATGTATGTTTTCTCCAAGTCCCTCTCACATAAGTGGACACCGAATATGAAGTTAAAATTAAATAATGTATGTTTCTCACCTATATCACGCGTCTCGATTCATGTTTTGACAGGACAGGATTAGCGTGCGGTCTGTACGCTTTGCACACTGGTGGCTCGATTTTACAAAGCTACAAATAACTAGTAATTAGTTTTATAAAACCCGCCCCTCAAGGTAATTGAGCATAATCATAGCCACTCATGAACATAATCAACACTAAGTCCATTCCTTAGGCGTTATCTAGGTACCCCCTGAACACTAAGACTACTTAACTAATACTAATGTATTACCTGGCAATACTTACTGATAACCAGCCGTTGAAACAAAGTCTTGGCCCGCACGAATTAATATTAAGTGCAGTGTGTGAGTCAAAAAGTTTGAAGACCCCTGCTCTAGTATCAAGTAACCACTAGCTAAGCGATCTGAATAATGTTGTTAAGACATGGTAAAACCCGATATTTAAATAATAGTCCTAACACTAAATGATGTTGATTGTGAGGGCCAGGGATGCCGCGAGACGGGCGCGCGAGGGTGCCTGGGAGCCCTCGCGCGGCCAGCACTCGGCCTGACTGGTCCTACGGCATTCCCGCCGCGGCCCTCCGCCGACACGTTCCATGGGCCCCTCAATCGCCGGCCCGCGGCCCGCCTGAACCACCATAACTAACTAACGAGTAACCCACTCAGATCTCTTAAAAGGCGCATAGTTCCCTGAAACTGTGACCCTGCCTGAGGAGCTAGCTATCCAGGGTGCGATTCCCGCTATGTGTAAATATTTGTGTGTGTAAGGGTATTAAAGTATTAGGTGTTTATCTACCTGTTTAAGTATGTTTATTATCGTCTGCTCATAGTACAACTAGTACAAGCCTAGAATTTTGTTTAGAGGTCAATTTGTGTGAGTTTGTGCCCTGATATTTATTTAATTATTAATTTCTTCAATAATTATTCCTGATTTCCTCCCTCCTTTACTGCAATCCTATAGTAGGTACTTAAGGGATATTTCTTCTAAATGTTAAGTTTCTACATACAGTTGTAAGGCTGTCACGGAAAAGTTTTATATGTGAATAGTTAGACCTTGTATTTAATCATTCTAATAAAAAACCTAAGACGCGATTGGCGACCAGCAACTGGCTCCAGTGTTGCCAATGGCATATCGTCAAATGTAACACAAGTCAGATCAAAAAGTAACATTTTCACGAGAAAAATAACATTTAGTATGTACCTTATTCTTATTAAATGTGGAAAACGACACTAATACTTACTAAATTATGGCACTTTATTTACACAAAAACTAAAAAAAAAGTACCTATTCTGTCCCATTTCTTTCTTTCTTCGAAAAAAATGTTGATCGAATAATTTACTAGTGATACTGAAAAAAAAAACATACAATAGGCTAAGTAAAGTTTTTGGAATAGTTGTAGATAATTTTTTTTTTCGAAAGTCGTCATCCTAAAGATCAAGAAACTGCGTCTCTTTTATTTTTATTTCCTCTAATATTTTAGAAATATTTTTTTTAGATATGAAGTTGACATTTGTAAACTTTAATGACCGACAAGCTTGTTGCCTTCGTATTTAATGAAATAGAAAAAAAAACTGTCACTTCTATATCTGTCAACGTCAAATCAAATCAAAGTAAACAAACGGTTCAATCACAGATTATAGGATATGTCTAAAGGTTCAATTCAAATAAGTAAATTCAAGTAAATCTTTGTAATAATCCATTTCCACAGTCCGTGTGGGATTGCCTGAATTCATTGCGTGGATTGTACAATTCAAAAGTGCTCTCGTGGCTATCAAAAAGCAGAGCAAGAGTCGTCGAGAAAGGAAGAAATCGGTGTCCAAGAAGAAGTGCCAAAGGGGTCGAAAATAAATCGTAGACCAAATATCGTGCAAAGGTCTTAGAGCAAAGCGGCAAAACGAAAGTCCGGAGTTCGTTCAGAGATCGTTAAAAATATTTCTAAAAATACTGATCACATGAAACACAAGCAAACAGAAAAGAGCCGTTGTATTGAATCGTTTGTTTACTTTGATTTGACAATGACAAATATAGAAGTGTTTTCTTTTCTTTTTCATTAAGTACGAAGGCAACAAGCTAGTCGGTCATTAAAGTGTACAAATGTCAACTTCATAACTAAAAAAAATATTTCTAAAATATTAGAGGAAATTAAAATAAAAGAGCCGCAATTTCTTGATCTTTAGGATGACGACTATCGAAAATAAATATAATATACATAACTTCCAAAAACTTTACTTAGCTTATTAATAATGTGTCAGTAATATACTCGTACCTTACATACCAATTAATTTCGTAATGTTTTTCAATAGCTACAGGGTGAATATTTGAAACGGCGAAAAAGAGTGTCTATTTACTTTGTGCTCCAATAATAACAGAAAGTCTCAATTCATTAATGTGATTTGATTCTACATTAAGTATTCTTGGAGGTGCACTTACTTAAAAGTTTCATTTTGTATATTTAAAAAATACAAAAATTAAAAACTACCCATATTTGCAATATTTCTCGTGTCACAACACGACATAAATTTAAATGAATAAGATTATACGCTAATTTATGTACTTAAAAACAAAAAAATTATATATATTTATAGTTTAATACTTAGTTCTCAAAATTCCAGTAAAAACAAAGAATACTTAATCACTATTTCATTCAAAACATGAAGCTAAAAAATTGTCACGAATAATTCGTCATTCTTCGCAGCGATGCTTATTTGGCATATTTAGTTAACAAAAATACTTGTAACGGAACGAATGTCGTTCCTATCCCCCCCCGCAAACTGCTCCTCAGTCGCCCGTGAACGCTCAACCAAACAACACGTGTCGTTTTAAAAATATTTTAACGTTTGTTCCTCGCTGCTCGAACGTGTCATAGTTTTCGTCATTGGCCTTTTCTATCTTTACTCCGTAAGTATTCACTTGTATTGTAATAAAATTATTTCATTTTGTGACAAATTTGATACGATTTACTTATATTTGAGGCGATATTTTATTTCAACGTAAACTTGCAGGTTACGACAAGTTTTGTCCCAAAAATCATTCTCCTCAATAACGCTGCTCAGCGTTAATGAGGAGAATGACTATTGTAAAGAATAATTACTTTGTGATATTGTTAAGAATGATAAATGTTGGGAATAATGATTTTTATCTGCCTACATGATATGAACTCAATATCATGTTGTCGTTTTGTTCTCAGTTTTAATGTCGCAGGATATTTCATTTTTAAACCCCGACGCAAAAACAGGGGTGTTATAAGTTTGACGTGTAAAATGTGTGTGTGTGTGTGTGTATGTTTTTTTTAATAAAAATAATATAGTTGACAATAATATTTTGATTACTGAGATACTTAAAACCATATTCGTCTTAAAACTTATGAGCCCATGAGGCATTTTTGTGCCGCTGTGCTTAATTGCCACGATGTCTAAATGCCATACTCGTACCTATTTTGTTTAAATCAATTGTTGTTGCAGTGATCCTTGGTGATTGCTTGCGGCAAAAGTAACAGGTAATTAGTAATTACAGAAACATGGATGCTAAGAAATCGGAATTGATACAAAAAGTAATGAAGTATTATGAAAAGGAGGAACTGCCCAAAACACAGTCATCGGGGTCAATAATAAATACATTTACTGACAAATCAGTTCAAGTCAATGCATCATGATATGCTCTTGATATAGTTACAAACCTATTGTTGTAATAAAAAATACCAAAAATAAATAATTAATGTTTATTGATAAATAAGCTGTACCTTAACTAATATGTATGTTTTATAGGTTTATTGAAACAGTTTAATTTGTAAAAGTTGAAAGTGAGATTTAGTTAAGTTAATTAAAAAAGAGTATATTTTCTAAATCATTATGCGAAGAATTAGTTCATGTTTAATTTGTTACAGTGTGGAGAAAGGGCAACGATTTTATATATTATGTGCAATTCAATAAATAAATAAATGTTTTTTTTATAATGATACAAAATAATTATATTTTCGCAGGTACACTATGTACTTAGTCAGACTTCAATGAACACGTAAAAAATTGTTCCCTTTTTTTTGCATGATTGATTTCATTCATATTAAGATAATTTTGTCAAGCTTAGCCTACACTAAGCCTTTAAATAATGTAACTACAGTTACCAATAAATACAATAATTTTTCTATGTCTGTTCCTTTAATTTATGCCAAAGAAATTGACATTGAAAGTGTCATTCTTCTCATCAAAGCATCATAGAAATCTCAACAATTGTCATTCTCCTCACACTTTGTCATTATACTCAACACCTCTGTTTACATTTTTTTCGATTTTGGACAAAATAAACTTTAGCGACACGTGCCTCTTTTACAATTCGTTATTTTAGTCTGTAGTCTAGATAATATGATTACTTGAGTTGCGGTAACACGATATTTATTACAAAGACAAATGTTTCTAACAAAATAAATCATTCTCAAATATTCACCAACTTACTTTGTTTATTAATCAATTTATAAAATGTTTGTTTGTCCCCAACCCCAGTGTAGTTTTAGTGATCACAAAACTGGCCTTGAAAAAACGTATTACGCGGAGTGAGTTAGAAAGTAAAGGCAAAAGGCCGTCTCCTCTATTTATATGTCTTTCCGTATAAGTGCTTCTTTTTTACTCGTACGTACTACTTTTTCGTGTCTGGTCTAGTCTCTCAGCTGTCAAAAGTTCAAAACAGAATCCAAGCCAAGCAAGCCACAAAAGCAAGTGCGCCAACTTGACGAATGACGAACAAAAACTTTCTTGGATGCGTTCCGTTTCACGATTATTTTTTGCTTGCTGGAAATTATTTTATAAATATTTTATACTGACCTAAAAGTAACGTAAAAGTAACATTTTAATTCCTGTAACATAGGGGTAACATGAGAGGGTCAAAAGTAACGTAAAATGTTACAAAAGTAACATTCTGGCAACGCTGACTGGCTCTTACAATATTTATGTAGCCTATAATCTACGAGTACCTATCACACTCAAGGTTCTTGACGAATCACATGGCAGCGTTTAACGCACTGGAAGTAAGAATTGAATTCTTGAAATTGTTGTCTAATTCCAAAGGTCTTATGGGTCTCGGATCTCACTTACCACCACAAATTCTCTGCGACGTCATTATATCCTTTTCTTATTATTCCGCACCGATAGAGACGCACCGAGCAACAAGAGAGATCATATACAAATAGATTTTCTAGTCTGGCGTGTGCTCGTTTTACTTCTCGTTCCATAAACACATACATTTAAATTTCATGATATTAAATAAAAAATAACGGTCGATTTGCTTTTGGCAGAGAACCTATTTATGGTTGGCTTTACATAGGAGATTGCATATACCTACTAGAATCTTCTTCGCATCATGATGAAAAGAACTAAATCCGTTGCAATCAGGTTGCAATCGGTATAATTGGGATAGGTACCTACATCAGACTATTACAAAATAAGAAAATTCGAAAACTATTTGTGGATATGTTTCGGCAATAACTAGGTACTCGAAATCGAGTGGATTTTATAAAAACTTTTTAATTAATAGACTATTATATTATTATCACCAAATTGTCTTATAAACCTGAATAAGGTATTGATAACAAGAGTCGGCGGAAGACGACAATTCGAAAGAATTTGGACCCTAAATAGCTACTTTCACTAGCTTCTCATCATAGGTTTCATTATAAAGTTCAATAATGTACATATTAATTATTATTCGATTATGACAGAGATATTTTTGAAGACACCTTGCACCAGTATACCTACAGGGTATAACTTCGGTAAAAGAATCAAATGAAGCTGGTCGAGAGAAGACAAAAATGTCTTTCCATTTTAGGCCCATGTATGTTCAGCGATTTTCTACTCCTTGAAAATTATTTAATATTTTTATTCAATTTTAACAACATTGTTCCCACCTACACCAATCTTCGTTAATAAAAATTAAGCACCAACTCTCGAGTCTCGAGGCCGTTAGTTAACAAAGCTCGTACATACAATTTTTTCTACTTACAAACTACATATTTCAAAAACTTTGCTAATTAACGATACATTTTCTGTACAAATTTAATTGCATTTATCTCGGTACTTACACTAAGTGGGAATTAACGATTTTATGCCTGCAAATGAAAACCTAAGTATAAAACTAATTAAAAGTAAGTGTAAACACTTAATAGCTGTTTCAATAACAAGTTTACATTTAAGTACATACTAACAAAAGTTTGTTTGTTTGTTAGCGAGTTTGTTCATTTAAAATCTAGCAAGTTAACTCTAAACCAGTTCCCAACAAAAGTAAACTTAAAACATTATCAGGTTCCGATGTCTAACTGTTAACCTGATGATGAAGTTCGATGGGGGTTGGAAGTTCTCCGCTCTCTTAAAGTAAATCCACCGAGTTTGATATTTTCTAAACGGTTTTGCAAACCTAAAAAATTTCTTCCTAAAGCCACACTATTTTCAAAACGCTATATCCAATGACCCCCCACCCTAAAAAATACCTTTCCCATTTTACGTATATGATGGCTGAAACTATTCCTTGTTGACGGAACCCTAAAAATACAGTTGGCAAGCAAATGCTCTCACAAAAATTCACTTTTGACCAAACTGTACTTTTTTCTGCTTCGTCGTGCTCATTAATACCAATTAAACAAGATCATTTTAAAGTGAATCAAAACTTTCAATTTGGACAGGTATGTATTTAGGGTAATTTTAACAAGAAAAAGAAAATCTTTTATTTGGTTCATTATATTATAATTTATTGTTAATTTCTACGAACCGCCTTGGCCTATCGCTACAATGAACCCAATGACCATCGCAAGTGCGAACGCATGGGGACTTATAAAAGTTTCATATTGAATGGTGAAGTACCTAACCCATTTGACGCGAGCGTGGGAACAGCGCGCGGGCTGCCGGCGAGTCCCGTGTAAAAAGCGGTTCCATGACTTACCCTGTCATGACTTTTTAAAGGCTCGCCAAAATTGTCGTCTCTGTGCATCAGGGTTCCGAGGCTGCATTCTTCAATCCCACTAATATTATAAATCCGAAAGTTTGTGTGTGTGTGTTAATTTGTTACTCCTCTACGCTGCAATGGCTAGACGGATTTGGATGAATTTTGAAATAGAGATAGCTTATACCCTGGATTAACATAATGAAATTTATATCAAATACTCAGTTCTACTGTCCCTTGGAGCTGTGAAAAAATCAAACTTCTAAGCCAATGCAATCAAAAGATACAGCCGTTTATGCCGCAAATTCCCGTAATTTTTCAAAACTCGCGAGGGAATCAAAACCTACAGGGTACTTCCCGTGATCTCAGAATCTTGAAATTTGGTACGAAGCAACGTCTCATAGCACAGATTAAGGAAAAATTGCGGAAAATGTAAATTTTCAGGTACATCATATAATAATAGTAAATTGTTGCCTAGGCGCGGAAAGTAAGGGTTTTCCTGACGAGGTGGTTAGCTGGCCGAGCAATAGCGAGGCCTGCTAAAATACGAGTCAGGAAATCCTTGTTTCCGCCGCGGCATACATAATGCTTTTCTCAAATAATGCGAGGAAATGATACAAATACATAATTACAAGTATTTTTAAAAACCCATGACAAGTTCGGAGATAATGTTTGTTTGAAAACTACGAGTATTAGTGAAGATAGTTACACGCACAACGCGCCGCCGCCGCCGGCCCACACTGCACCGCCGCCGGCCCACACTGCACCCACAAGTTGGGTGTGCGGGATATTTTTCATGTTCCTTTCGATTTTGTATGCAATAGAGAGCACTTTTAATAAACAATATGGACATGGACGGAAAGTGTTTTACGTAACACCTGGCCATAATGTGAGTTTTATCGCACGCTGCGCGCACGGTAAAACTCGCATTGTGGCCAGGTGAAGACGTAAAATTGTGTACTCATCACGGGCAGTAAAAAAGAAAGCCCTCTATCGCATATTTACAACCCTCGCCTACGGCTCGGGTCTCAAATACCTGCGATTTCGGGCTTTCTTTCTTTTACAGCCCTTGTTAAGTAATGTACTATTCATATGGTTTTTTTTACTCCTAGGAGTAAAATGAGGCACTTTCCGTCCTTGTGTTTCAATCCGTTCTTTCCGAGCATGTTTGAGAAAATATATTTTGAATAATTTTAAAGCTACTACCCCTTTCCTCATGAACGCGTAAAGGTATTCAATTGAAATTCATATCAAGGTTTGTGCGGAACCCTCGGTGCGCGAGTCCGACTCGCACTTGGCCGGTTTTTTATTATTTTTGCATATTTTCTTCCCTCATCTAAAAACAGAAATAATTACATTTAGAAATTATGTATAGTACAATGTTCTTTTTTCTTAATGTCTCCACTCTGCAGGCAAACTTTGTGTTTTGTCAGTCGTCGGATAAATATTCATTTTAGTTGCATACCTTATTGTCAAACAATAAGAACCTCCTCTTTTTTGGAAGTCAGTTGAAGAAGTATTTGGTTTTGTTTAATATTTGTATTAATTTCGTTGGTATAAGTACTATACGTGTTGAAAAGGAGTAAATGATATTTAAAAATGAAGTAGTTTTACAGCTCTACATATATGGTTCACGCGGGAAACAATACAAAACAACGATATTGTTCTTAGTTCTGAATTCAAATTCCGATGTGCAATATTTACCGCCGGGCACTGTACCTGTTATTGAACTGGTTTAAAGTGTTTATTGGGCACAATGTGGTTTTGTTTATTACTAGCTTCTGCCCGCGAGTTTGTCCGCGTATTATTATTATTTTACGTAACACCTGGCCATAATGTGAGTTTTATCGCACGCTGCGCGCACGGTAAAACTCGCATTGTGGCCAGGTGAAGACGTAAAATTGTGTACTCATCACGGGCAGTAAAAAAGAAAGCCCTCTATCGCATATTTACAACCCTCGCCTACGGCTCGGGTCTCAAATACCTGCGATTTCGGGCTTTCTTTCTTTTACAGCCCTTGTTAAGTAATGTACTAATATGTCTTTACCAATCACGGAACTATGGGAGTCCCGGACCTTTGGAAGGCGTACATGAAGCCGAAGCCAACACGCAGAGGCCCTTTAGACAAGTTTAATTTAGTAAAGTGATGGGATACCAACCGGCGATTGTCCCTGAGTTCAAACTATAGAGGTATGCTCCCACGGACAACCACCCGGTTAGTATAAGAGACTATTTAAGAAGGATGGGAACATTAATAATAAGTTCTATGAATGAACTGATATGGATTGGTGACCTAGGCTATTGATGAAACTACGGCGCCTGCCTGGCCAATGCTAATTACTTTGGTTGAAATGGCAGGCGGTGACTCGCCAACTCAATGGAATTATTATTATTATTATCGCACGGCCTGAGAAGATAATTTTGCGATATTTATTACAATTTTAAATCTATATTTTGCAGCCAGTCTACAGCCGCCCCAGGACCCTAGTTGAGCCCCTCAATGCTCCCAGCGAAAATACAATTCGGGCACTCTTCCACGATTTGTATGTAGTACTGTTTCACAGTTACACGCTAGTGACTCACTAATATGGACCCATTAGGACAGACAATTTTTCTGCTGACCATCAAGCCAGGCATCCGGGCTGACGGATCACCGACAAGGCCACCCGTAGAGCTCTCCTGAGTCTCCCAGTCAGCTGCCCAAGAAGACGATAGGTTAACGCATTGGCGGGTATCGGGATCAGATCAGAAAGGCTTGCGGGAGTCTTAGTGATCGGTAACCTGTGTGGCAGTAGGGTTTTGGCTGCTTTGCCCCATTCAGTCGCCGCAGCTTGCGTGCGTTGGTAACACGGGTGGCCAAGAGGTTGGTGTGGGATGCAAAGTGCCCGTGATGATGCGCATGCGCATAGCTCGGTTGAGTTGGACGTCCAGCTTGACCACAGTGGAGTAAATTAGAGCTAGCGCAGAAGTCCGCAGGACGTCAGCACCCCTCGTGCTCCCCGCCAGACGCCCAATTAGGTTTACCCAGGGTTTAGCCCTCTGCGCTGAGGCTTCCAGGTGTTTACGGAAAGTCAGCGATCTGTCCAGCGTGACGCCAAGGTACTTGGGAGCGAAACTGTGACGGACACTCTCCCCTTACTAATTTCTAAACACCTTTCTGAATACCTTATTAATTTCTTACTAGCCATGCAGTTTGTAAGATGGAATGCAGTTATTTCTGTCTTAGACGGGTTTGGGTAGAGTCGCCATTTCTTGTAATATGTGCTCCAGACGTGAAGCTCGCTAGTTAGACCCTCGTGGAACTTCCAAACTTGGCACGCTAATGCAAGATGGTCGGCATACATGACTTTTCTGTATACGCATTGAAAAGCAGTAGGGCCACCACAGAGCCCTGTGGCAGTCCATCTGTGACCGTTTCGAAGCTACTTTATTTCGAGTTGAGCATCGCCTTTACCAGACGGGGGCCTAGCATACTTTTCAGAGGCTTAAGGGCCCTCTTGCATGGAACATGGAATTTTTAGGGATGAAAAATAACCTATAGCTTGATACCTCCACGCGTTCCTGATAAAAAAGGGTCTTGACAGACGAAAGCACATAATATGTTTATATTATGTTTAATCAGAAAAAAAATCAATTCCTTCCATTTCACTATCTGTGCTCTCATTGAGTTCAATATCACTCTCACTATCAGCCGTATGTATCACTAGTCTATTAGTGTATCGTCTACACCGTGTTGAATTCTTCGATATTCACTCTCAAATTTTATTGCATGATTGCAAACCTTTGTCCACTCTTCAGCCCCGATCATGTGACATGTTGTTACATTTTCAGTTTTTTTTTAATTAAATTTTGTTTCATGTCCACATTTCTAGCGGCTACATATTTAGCCTTTCAGTTGAGACCAAATATTTTCGATTGGATTAAAATCCGGATGGTATGGTGGCAATCGCAACACAGTGTGCCCATGTTCGGCAACAACCTTGTCCACTTGTCCAACACCGATCCATTCACTCCCCAAACTACCCTTTTGTGACGTCATTGCCACAAAAAATTGGGGTCTAGACTAATCAAGCTCTACGAACTGTCGCGGCATGCTACGAGCGCGACGTGTAGCACAGTCACTGAATGTTATACGTTATTGTGTTAGAAGTTTGGGAGCAACAAAGTACTAAACCTAGTCCGATAAGACTACCGGATGAGAAATATATATTTAAACGCGTCGTTAATGGGAGAACACAAAATGGCGTTCAAAATTTCGTGTTCTCCCATTAATAACGTGTCTAAATATGTGTATTTCATCCGGTAGTCTTATCGATTACAGCTGCGC
Organism: Acleris laterana; assembly: GCA_963966035.1. Lineage (NCBI taxonomy): Eukaryota > Metazoa > Arthropoda > Insecta > Lepidoptera > Tortricidae > Acleris > Acleris laterana. Next base: position 27,422,379 of record OZ014438.1, read on the forward strand.
AAAGGATGGCCTTCAATCGCTGCAGCAACCTCTTTCTCCAGTGTTTAGAAAATGCAGCAGTGGTTTTTTTACACAGAAATTGATGCTCTTTCAGATGAGCATTGGTTTTTTGAGGAGGTCGATCGTACTAGGTACCTAAGTACCAGGCGTCTTTGTCATGCTGCTGCCACTGATAAGGCCAATGATAAGGGCTTGCAGGAGTGCATTATCGTATAGTCCTACACCTCCCCTGTTTTGCGGACCAAACGAAATTCGGGAGTCTTATCGTACTAGAAAACCGATTTTTTTATTTTTTTTTAAATACCGTTGCCATGGTTTTTCTTTGCAGCATCGCCATTTCGTGTTCTCCTATTAACTAATTGAATTGTCTTATCGGACTAGGTTTAGTGTCATGGGTTCCCCTACTAATATTATATTTATATGCTTTTATTCAGTTCTTCAACTTAAACTTCCTTGCTATCCGTCGAGTCGTTAGATTTAATTAGTGAACTTCTTGTGATTTCGAATGGATAGGATCTAACCAATTTAAACCCTAAAATTGAACTTCACTATCCTATAGTCAAGTTCAGCTAGGAACTTGATGTTTACTGATATGAAATAAAGAAAGAAATTACGTAAGCAATTTAGCAAGATTGGTTTATTGACGACAAAGCAATTGTATATTGTTTATCATGGGACTAAAGTAGGCCATAACGACGGTAACCCATCATTTTATCGAATTTCACTTCATCGAACGCTATTTTCTGCTGAAACCATGAAAATAATAGGCACCCCATAAGGACACGAGATGTTTAGCCACTTAAGCGAAGCGAAAAATTAAGTTCAATTCTTTCATACATGGCTAACTGTCCAGTGGGACAATTCTGCCAGTGTCAAGGCTGGAAGTTACAAGTGATCAGTGAAAAAGTTTTTCCAAAAGCAGATACCGATTCATTAGTTGGGGGATCTAAAAATATATAGATTATTTAAATGAACTACAACTACAGACAAATCGAATATGGCAATTTACTTACCTATTAATGATGATGATGATGATCGAAGAATGATCTCAAACACAAATCCGCGCCAGAAAAGAGGGCGACAAAATCGAATTGGTAATCGAATTATATGGAGATGGCAGACTGACTTATTGCCTTTATTGAATTTAAAAAAAAAACAATGCCAATGCCAATGTAGGATTCCAAAGCCTTACTACACAAAAAACTATCTCAAAAAACAACAAGTATGAACTAATTCTCTATTCTGGCATCCACAGTCTCTGTATCTGTGAATGTGTGTATCTATAGGTGAAAAACTTAAGTAAAGGACCTCTTGCACGTAGTTGTGTACAAACATAGTATGGAATTTACGTCAAATTTCAAATTTAGAATGTTGAACGGTATATACAGACGTGTTACATACAAGTTACAACTACATGCAAGAGCTCCTTTAGTTAAGTTTTTTACCTATATCTGTGTATGTGTGTATCTGTGTATGTGTGTATCTGTGTATGTGTGTATCTGTGCATATATGTATATGTGTATCTGTGAATGCATGTTGTGTATGCTATATGTTAATAAATATTATATTTCCTATACGTATAGTTTCAATGCTAAGTGACCTGAAGTGGTTGAACATGGAAACTCTTTGGTTGGATGCACGGATTGGAACAAAAATATATATTAAAAAAAAGTTAACTCTCTTGTGCGAAATATCCAACTTTCCGCACGCTATGCTGATAGATAAAGTAACACTTTTTGAGCAAATGTATTTGTACAAAACTCCTTGTGTAAACAACTCCTCGAGATTTGATTGGTCGACATTAACGAAAAGGAGTTAAGCATTTAAAAAAAAGTTTTGTATTATTTGCTGTCATTAGTAGGCTTCCTTTTTCTCGTAGTCATGTTATAAAGTATAGTATGCAACTCTTAAATAAAACGGATTTATATCGAGGGCCATGAATCACTCCCGTCGCTCAGAATTCTAACACTTGAATCACTCGCTACGCTCGTGATTCAATCATCATGAATCATTCCCCACGGTCGAGATTCAGTCGTTACGTCGTTAGTATCCTTCATGTTATTTTACAACTGCTGTTAGAGTGACTAATATGTATATTCATGACAAATAACAGCTTTCTAGAACTAAGAGTCTCTGAGCTAAGCTACAGACGGATAGGGCGAAACTGAAACTATAAGGTTTCCTAGTTTGACTACGGAACACTAAAACAAAGGTTTTAAAGAAAGTCTGGGGTGACATTACGGCTTTTTAGTCTAAAGTTAAACACTTAACTTTTCATCTCCATTGCGAGAAATAAGTTTAAAATTGAAATAACCATTTCAAGATGGACGAATGAAAAAAGGACATCTCACCACGCTATATTTTTCACGTTTCTTTTTAGGGCGACCTAGGGAACCTAATAAATGGTACACAGACAACTTTTCCAACACGGACACTGAGGCGATGGTGCGCTACAAACAGCCAGCTACTGTTGCTATGTCTGAGAGGGCGCTGGAGGGGCAGGGTGGACCGACACGAGGTGCTACACACCCAACTTTCTTCGCCCTCTCCGATGTTGTGGCTTTCCAAGAAAATTCTCTACAGACCAAATGTATCACTTTCCTCCGCCTATACATGTTACCTATACATAGGTTTTTATGGGTATTTTTAGATCATGAGAGGTGAAAACATAATCATACCTACTCGGCAGTGTGGACTGGAGACAGCGCCATAATGTGAAAAGGTAGAGGCCCAGAGTCAAGTAAAGAATGAAGTTCGCAGTGAAGTTGGGAGTCTGAAGTAACAACCGTTCGCCCGCATCGCAAACAACAAACAAAAACAAGTTTTTCTCCGCGATAACGGTTCTCTGCATAGTAACTAACTTGAAACACGGCCGTTGCAGAGAGTTTTGAAGGACATACATTTAGTCCAGCAGCGGCGCTGGTATATTTTGTGGTCATAAGTTACAACAAACTAAACTCGCTTATTTTTTTGAATCTGGATACTTTATGTAACTACTTACTTGTAAACTTGTATTGCGTTTTATGTCACCTCTTGCCATTGAATTTTCAGCAATTTGATGAGTTATGGGAATTTGTTTAATTTAAAATTAATTATATAGAAATAAAATAAAAAATAAAAATATGACAGGATCTTATCTAGGCTAAGTTGTGTAGTGTGCAAACCGATACTGTGTCATCTTCGCCTAGTGAAAACTGACATAGCGGCATAGGGGGATATCATGGAAAAAACCGACACAAATTATTAAATTCTTTCCTTACACTGTAGTAATAGGTACCTAATGTAGACGTAAACTTTAATAATGGCGTTTACAAGGAATCGTAAGAAAAAAACTTTAAATGCCGTGGACGAATTTGCCACAAATTGGTTTGATCAAATGATACTAGTCTAGTACAATAGGTATAGGTTACATACATACATACATACATAAACTCACGCCTTTATTCCCAGAGTGGGGTAGGCAGAGCTACAGAATTACCAACAACTCTAAAAACTTTTTGATAATTCTGTAACCACATTTTGCACACTTAGGCTAAGATGTTTACCAGTGTATTAGTGACAGGTTGCAAGCCCATCGCCTAACAGTACTATACGCCTTTATTCCCTTAGCCGTCTCTTACGACATCCACGGGAAGACATGGAGTGGCACTATTCTAACCCGGCAACCACACGGGGATACATTACATTTAGGTATAGGTTAAATATCAATATTCCAGTGGATTAAGATGACACAAAATGCGTGTGAACCTACATGTGTTGCTACTTCGTCATTACAGTGAAAGTCAAAATTTCATCTCTAGTTTTTTTTTTTAATTCATCCGATACTGTTTTAAAAAAGACGAATTTTTAAATTTATAACTTAACAAACCTAACTACGACTCAAAAGTATGCATTAGATCGGGTAAACGATTTGGAAACTATACGCCGAAAACAATCAACTTGAATATTTTTGAAACCTCAAAACTCAGTGCCGCCGGTCTAATTCCGCAAAATAATAATATATGTATACCCAACTTTAAGTTAACCGAGGCTCCACTAAGCCGCGACGCGGTGAGCGATTTAGACAACATTATCATGTTCACGACTACATTATCCATCCGAAACCACCTGCGAAATGTATTTAAATTGTACGTAGTAGGTAAGTGTCAACTAGCTTTCTAAATTGTACTAATAATGTAAAACATTTCAGAGGTTTAATATGTTTTTTATATAACCACAAAAAAAGGTTGATATATCGGAATTCGGACCGCATTCAGCGGTCATTTGAACTTCATTTCTTAATTGTATTATAATTAATTCACTGTAACATATTTTTTAAATCTGGCTGGAGAGATTGATTCGAGAACCCTATTCCTCGATATGGTTGTGAAATTTTTATACATTGTTAAAAATAGGGATGTAATTAACATTGACAAAGCAGCTGTACAAACTAAAAGTAAACAAACAAAACAAAATAACAAATATAATTGTAACTTCCGCCGAGGATTGCGTTGACCTCCAACGAGACCACACAGCCCTGTCGGCATACTGCTCTCAGAATCAGCTGCTTTTGAATGCCGGTAAATGTTATTTCATCAGGTCATCACTTACACCCGCAAAACTAATTCAATACAATTTGACTATAATCTTGGTGATGATATCAGACTCAACCTTGTATTAAATATTAGAGATATCTCGTCATAACCATGCACATATAGATATGATACTTCAAAGATAGTTAAAAAATTCACCAAAATTGAATACTTAAGTAAACTCTTAACACAGAAACACTTAAAAATACTTTTCTTTTGTCCGACATTAACTGGAATTTGGCAGTGTTAACTGGAGACCATACTTGCAGTGTCACACAGCCCGAATAGAAGAAGTACAGCAATTCGTAAAAATGTTCAACTTTCTTAATCAGCACCCCCAGAAACACTTAGTACCTACTATTCATTGATTCGCAGTTATATTATAATTAATTCTCCTGCGCTGCTTTCCAAAGTAAGCCTTTCTTGTTCCTATTCGCCATTTCCCCATTTGCCCCTCACACAAAGTGAATCCCTTTTCACCTAGCTACCTAAAAACAATACACTCGAAACTGCATCTTCCCCCGCTCATCACTACATAAATAGTATAAAACAAAGTCGCTTCCCGCTGTCTGTCCCTATGTATGCTTAGATCTTTAAAACTACGCAACGGATTTTGATGCGGTTTTTTTTAAAAGATAGAGTGATTCAAGAGGAAGGTTTATATGTATATTATTTTTTTATTTTATGTACTGGTGTTACAGAAAACTCATATAAACCGAAGCGAAGCGAGGGCGGGTCGCTAGTTTGATATGTAACAAACCACTCTCGTATATTGATCCGTTCAATAACTTATCCGTGACATCGTCTTTATATATAGTACAAAATGAAGTCGCTTCCGCTGTCTGTGCGCTTAGATCTTTAAACTACTCAACGGATTTTAATGCATTAGAGAATGTCAACCAGTTTATATATTTTTACCGTGTTCTTCAAGAAAAACAAAAATTACCAGTAAAAAATCATTTCGATACGTCAAATAGTTTCCGCGATATTGAATTTTAAACTTCGTATGCGGCGCTCGAGACCCCACGCGCTGGCGCTCACGGATGACGACGTCACAGATTAACAGCCGTGCGCGCCCTGGTACGATTTGGGTTATTTTATCTTTTTATCCGTAATAATAAGTAACCAGTTGATTTTTTTACAGAATACGTCTTATTATAAATTCTATTGTTTAAAATTATAAAATGAACTAAAAATCAAATCCCAGGAGGTCCCCATACAAGAAACTTGAAAAAAAAACGTTTTATTTAGCATTTTTATACGGTTTGTTTCTTTATAATGGCTCCTTGTTTTGACGCTATTTTAAGCTTAAATTGTAGTCTAATTTACATAGTTTGCGAGTGAATAGCAATCTTAAGTAAAACTGCTACAAACATGTGACAAAACTGATTTTATCAACACGATGTTTTAAGCAGTCACCCATCCTGTTTCAGACTACGCTTGTAGTTGCTTAACTTTGGAAGTCGTAATATTTTTAGTTTTTTACGTAATAATCGTTTTGATATTACTATGGTAGTTATGGTTATCTATTGTTTTGTATTATATACAGTTTAACTAAACGAACTGTCTGTCACTGACCGGCTTTTCTGTTTGTAATGTTTGTCGGATAAGTTGGTTAGGTAATTAAAATTAGAATAATAATCTTGCACACACGAAATAACATTTAAATAGGGGACATACGGACAAAATGACATATATGGACAAAATGACACACCGGGCTTATTTCAAAATTGGCAGCATATAGGTCAGCTTCTGGCACTGCAACACGTGTCGTTGGCCATGTTAACAATCCTGCGGACACCGAGCGCCACTGACTCAGTCTTGCCGGAGTAACGAGTACTTATGTATATGTTTCGTGACCACATAAGTTGATTTTTGATTGGATTTCTTGCGTTATCTACTAAATTTAACCTAGTATTTGTTGATTTTGTCCATTTAAATCGATGAATTATAAGATGACCTGGTGATTTGCATTAATTTAATTGCGATTATAAGTTATGTTAATAAAATTGGGTTTTTTATGGTTCTTGTTTACTTGGACAAAATGACATACCTATACTCTGGACAAAATGACACGGTGCATGATAGCAGTCAGTTTCTTGTATGGGGACCCCTCCGGGGATTTGATTCATAGTTCATTTTATAATTTTAGACAATAGAATTTATAATAAGTCGTATTTTGTAAAAAAATGAACTGGTTACTTATTACGGATAAAAATACAAAATAACTCAAATCGTAGGTACTAGGGCGCGCACGGCTGTTAATCTGTGACGTCGTCATCCGTGAGCGCCAGCCGTGGGGTCTCGAGCGCCGCATACGAAGTTTAAAATTCAATATCTCGGAAACTATTTGACGTGTCGAAATGATTTTTTACCGTTATATTTTGTTGTTTTTGAAGAATACGGTAAAAAATATATAAACTTGTTGACATTCTCTATTGCATTAAAATCCGTTGAGTAGTTTAAAGATCTAAGCGCACAGACAGCGGAAGCGACTTCATTTAAATAAATAAATAAATGTTTATTAAGTATATTACTTTTTGCACTTCGTACTAACTGACATTTTTTGCTGCAAATTTGCTATATTTTACTACCCTATATAATAATAAAATAAAAATAAGACTTGAAATACCTATTCACTATCTACTCGTACTTAGCCCTGTATTTTCTACGTACATTAAGTCTCCCCGCCGCGTCCGTGTATGTTTGCACGACTTCTTTCATAAATATTTTACCCGTGCGAAGCGAAGATGTTGTAGGTAGGTATATGTATAAATTTCAATAGTTGTAGTAGTCATTTCATGCAGGTACCGGTAGGTCGTGCGCTGGCGGTTATCGTTCTTGAATAAACACGACTACATTGTTGCTGTTTATACCAAGTAAGTAGGTACCTACTTCAATGTAGGTACTGTTAAACGCCCTAAGAATGTGGCAACAGCGATACGGTATACCAACCTACATACTTATTAATACTGAGTTTAGTAGATAAAGAGATCAAGAAATGCCTATCTATCTACTTAAAACCGGGCAAGAGCATGTCGGACTATGCTGTGTGTAGGGTTCCGTAGCTGTTATCTCAAAAAACAACTTTGATGATTTTAAGGAGATCCCTGTAAACATCTTTTTCCTTATAAATTCGTTATATGTGGTGCTTTAATTTAAGATATTTTTCAGATTCTTATTACTTATCATTTTGGCTGGAGGGAGAGGGACATGTATAGGGTTGCCATACGTCAGGATCTGTCCGAACATGTCAGGATTCTTGAGCCATTGTCCGGATAGCGGCCGGACTTGGGAAGTGTTAGGATTTTTAGGAATGACCTCGTAAGAAAAATTATTACTTGATATATATTACAAAGTTTACACTGTTTTAATGAATAAAGGTATACATAGAAGTAGTGCCTAGTAGTGCCTAGTAGTACGATTGTAACGATGCAACAAAAACCATCAGTAAGTAAATGACTCAATCTTTGGCCTAAAGTTTAAGGCCCGTATTAATAAACTCATCTTGGCTGAGATGCCCGTCACAAGATACGTCAAAGTAAACGTCAAACCATAGAACACTGTCATTTTTGACGCATCTCAAGACGAGCATTAGAGGTGAGATTAGTTTATTAATACGGGCCTTAGTCATTTACTGGTATAGATGAATTAGCGATAGCGTGGAATTGCATTTGTAGTGGTATGGTGTGTGTATAGGTAAGAGAAAGAGAGAGAGAGAAATATTTAAATACTTCTCTCTCTCTTTCTCTTGTCTATAAACACACAATACCACTACATGTGCAATTCCACGCTCTGGCTAATTCATCTATATGCTCGAACCCGCTCGAGCAAGCTTGTGCATGGAGACCACCATCTCATTATTACTACGTGGCTCTGCCAAACATGTGAATTTATTTTTATTTAAGTATCAACTACCTAGTTCTGTACCTATGATGCAATACATTCAATTTTATAAGTAGGTAAGTACCAAATTATGTACACATCTCACGGGAGATAGGTATTTACAACACTTTTACATAAATAGAAACCGTAAATAGCCTTTTAGTACTTTTTTTTTGGGATAAGTACACCAAAAAAAAAAACTGCTTGCTTTTACATTTTTATTCCAAAGAATAGCCTTTTCTAAGGATCAAATTCAAAGCATCTCATTTTTAAAAGTGTTATTGCTTTTTAAAATAATTTCTTAAATAAAAGTAAGTCGCGTACTATGACACAATGGCGGAGATTTTTTGAAAAATGGGTAGTTACTTCGTTTAAGATTTAAAAAGACGATTTTTTATTATCTGTTATCTGTATTCAAAGTCATACATAATAGACGAACGTCATTTAAACAATGCAAACAAACAATCGCAATACGATAGCATTCAACCACTGCTTATTACCTAAATCTCAAATAATACAACACTTCGTACCTACATGACACTTGTTTCTAGACTAGATTTACTTAACACAATCACATTAAATTTGTTGCAAAGGCGGATTCCATACTTCCAATAATGTGTTTCTACAATAAATGTTGGTGCCGTCGTTTTGAAACTTTTGGAGAACCTCATCACACAAATTATTAAAATTCAACACACATAACTCAAAAGAGAAGTGGTCTTATTATTATTATTTATTCATTTAATGGCGTCTACATAATAAAGTAATTTTGGCAATTTCAAGTCAATATAAGCAACGTTGTACGGTCAATCCTGTCCTGTCGTCGAAGTATTCCAGACATAGTCGTTATGTTATGACCCTTGAAGATGGCGCGAGCATCCACTTCAAGGGCTTGGTGTGGTCTTGACCGCTAACTCATTTGGAACCATTTTTTTTACTGTTATTTTATTCAATGCAAGTTCTTCATCAATGCAAGTTGTCCTACAAAATTGCCGTAGATTTGCGAACCAAAATCAACGATAAAATAATTTACAAAAAATTACATAATTGGATAGATATTTCAGAATGGCAGCCAGCCATAGACCCCAAATTTCATCCAGTGTACAATGTCTTTGATAAGAATTACAGTCAACTCGTAAACCAATAAATCTGACATGACAACAGCTCTTCAAACTTACCTATATCAGCTTGATATCTAAATTGTACTTATATAGGTATGGTCGACGCCATAAATATGTTTACACTTTAGTACCTCGTCACTTTACCCGCTATGAAAATTTCAAATGGCAGTTTAAACATGACGCTAAATAGACAAGGTACTAAAGTGTAAACATATTTTCACTTCTCAGGCTCTAAAATGACTCACAATAGGCTTGTATAGGCGGACTAAAGTGATGTATTTAATCTCAAGGGATTAAAACTACACTTTACTCCCTAGGGACTAAAGTACTTTTTCTTTTTAATTTACGTTGAAATCCCTTAAACAGCCAATCATCGCCTTTTTCAGTGATTGTATATGGACCATTTTTAGTGCAAAAATTATAAAACACGCGATTTAATTTCGTGAAACACGATTAATGATTACAAATATGAATCTATTTAAATATATAAGGGATAAATCTATTTTGTTAGGCATGGTCCAAATAGTTTTCAAGTTTGTATCTGTTGGCTAAATATGCAAGCATTTAAACATCACGGTGTTTATGAATGGAGGATTATCGCCATTTTCAGAGATTGTGTATGGACCATTTTTAGGCCATGGAAATAACCTCAAAATGCCAACTGTGCAAAATTATTTATAAAAAGATTAAATTTCTTGAAACACGATTAATGATTACTAATATAAATATATTTTAATTATATTAAAGACAATAGTTTTCAAGTTTGTCTGTTGGCTAAATATGCAAGCATTTAAAGTGTCACTTTACAAAAAACTAATAACTGCGAAACTTTGTCAGAAACTTTGTTACCTACTATTTGTTAAATTTAGTAATTTTGTATAGAACGTCGTTTTTTTTTCTCGCATTCGAAGTGAAAAGTAGAGTGTTTAACTCGAGACTAAAGCGCCATAATGACACTCGAACTTTATCAACCCTAGCTTTGCTCGGGTGGATAAATATCTCGTGTCATAATGGCTTAGTTTAGTCCCTTGTTGAACAATCTACTATTATGGCGTCGACTGTATGTACCTATAAAATAAAATATTGGAGAGGTTTTATGTTTTATGTATAATCACAAAAGAGGTTGATATAGCGCAATTCAGACTGGCGGCATTTAGGAGTTAAATGAAGGTAATTTCTTAATTTTATCATAATTAATTATTTTTGTAATTTTTTTTTTAATCTAATTACTGGGATCAATTCAGGAAGCCTATTTCGAAACGGTTTTGAAAATTTCATTCATTGTTTAAAATGGGTTGTATCCCAACTAAATTATTATTTCTTATTTTTATTCCAAAAGTATATTTTTACCAATGATGCTTTTACTTTTATGGGAGGTAGTTAGACATAATATATACAGTGTGTTACCGGCATGCGGGCATTTATTAAAACTGCCGATAATATGCTGCTTTAGCAATTGTTTGCAAGTATTATCAATTAAAAAATAATTAAAATAACTTCACAATTAATTTTCTTAGATACTGTCCATTTTTAATGTAGTGCATGTGCTGCGTGTTCATCGTTATCAGTATCGCTGTTGCTTGGTACAAGGCACGTCGTGGTACGGGGGCAAATCATAAATAATCAAAGTATCCGTCGACTGTCATTTGCACTTGTCAATTTGCTGTGCTTTACATTGCTGGCAATTAAAATTTTGTTAGAAAGTTAACAAAGCCTGAAAATGTGTTTATTAATTAAATTAATGTCATAGTTACGTTACAGATACCTATACGTTATTTTAACCTACTTTAAAAAAAAGCCCGGGTGCTGGTAACACACTGTATATTAATTTTACAACTGTGCTGACATAATTTACTTAAATGTACCTATGCCAAATTACAGCTTTGACTACCTAGAGTCTCTGAGTTAAACCGCAGACAGACGGACATACGGAAGGGTTCCATGTTTACTAGGGACGGAACTCTAAAAAGGTAGATACATCATAGTATACTCGTATGTATTGATATAACGTACAAGTCTACAAGATGTTTCATTTTCGTCATATGAATTATTGTTATTAGCCACCAGAAGACGTGCTGTAATGAATAAATGAATTATCAAAGAACCGATTAGGAAGGAATGGGCTTAGGGCGAGTTGTAGTTATAGATGAATGAGCGAGAGCGTGGAATCGCATATGTAGTGGTATTGTGGGTTTAGACATTCTATATTTGAAAGTTCCCTTTTCCCGTAATATCAGCTTAAAAAGAGGTTTGTAATATAACTTCTCAAATGTAATTATTGAAAAACAACATAAAATAATACAACAACCATAACACAATAACTGAAAAAGAAAACTAAAATTAAATAAAACTAACTCTAAATATTATAAGTTAACTAAAACATTAAATCTAAGAATGGCCCCTTCGGCATGGTACCAAAGATGCTGGCAGCATTTCCTCGCTGGATGGTTAAACTTATACGTTGAGCGAGGAAACTGCCAGCTTTTCGGTCTCCCGTGACGTCAATGAGCCTCTTCGAAACTTCTTTGAAGAGGCTTCGAGCGCTAGGACCCCACGGACCAAGGGTCTCGACGCCGAATGGAATAAACGTATATTCTGGGCCGAGACCATTATATTTTCCTACCTTCATGCTTTCGGCCACTTCAGCTGCCGCACCAGCCCTATTAGAGGTCCGGTGGAGATGTGATGGGGGTAGCGTGTCAACACAGGTTGCATCCCACACTAGCACCCGTCCCAGGAAAGTACCAGTGCTTGGCGAGGGATGAGCTTGAAGCCAGTATCCAGCCTCCCTTGTACCGACTGCTAAAATTCTAGAACGATCCGCTGCGCAGCACTGGCTAAGAAGGGAATCAACAGTCAGTTTACATACTATGTCATCCCAACACTTCTGCGATTTTGGGTTAATATAATTATTTTTAAGAAGAAAATTCAAAAATAAGGTCAGTGTCAAATTGTAAATATTATTTACGTTGTGCGTGTATTTTAACGGCTGATTTTATTGTATTATCACAGTTTTCAAAACAATTGGATAAGTAAAGTTTTTGGAAGAGATGTAAATTATATTTTTTTTCGATAGTCGTCATCCTGAAGATCATGCAACTGCGGCTCTTTTACTTTTATTTCCTCTAATATTTTAGAAATCTTTTTTTTAGTTATGAAGTTGACATTTGTAAACTTTAATGACCGACAAGCTTGTTGCCTTCGTATTTAATGAAATAAAAAAAAAAACTGTCACTTCTATATCAAAAGTAAACAAACAGTTCAATTCAAATAAGTAAATTCAAGTAAATCTTTGTAATACTCCATTTCCACAGTCCGTGTGGGATTGCCTGAATTCATTGCGTGGATTGTACAATTCAAAAGTGCTCTCGTGGCTATCAAAAAGCAGGGCAAGAGTCGTCGAGAAAGGAAGAAATCGGTGTCCAAGAAGAAGTGCTAAAGGGTTCGAAAATAAATCGTAGACCAAATATCGTGCAAAAGTCTTAGAGCAAAGCGGCAAAACGAAAGTCCGGAGTTCGTTCTGAGATCGTTAAAAATATTTCTAAAAACACTGATCACATGAAACACAAGCAAACAGGAAAGAGCCGTTGTATTGAATCGTTTGTTTACTTTGATTTGATTTGACAATGACAGATATAGAAGTGTTTTTTTTTCTTTTTCATTAAGCACGAAGGCAACAAGCTAGTCGGTCATTAAAGTGTACAAATGTCAACTTCATAACTTAAAAAAAAAAACTAAAATATTAGATGAAATAAAAATAAAAGAGCCGCAATTTCTTGATCTTTAGGATGACGACTATCGAAAATAAATATAATATACCTACATATCTTCCAAAAACTTTACTTAGCCTATTCTGCCTGGGCCCGTACGATTGTAAGTTACACAGTTCTTAACAACTATGGCAGAAAATAGTTTTGGTCCGATTGAGACTCAAAGTAAGGAAATTATTTTGAACTTGAACTGATGAAAAAATTAAATTCACCTTTTACCGCTGCCCAGTTAGCTGAAAAAGCTACAGGTTTTTCTTTCTCGACTGTTTATAATATTTTGTCTAAGAGTAAGAGTGACAAATTCAAACCATATTTACCTCTCTAAGTAAGAAAAAGTTGCGTACTTGTCCGTCATCGGCAGTAGACGTTTTTGATCAAGAGGTGATCCGGAGAACTACCTATATATAATTTTCATCTGTGCAATAAGCAATTCCCAACCTTAAAGGCCCACTCTGTGTTAAAAGCCGATATTGAGTACAAATTCAGCATTTTTGCCTTACGGCAACAAATAAAGAAATTTGGTTTTAAATGGAAAAAGACTGAGGAAAACAGAAAAATATTAATGGAAAGACACAACATACGACTACTAAGAATAAACTGCCTTATCAAAATTGCGGAATATCGGTCTTAAGGTAGACCAATAGTTTATAACTAGTGATGAAACCTGCATCCATACTTCACACATGTCCGGTCAAGCTTGGACCGATGGAACCGAACTTGGTGTCAAAAAACAGATCAGTACAGGCCAGAGGTCAATAATAATAATAATAGTGCACGCAGGAGGAAATGATGGTTTTATTCCTAAAGCTTTCCTAACGCTTCTTTAAGGCAAACCAAAAAACGAGAGATTATCATGACCAGATGAACTTTATCAACTATGAGAAATGGTCAAAAGAAAAATTAATACCGAACCTTAAACCCAATAGCGTACTTATCGTAGATCCTCCTATCGCAACAAACTTTTAAATCGTGCTCCAACGTCGAATTCTCGTAAGCAACAAATAATGGATTGGTTGTTAGGAACACGACGAGGAATACTTAAGTTATTTTCCTTTTCATGCGATCCGTACAACCACTACGAATGCAATTCCACGCTCTCGCTAATTCATCTATACCTAACTAAAGTACCTAATGGTTAAAAACCGTAACCAATTATTAAATCTGAACCATATGTGTCTCATTTTCAATTTGATTTTAGAATTTTAACAACTGGCCCCTGTAGCTGTGGTACTGAAACATTATTAAATAGCATGCGGTTTAGCTTCCACATATCAGTGTAGGTCGCCGTACGGTGACGCTTAAGGAATGTTCGTCTGTCTAGGCCCCTGGCGCGCCGTTACCGTTACTGGTGAATCAATTATACGCCGCGCCACGGATCATTACCCTCATTATGAGCGTTCATTATAATATTACAGGACACCTTTGGCATAGTACATTAGCACATGGACGCAGGTGGAACTGAACATCATGCTCACCAATCTATTTCTCTATTTTCTTGAATATTCCATTGTAGGTACTTATGCATTATTTGGATCTCCTATTGTAGCCCGAAAAATATGAACCCTATTTTCCCTACCACTTCATTACCCCAAAAATCATAAACCCCAATTTCGATTTTTTCCTAACTATTCATTAGTCCTAATTTTAGAATCCCGAATTTACGTTTTATCTATTTTTTATGTCCGATTCTTAACAGCCCTAATTTTACTAGCTATCCGATTCCTATAAACACCGAATATTAATATACCTTACAAGTCTAAAACCTAACGTTTATTAAACTTAATTATATATGTTCCTAAACAACCGTAGCTGTGATTTCTCGTGGTCCTACAGATTTGTCCTATTGGTAGGACCAAGATGGAGACCTATTTCTCGTAGTCCTATTAGTATCTACGGTTGTGAAAATGTTCGTCTTTTATTATAGGAATACGTAGGTAGGTGTAGGTAATGCTAGCTTTGCAGCAGGCCCGGGGGGCCAAACCACCCGGAAGTAGGAGCTCCGCACCACTCGGAAGTAGTCGCTACCGCGGAGCTCCGTCGACACTTTCTTATTGATTTGAAATTAAAGGTAAAACTGAAGTAGGACAGACAGAAATAGATCTCCCTCGTGGTCGTACTAATAGGACAAATCAGTAGGACCACGAGAAAACGGGGTCCTATTCCGTGTAGGCCAGGCGTTTCGCGCCTTGTCGCAACCTCACCTAACCTAACCTATGTGGCTAAAATTGACCCAATTGAGTATTTATTTTTAATTTATATTTCGTTCAAATAATAATTAGTTCAAACAGTCATTAGAATACATGAAGTTATGACTATTAGGTCTATTAATTATTAGGAATAAACATAATTCGTTTTAATAATATAGATTATTTAATGTTTAGTACAAGTAGGTAGACATTAGGGTATACAACTTTGGGTCTAGGAATTAATAAGGACATACAAGTTTAGCTGTCATGGCATTAGGGCCAATGAAAATCATATCAAACGTTGGTATACCTAATGAAAATAGCTTTCATAAAATTCGGTCTAGTGGGGGAGAACCGTATTATTTATATATCACTTGCGACCCGCCCTCGCTTCGCTTCGGTTTATATGTATGAGTTTTCTGTAATACCATTCATAAAACAGAATTTATTATATTACACGTAAAAACCTTCCTCTTGAATCACTCTATCTTAAAAAACCCCGCATCAAAATCCGTTGCGTAGTTTTAAAAAGGATCTAAGCTTACATAGGGACAGACAGACTGCGAGAAGCGACTTTGTTTTATACTATGTAGTGATACAAAGGTGATATCGGCAAATGAGGTCGATGCCTTCAATCAAAACTGGTGGGAGACGACCCAGCCATATATGGCCACATGGAAGGAAGGAAGATAGCCCTCTGCACGAAGTGGGGTTCGGGCGTAAGGTGTCCCTAGGGTACACAGCGTGCATTTTTTTCTGCCATATTAAAATGGAAATTACGAAATAAAACAATGGCGCAATATACTTACAGTAAAATTATATATTTTCTCGTATATGGTTTTAAGTTCTTCTAAAGTCACTCCAACTTGGTGATCAATTCTACACATTTAAACAAACATGTAAACAAATCGATTTATCTTTTAACCCCCATGATCACGGAGGTACTTACTTCTGAAGATCGAGCAATCGTGATCATTAACGATTATACACATAACCTTGATTTTTACCTCAATCAATCAGTTGTAGTACTAGTTGGTGTTACCTTGGTTACATTATTCTCGAAGTAATGAGTATGTCCAATAGTAGATATTTAGGTACCTTGGATCACAGAGTAGCCCACTGCGTTTATATATGTATACGCTGCGGTAAGTATAGGTAGGTAGTCATTTTTTTTTATAAAATAAACATTTCGGTCCTTTCAAATTCATCTTTAACACTTTAAGGTTCACCGATTTTTGACGAATAGGTAGATCCCATTATAAATTGTAAATTAAATCTGTTTCTAACCATTTGTACGAAATAACACACAAGGCGCTGTTTTTATTCGGTTCAGTCTTTTCACTCCAAAGTTCATGTATTTTCGTAAAGAACGTAGTCGTTACCAATCATAAAAACCGGGCAAGAGCATGTCGGACAATGCTCAGTGTAGGGTTCCGAAGCCGTTACCTACTACAAAAAAATTAAGGCTGCGGCTCCACTGAGGCGGAGATGAGCGGAGCGGAGCGGAGCTGTGCCAATATTAACCAATAGAATCTAAACTAACGTGCGCAAGGCGCGCTCGACGTGACGTCATGCGCCTTCTATTGGTTAATATTGGCACAGCTCCGCTCCGCTCCGCTCATCTCCGCCTCAGTGGAGCCGCACCCTATATCTCGCGTCAAACTCAACTAGTCCGTTGGTGGTTACGTACGGTTAAAATATCGTATTTATCTGTAACGTAACTATGACATTAATTTAATTAATAAACAACTTTTCAGGCTTTGTTAACTTTCTAACAAAATGTTAATTGCCAGCAATGTAAAGCACAGCAATTTGACAAGTGTAAATGACAATCGACGGCTACTTTGATAATTAAGATCTGCCCCCGTACCACGACATGCCTTGTACCAAGCAACAGCGATACTGATAACGATGAACACGCAGCACATGCACTACATTAAAAATGAACAGTATCTAAGAAAATTAATTGTGAAGTTATTTTTTAATTGATAATACTAGCAAACAATTGCTAAAGCAACATATTATCGGCAGTTTTAATAAATGTATATAGAACGGATGGCTCTTTTTTGTAGCACGAATATAGTCTGTATGTCAGCAGCTTTTCCTCAAACCAGAATCCCGTATGACAAAACACTATGAAAATAAATATAATAAACTAAGCGAGCTGTCTCAACATTGGTGAGTTGCCTGATTTTCCTAACAGCATAAGCTGCACAACTTAATTTACCTGCTAGTACTGCTATGTGGGGACTTCATTGCAAGTTTTTGTCCATAGTTTCCCCTAAGAAAAGCTCCTTATCTACCTTTTCCAAACACTTATCATTTAGAAATATATTAGATTCTACCGGTCTAACATCAGGCAAAGCGAACCTAACACATTTAGTTTTCCTAGCATTGAGTAGCAAATTGTTACTAGTAAACCAATAAGTACTTTACCTATAGTCTATACTTTTAGGTATTTAAAAAAATGTAAACATTCCAAACCACGTGACATTGTTAAACAGCCAATCAAAACTGTTTTAACGAACTTTGACGTACGACGACTTTGACGTCAGCCAATAGAAGCAGAACACTGTCTGCTTCTATTGGCTGACGAACTATATCACGTGGTTGTTTTGTTTACATTTTATTAAATGCCTAAAAGTAAAGACTATAGCGTGGTGTTTATCCTACTGTAATCGACGCATCAGCAAATAGCACAATATTACAAAGGTCATCTACAGTGAGTCGTAATTAATACAAATCAAAAATAAGAAAGGACCAAATATAGAGCCCTAAGGCACACGTAATTTAACGGCTGCTCCAATGGACAGTGTTTGGTTTACAACAACCGTTTGTATCCTATCACTAAGATATGAAGACATAACATTTAGAGAATTATTTGACAGACCGTAATGTTCTAATTTTAATAAAAGAGTCGCATGATCTACGCAACCGAAAACTTGGGAAAGGTCACAAAAAAATCCTATTGCATCACATGATTTCTCCCAAATACTGTGTATATATGTTTAACCCTTTGAACGCCAAGAACCACTAAAGTGGTCGTGTACTGTCGTGCCTACGACGCTATCGACCTATACATATACCCCCTTACTTATAAACGTAGGATAGGCTTGGAATACTTTATGCCATGCCTTGTCACTTTCTGTCTGATGCAAATGTCACAATAATAGATAAGGACAAAGCATGGCATAAGCTATTCCAAGCTTATTCCATGTTTATAAGTAAGGGGGATAGTGGTCATAGATACAGTGTAAAATAGACCAGAGTTTTTCTGACATAAGGTTGACATTAGCTGTGGTTTTCAGCTGTCATTGGCGTGTGCGGACGAGGTTTGTATCAAGTCAAAGGCGTTCAAAGGGCTAATGAGTACAGATGCTGCATCAGTTGTGGATCGGCCTCTGGTGAAGCCGAACTGATTACTGTTAAGCAGTTTATTTCTATGGTTTGACTACGGAACCCTAAAAGTAAGACAGCGGATGCCTCCGACAGAAAAAACTGTAGACCGATCTCACATGGCTACTGTGATATCCAAGGTGCTGGGCGGCTTGCTTGATGGCTGTATAAGTAAGCACATTAAACTGAATGAGGCCCAGTTCAGTTTTGAACCTAGGCTGGGCTCTCCACTGAATCAAGCGTGTAACGTTAAGTACGATGTAACGAGAAATACTTCTATTAATGCAAGTTTTTTTGGATCTGTCGAAGGCAACCGACCTGGTATCATACGATGTGATGTGGTCAAAAATGCGTAGTGAAACCAGCACACCTATAGAAATTGAAAACCTATTTACGTTTTGGTACTTACAAAAATCAACCGTGTGTACCGTATGTCAAATGTACCGTGTTTTCTTTTGCAGTAGCTGCCACATACTCATCGTTAATCCTTCGAGCGGTTTCTGCAGCGCTAGTGCCACGGTGAAACTTATATTTGTAAATAATGCGATATATTGGAAATCATTCATACCTACCCGAGAATCGATCTGAAATTGAGGTTATATTAAAACAGAAGTTACTTAGTTCTTTTTTAACCGACTTCAAATGATACGTTCCACTTTGTTTTTTTTAATGTATTTTCACCGATTTCTCCGTCAATTCTGGACCGATTTTATAAAATATTTTTCGGTTTGATGGAGTACGAGCATACCTCCGAAGTCGTCCCATTATCACCAAATCTGAATCTGATAATAAGGCAAATATAATTGTACAGCGATTTTATTATTTTTTGTGACAAGTAGCTTTTGCATTCAGAAAGTCTCATTTGGTGAAATGGAACTGATGATGAAGACCACAGCTGCTGGCCACCGGAACTCCTCAACGGTACCTTTTTCGAGTGTGGCGATAAGGTATGTCGATTAAGATAGTAGAGCGTCTACAACGAAGAACATTTATTTGTTTAAATATGGCTATGACTTTCCAGCGCCGTTGCTTGCGGCGAGCTTGAAATATCTTAAACTAAAACTTCTTATCAACTAAAAGTGGGACTAAATGACAGCTTATTATATGATCACATTGATCACATTAATCAAAAAAATAAGATGAATGTTTAAAAAAACCAGGCAAGAGCATGTCGGAAAGGGGATCATGCATGCTCAGTGTAGGGTTCCGAAACAGTTACGACAAACACAAAAAACTATCTCGAAAAACAACATGTATGAACTAATTTTCTATTTAAAGTTATACGGTGCTGTCTTTGATGATTTTTAGTAGGTATAAACACTTGAGTTGCCTGTATCTCAGGAACTAATTAAGTCTACTTAGTCGTGACTCGTGATAGTTTCCCTTTTAAATTCGTCATATGCGCTTTCATTGAAGATATTTTTCAGATAATTTGTATTTTTAGTTTTGGTTTTGTAGGTGGTGGACACTTGACTAACAAAAATTAGCGCTTTAAAGCTTAATATTTCATAAACGGATTCCTTGATCGAAAAGCTGTTTCGGCAAACCTACAATATTTTTGAAATACCTATCCAAAACACGGTAAAAAAATACATCACCATGTTACGTTAGGTACACTAAAAAAAATGTTTCTAGATTATATTTTACCACTTTGTTGGCGTGGCTAATATTCATGCCAAATAACAGCTTTTTAGCTCTAGGGGTCTCTAAGCTAGGCCGCGGACGGACATGGCGAAACTATAAGGGTTCGTAGTTTGACTACGGAACCCTAAAAAACAAAAACCAGGTTAGTCCGCCAACAATATTTTCAATATAAAGCCGACGTCAGTTGGACTAACCTATTAGGTACTGTAGCGCAACAGCCGAAAAGAAGCGAAACGACAGAGCGTAAAACAAACGTAACGATTTGGACTATTAAAATAACGAAAAACTTGAAATTATTTAAATTATTTATTAATAATAAGTTTGAAATTATGTTTTAATCAATAATGCATATTCAAATGTTATAAAAGGGTTTCGAAGTCACATAATATAAATAATAGCACAACGGATTTACAACATCAATGTTCAAATCTCCGGTCGATGGCGACTATTAGTCCAGTCGCTCGTGGCAGGCAACAAATATTAATAGACTGCGCAACGTTTTACAACAAGTATGTAATTGGTAGATCGCACAGGGTGTTGTCAGTGAAATATTGAAACCATGTTCTAATAAATACTACAAATAAAACATAATTACTACTATGTTTTTAGTTATTTTATCCCACATGGCACCTATACTACGCCACAGGCATCTATCCTTCGTAGCAATTTCATGGTGGGGCATCTAACCATTATGGGTAAAGTCCTATCCACTTTTTAAATCCATATTCGCGTACTTTTGAAGGTTGCGCATGGTCATATTACTTATTTATACACTTAATCATTGTCTTCATGTTTATTTCGAGGTAGTAATCTCCATTTACTTAATCTTGTATTTTTTAATGAAAAGCAATTTCCGTGTAAATACCATGACACTGACTGAAGCCTGTCATATACATTTTATTTTTTCGATATATCATTTGACGTGAAAATTTAGTGATGGTTGATAGATTTTATAAAGCACTAGATTGATAAGAGAGGTTTTCGTCTCTGTCGCAGCCAGCATAATAATACGATGATGAGGAATATTATATTCAATTTTTTTATTAAACTAATTAGAGGTAACACTATTTCATCCTCTATCTAAAGACAATTACAGCCAGATGTACTTGTTATTGTCACTGGCATTCTGAATAGGAACAGACTTTAGGTACAAATCTTAAAAAAAGGGTTTCTTAGAAACTCAATTTCTACACAATCAGTAATTATTGGGTCAACAACAACAAGTCGGAATGCATGATTAAGGAGTAAGGACCATGTAAACTAACAATATTCTTAGGAAATATTACTAGGAAATTGAAAGTTTTGAAATTAGGAGGCCCTTTAAAAAAGTGACGCATCTATCTCGGATTTACCCTAAGTACTTCATACTATTTACTACCTACACGTTTTTTTTTGTCGACATTTAACTTAAATGTATTACCATGCCAAATTACAGCTTTGTGTTACCAAATATATCTTCGCCTAAGTGTGCAAAATGTGGTTACAGAATTATCAAAAAGTTTTTATAGTTGTTGGAAATTCTGTAGCTCTGCCTACCCCACTCTGGGAATAAAGGTGTGAGTTTATGTATGTATGTATGTATGTATGTGTTACCAAGAGTCCCTGAATAAAATCGCGGACAGACATACAGATGGACATGGCGAAACTAAAAGTGTTTCTCTTGTTGACTACGAAACAAAACACTTAAAATTCTCTCATCCTTGGCTTCGGAACGCTACACAGTATGGTCTGGTCCGACATGCTCTTGCCCGGTTTTTTTTGTCACATAAGTTCGTATCTTGCTTTCTCACGTAGCTTATCGATGTCGTGCTAAAAGTCTAAAACTGACTGAGAAAGCAAGATAAATACAAACATTTCCGAACAAAAACGATGGCGACTGATTCACAGCATCGTACTTTTATTAATTTTACATGAATATGAGAATGGTCACTGCAGCTAGGTACTGTTATTCTCTTAACCGTCTCACTTTTCAATTCAACTCGACGTACTTATTATAAACCGGCGAGTTTATGTTGTTCAGTCAGAGCGTACAAAAACTCTTTGAGGCGTGTATTCTCAATTACGTAGCAGGGCAGGGGCCCGCGGTATCCCATAAAATGCAGCGATGTACTAGGATAACATGATCGCCAGGCGGTTGACCTTGCTCGGTGTTTACGTCGCGCGCATCGGTCGCGGGCGCGTCACGGCCGCGCGTTGCACCGCGTCGGGTCACAAACAACCTACATTACATACCCATACGTCGATGCATTGGTCGGTGGGACTGGGACCGCTCGAGTATGCAGGACGCCCGCTCCGGCCCGGCCGTGTCCGGTTAAGGCGCGTCGCGATCCGAACAACCGACATGGATGCCATTGAACCGTGCCGGCCTATTGCCATTGTGAAACAACGCCGTCGAATGCCACTTATTTGGTCGCAGCTCACATCAGATCACATCATATTTAATAATTATAAACAACTCAACACACAGAGTCCAAAAACAGTTAAATTTAACTCTCTTTCAAATTAGCCTGGGACAGTCAAACTGAAGTCGGCGACTCGGCGTCCAAGAATATTTTCTGAAACCAAAAGCGACTTTAGTTTCTTACTTACTAGCGACCCGCGCTCGCTTCGCTTCGGTTTATATGAGTTTTCTGTAACACCAGTACATAAAATAAAAAAATATTATACATATAAACCTTCCTCTTGAATCACTCTATCTATTAAAAAAAACCGCATCAAAATCCGTTGCGTAGTTTTAAAGATCTAAGCATACATAGGGACAGACAGCGGAAAGCGACTTTGTTTTATACTATGTAGTGATTATGGAGTCAGTTTATTGTTTTTTATTGGTACATTAGTTTTTATACTTTTTAGTGATACTGATACAAAAAAGAGCATCTCTAAATACCTATTTCAAACTCGCGGCAAGCAACGCCGTCGGAAAGTCTTTAAATACTTGTCTGTTTATTTTACTTTAACCATCTTAGCAGAATAAAGGTGATATTTTCAAAATATTTATTTACTTAATCGGTGCTGAAAGTACTGGTCAAAGTCAAATGAAATCCATAGTCCATTGTACATATATACATATATATATGTAAGCCTATTATTTTGTCCCACTACTGGGCAAAGCCCAACAAAATAATAGGCTTACTCTTACTTACTCTACTGGATTTCCCTGTCCATTGCAACCTCCGGCCAATCTTTTGGGAAAGCGTCCAAGTCGTCCCGCCATCTCCGCCTGGGTCTACCTCGCCGTCTGTAGCCGTCCTGGGGACCAACCAAATTGCCACCATTACATTGTACCTATACCTACTAAAGCCGTCACTAACAATAATTCAATTGTTGACGTACCTACTACTTATTGAGAGAATCCCAAAGATAAGTAGAATCACGTTGACTCTAGAATGTTTTAAGCTTGTCACAGGCAAAACCCCGTGAAAGTCATAGTGTTGTGTTGTGTTGTCATGTCTGATTTACGTTTGTATTTTCGCGATTAAGTACTTATCTCAAAACCTACTGCCTCGATTTGCAAAATTGTGTCTGAAGTATACCTAATTCTTATACTTCTGAGATGGTTCTTGGATATAAAACACTATGACTTTCACGGGGTCGGAAATTCGGATAGATATTTACCTAAAGCTGGTAAAATATATAATATTTACCTAAAGCCGATAAAAGTTATGCAAACATGGCGTCGGCTTCTTGAAATATTATTTTAAATACCTTCTTAAGTTCCGAGTTTTTTGGGATTTCACGAATCGTTTTTGTTTATTATTTTACATTAAGGATAAAACTCTACGTCGATTTGCTCCTCAAACTTCGTTAATTCTATGCGTACAGGTATAATAATATTATTAACATTTAGTAAAACTAGACATGAAAATAATTTCAAACAGTTAATATTAATACTTAAATATGAATTTACGCTGGTGTAATTTGTTTATTTATAAATGCCGGGAATTTTATTATTATTAAATTAAAACTTTGTCCGCTTCCACACAACTGAACAATAACGCCGCCGCCAAAGTTTAGGTAAATATCTAGCCGAAAATCCGATCTTTAACTGAGTGATCATCGGTTAAAGACGATTAAGTTGTTCGTTGGCCTTGGTGACGATTTTTCGTCCACCAGTCTGAGAAGGACGAGTTACCCAATCGCATTGAAAGTCTCTGACTAGGTACGGAGGTTAGTTATCTCATCAATGTCACCACGGAATATGTTACTCACTAGACTAGGTACTATCTATAGGTGCTTACACTATATGTATCTGCGTGTAGATAATGTTTAAATACTGTCAACGATTCCTTATGCGTCCCGATGTGACGGTGACCTCAACGAAACCGAAAATAACCTAATAAACATTGAAATCAGAATAAACCGAAATCATGTAAAAATGTTTTAACAAAACCTTTTTTAGGGTTCCGTAGCCAAATGGCAAAAAACGGAACCCTTATGGATTCGTCATGTCTGTCTGTCTGTCCGTCCGTATGTCACTTGGTAAGTAGATGTATTCTGTGAACCGCATTAAGATTTTCACAGAAAAATAGAAAAATTACAATACATTTTGGGGGTTCCCCATAATAAAAAGCTCAATTTTTTTTATCATCAAACCTATATTGAGTTTTCTAATATCATTTGCGAATAGTTCTCGCGAGATTCACTTCCAAAGTGGTAAAATGGGTGTGTCCCCCCTGTAACTTCTAAAATAAGAGAATGTTAAAACTAAAAAAAATATATGATGTACATTACCATGCAAACTTCCACCGAAAATTGGTTTGAACGAGATCTAGTAGGTAAGTAAGTTGTTTTTTTTAATACGTCATAAATCGTACACCGCAATTTACCTTTCATTCAATCAACACAAATATAAAAAATAAAAATAAACGTTTAATTTCATAATGGAACCCTTCATGGGCTAGTCCGACTCGCACTTGGCCGCTTTTTTTTTCGATCGGTTTCTTGACAAGCTTCTAATAATACTATAAGGGGATCATTTATTTGTTCAATCCTGGTAGGTAATAAAAACCAAATAAAGTTAATAGCATGACTGAATCAGAATAGTTTTATTTTGTATGGTGTTAATCACTTTTACATAGGTATATCTTCTTAGATGCCATGCCGTGAAAAGCAACAATAAGCGACGCAGAAAACGGTCGGTCAGGCGCAGAAGCCACATGTTTTGCGCTTGTATCCTTATAGGAGAAGCCAGGCAACCTAAGTAGGTACTCTGAGCCCCGAGACGGAGAGGGCAATAAGCACGCGCACCGAACGATTCCTAGGTGCGACAGAAACGGTTGAGCGGTCGCGGAATGCGGCGCACTTCATTTTCGTAACGGACTGCGGGTCGAAAAGCGCGCCCCAGTCGAGAGGGCATGTTGGCCATAGTAAGGTCGAGTGGGGAGAGGGGATATTGGCTGTAGTACGACACGGCAGCGCTTCTCGTAAAGGAAGCGACCCTGGCGCGGTCATTGCTCGCATCGACCGCATTCCTCGCCCCCTCCCCCCGCCGCGCAGCCGCGACTGCGCATCAATGAACTGCGCGCGAGCAACTGCCGCATTTAATCGCGCTATCTCGTTTCGGCACCAGACCACACCGCTGTACACCTTTGCTCTTCTGCTTAGCATCATCTTATTTGTAGAACTGTGTCGCAAACGTAGTTTTTTTATCTATGACACTATCGTTACGTAGGATGCCTTTTTCAACAGCAAATAAATAGTAGATTGTACAACAAGGGCATAAAACAAACCATTTTTTCCGAGACTTATGGTATCCAACCGAGCCGGCAGGCGAGGTTGGATAATTAAGTCGAGGATAAAATGGGTTTTAAGACCGAGTACACTCTGCTTTTCACTTCGATTACGAGGAAATAAAACAGTGATAATGTAAAAAAACTTTAATAAGTTCTTTTGCATTTTTTTCCATGTGATAATGTAAAAAAACTTTAATAAGTTCTTTTGCATTTTTTTCCATGAGTGTGTTAGGTGTGAGCATTATTTTCCTCTTCACAAGACGACATTTTAATTAAATTCCATAACACAACAAGTTTTGCAAAGAAAATAACTAATTAATAGTCCAAAACCTCTTTCCCGCCACTGTATTTCTGTCAATTTTTTTTTTTTTCTGTTTGCGATTTTTGACTTAGGTCGAACGCAATACTGCCAAGTTTATACCTACGTTGATTTTTTAATGTTCTTGTTAATAATGCTTGTTTTTAATAGTTTTAAATTTCTTCTTTGTTAGATGCAACTACCTACGATGCAAATATAAATAAAATTAAAGTAAATTTATTCAAATAACAAGTTTATTTAATGTAGTCACCTCGTCTGTCTGGCTGTAGGGCTTAATTGTCTTAGTCTAGATGACGACAACCATTTATGCACTAGTGCATAAAATGCGATTTTATGCAGCCTATACCCAGCATAAAGAAGGACTTTACGAGCATGAGAAGTGAAAACATATTCTTATAGGTAATCGCACTAATCAATCACCCTAAAAACTACATGGGGAAATAAGAATAGGTCTTAGGTACGTTCCTTGGGTTCCGTATTTATTTAATAGTATTAAGTAAATGAAATAGTTTACTAAAATCGCATTTTTTTTTATTTGCGATGTGATGTATGTATACCTAGTTACTGTAGGTATAATATACTGTTCTTGCTGTAGGTATATACCTACCGTGATTTCTGTATGTCTCTACGAGTACTTATGCATCATATTGGTGTAAATCTGTTAACAAATCATACCGAGGAGGTAAATCTAAATACTCAATATTAAAACACACCGAAGTAAGTGTCTCTGTTTGTTTGACACCTACACACCTTAACCGCTGAAACGATTTTAATAAAATGTCTGAGCTTAAATGGGAATTCGACGCTGCACAAACAGTACTTATTCCTTCCGCTCGATTTCTGTAGGTTTGTGTAGAACGGTACTTGGGCTATACCTACTTACCAAAAAATAGACGAAATTATACTTAAGCAAGAAACCAAACGAAGCACTAACAAAACGGTCCACTCATATTAGAACTAAACTAATTAAACAGACACATTTGTAAATTTGCTCATTAATGTAGGTATGGCCTGGCTTTGAAAATACCTCGTAAGTATTTTATATTCCGTGACGTACGATTTTAAACTTTACGTGTTGTTAAAATTACCTTAGTGTCTTTTATATTCACTTTAATTTTCATGGTGTTACATGTTATGTTATTGACGTTATTGTGCCTAATAAATAAATAAATAAATAAAAATATGTAATGTTCTACAATACGGCCGCTTTTGGTGTTAACTTATTTGAGGCTGACAGCAAAATAATTTGCAATACATTTAGTCAAATTACAAATTGCGTAGGTAACTAACATTGTCCGGAGGCGGCGCTAAAATCCGGATGCTTGAATTCCGGGGAATCTAAAAACGAAATACCGTGAGCAAGTGAGACCCGTATCAAGATTACACGTGTGTTATGGGATGTACCGGGAATATAAAAACGAAATACCGTGAGCAAGTGAGACCCGTATCAAGATTACACGTGTGTTATGGGATGTACCGGGAATATAAAAACGAAATACCTACCGTGAGCAAGTGAGACCCGTATCAAGATTACACGTGTGTTATGGGATGTACCGAGAATATAAAAACGAAATACCTACCGTGAGCAAGTGAGACCCGTATCAAGATTACACGTGTGTTATGGGATGTAGGTACCGGGAATATAAAAACGAAATACCGTGAGCAAGTGAGACCCGTATCAAGATTACACGTGTGTTATGGGATGTACCGGGAATATAAAAACGAAATACCTACCGTGAGCAAGTGAGACCCGTATCAAGATTACACGTGTGTTATGGGATGTACCGGGAATATAAAAACGAAATACCTACCGTGAGCAAGTGAGACCCGTATCAAGATTACACGTGTGTTATGGGATGTACCTACCGGGAATATAAAAACGAAATACCTACCGTGAGCAAGTGAGACCCGTATCAAGATTACACGTGTGTTATGGGATGTACCGGGAATATAAAAACGAAATACCGTGAGCAAGTGAGACCCGTATCAAGATTACACGTGTGTTATGGGATGTACCGGGAATATAAATACGAAATACCTACCGTGAGCAAGTGAGACCCGTATCAAGATTACACGTGTGTTATGGGATGTACCGGGAATATAAAAACGCGGCCGAGTGCGAGTCGGCCTCGCCCATGAAGGGTGCCGCAGCGGCAAGTAACATAATATAAAAGTTGAATGTTGACCCTTAAGTGGGCAGAGGCTATACAGGGTGTTTGGTACATGGATGGACATACGTATACAGGGTGACACCTAAGACGTAATACAAAACTTTATTTTCTGGATCTACTCATGAGTACGATCAATTTTTACTATGGGACTAATATCGAAATCGGTAGAAAAAAATTGAATCTCCCATACTAAAAGCAATCAGCTGGTTTCACAATTTGTATGGAGACGTCGATTTCGTGTTTACGTTTTCGAAGTTGCTCCCATATTAATAGTTGATCGTAATCATGAGTAGATTCGGAAAATAACATTTTGTATTACATCTTACGTGTCACCTAGTATAGGAGATTGCTGGGACCATCTGCTACGCGGTCCGCCACAAAAAAATTGCCTGGGCCCTATCATTTTTTTTTTAATTGTTTAATTTTTTTCGAAAATATTTCGTTTTCAAGATTTAAAACCTCAATAACTTTTTTAAAAATTACAAAATGGGCAACAATTTTATTTTATTTCTATCTTGACTGATCGTAAAATCTTACAAATTTAATATTTGGTGCACATGATAGCTAAAAAAATAAGTAAGAGCCCTCAAACCTCAAAAATAGGTAAAAAAATAATTTACTTAAACTCCAACTTTGCATTGCATTTGTAGCAAATTAGGTTAGGTTAATTAGAACTAAACGATGCACGTAAATCGGCTACTCTGGATCAAGTATAATGCAATACTCGCCGGTCAAAACGGTAAATTCAGCGGTCATCCACCAACAAGAAACAATGCAGCGGTACTCACCAAACGGTCAGCTTCTTGATTGGCGTCTTCACGAGCGGTTCTTCGACCCTTGAGATGCAGACCGGCCGGCCTTAGACAATGGGCACTATTTTCTACAACTAGACTCCTCGGCAAACAGCGATTAGGTTGAAGCGATGGTTTAACACTTCACTTGTTGCCTTTTCATGATTAGACGCCTAGGCAAACAGCGATTAACTATTAAGTTAAAGCGACGGTTAGAAAACTTGTTACTTTTCGTTCAAGTTCGATTCGACCATTACTTTTTGGGACGCGTAGATCGCGTTCTCCTTTTCTCCCACGGTGGCGCTAGCTTCTACGTAGGGTTGTACCGCGCATGCGCGCCGGTCGTACCGGGCGTTCCTATTGGTTGGACGTCCAGTGGAGATACACGTTTAGAAATTGCATTAGACCACAGAAAATACAACGTTTAGGAACGAAACATTCCGCCCACCAAAATACCAATGGGATTTTCCCGGAGATAATGAAGTAAAAACGGTTATAAGATATGCGATCTAACGGATATGATATGATAGGCTTAACTAAAGGGGAAAGAAAAAAAGAAAACGAAAAATATAACTTTGCTAACCACTAGGGGTTAGTCAGTTGGTAATGGACACAGCTTTACCAGAGGTCTCCTAAGGAGATGGTCCCTGGCGGTTTTTATGGTAGCCACCCGAACGACTCCATCAGGCCCAGGATGGAGAGAGATTACTCGACCTAGAGGCCATTGGAGAGGGTTATCATCCTTAATGAGAACGACAGAGTTTACTTTTAACGATGGTGAGTCTTTAGTCCATTTCGCCCGTTGAGTTAAAGAATTTAAATACTCATTTTTCCAGCGTTTCCAAAAATGCTGTTGGAATGCTTGTATCAGTTGCCAACGATTGAGACGCGTGATGTTAACCTCTGCGTAATCAGAATCCGGCACATTAGTTAGAGGTTCCAACGTCAGGAAATGGCCGGGTGTTAGAACGGTCAGGTCGTTGGGATCCGAGCTTAAAGGACACAACGGTCTAGAGTTTAAAATCGATTCGATTTGGCTAAAGAGTGTGGTGAGCTCCTCAAAGGTTAAAACTTGGTCGCCCACGATCCGGTATAAATGCGACTTAGCGGCCTTAATTTGTATTTCCCACACTCCTCCGAAATGTGGAGCCGAAGGCGGGTTATATTTAAAAACTATTCGTTCTGCGTGTGAAGCTTGTTCCATGTATGATGCTAGTTGTGAGTCGGCACCAACAAAATTCGTGCCGCAATCAGAGTGAATAACGTTACAACGACCGCGACGGGAGATGAAACGACGTAACGCTGCGATAAAACCGTCGCTCGATAAATTCGACACTACCTCGAGATGCACGGCCTTTGTGCTCAGACACACGAATAGGCATAAGTACGCTTTATCTAATTTCGCACCGCGATGGCGTCCTAACTTGATTCGAAAGGGCCCTCCAAAATCAACTCCTACTTCGGAGAATGGTTTAGCCTGATTGACACGGAAAGCGGGGAGGTCACTCATGAATGGTTGCAACGGTTGTGGATGAAGGCGATAACATCGTATACATTTTGAGAGTTGGTGTCTTATAGCACGCTTAGCTGCGAGTATCCAAAACTGTTGCAAGATCAAATAGTGCGTTGTATTCAGACCGGGGTGGAAGTTTTTCCGATGGGTTAACTCTATTAAGGCAGTCGTAAGCGCGCACTTCTTGGGCAATAATGCGGGATGCTTGTGCTCAAACTCTAAACCGGAGCGAGAGAGCCGTCCGCCCACCCTGAGTACACCCCGCTCATCGATGAACGGATTCAATTTGCGTAGACTACGTGAGAGCGGTTGACCCAACTGTAAATTCAATATAGCATCGGAAAAGTGTCGAGTTTGGACATGTTTCACGATCGTCAATAGCGCGATATGTTGCTCGACATTCGTGATGAAAAGACTTTTAGGTCGCGAGCTAGCCGTGCTACGCCTGTTATAACAGAACCTACGGACGTAAGCCAGAATGCGACAAATCGTGTCTAATGATGAACACCTTTCGAACAGATGATCGAATATTGACGCCTGCCTAGGAATGTCGGTATGATCCGCGATCAAAGCTACAGCGCATCGCTGTTCTAATAACACTGCATTGTCCGTGTTTTGACGTTTGGATATGTCG
The DNA here is from genome assembly GCA_963966035.1 of Acleris laterana. NCBI lineage: Eukaryota > Metazoa > Arthropoda > Insecta > Lepidoptera > Tortricidae > Acleris > Acleris laterana. Next base: position 27,454,112 of record OZ014438.1, read on the forward strand.
TTTGGCCACTCTGACTTAGGCTGAGACAGCCAAGCAGGGCCCGCCCACCATAACGCGTTTTTTAGTAATTCCCGCGGCAACTGACCACGAGAGCAAATGTCCGCGGGATTCGAGGCAGTAGGAACGTGGCGCCAGCAATCGGTCGGTACGCTGTCTTGGATGTGACTAACGCGGTTTGCAACAAATGTCACCCATCGAGAAGAAGGGGATCGTAACCAAGAGAGCACGACGGTAGAGTCACACCAGAGATAGGTTTCATTATCGGTAGACGGTAAAGTGTTTTTAACGAACTTTATGAGATCCGCAAGCATTACTGCGCCACACAGTTCTAGACGAGGTAGGGATTGCCTTTTTAAAGGAGCAACGCGAGCCTTTGCACAAACGAGGGAGACGCGAACGGCCCCGTCATTTTCGACGACACGTAGAAAAACTACCGCGCCATAGGCGACTTCAGAGCTATCGCAGAAACCATGAAGTTGGTACGAGAGAGCTCCCTCACTGGTGAATTTACGAGGCACCTTAAGATGTTTCACCTCGGGTAGCTGTTGAGAGAAGGTGTCCCACAGAGAGACAACTTCCGATGAAGGAGTTTCATCCCAAGAGACGCCAGTGACCCAAAGCCTTTGAATTAGGCATTTGGCGTATATTGTCAGTGGAGACAGAAACCCTAAAGGGTCAAAGATTCTAGCGACCTCACTGAGGATAAGACGTTTGGTGCACGGTTGGGTAGACGGTTGGACGTTAAAAAGGAAACTGTCAGAGGCAGGCTCCCACTTAAGGCCAAGAACCTTGATAGTCGTGTCTTCGGCTTCAGAAAAAGTAATAGCACCCGAAAGACATGACTCTGGTGGAAGGTCGTCTAGGAGCTCGGGTCGGTTGCTCACCCATTTTCGAAGCTCGAAAGACCCTAGACTAAACAGACCGATGATTTGTGATTTAATTTCACGCGCATCCTCCAGCGATCTACTTCCGGTTACGATGTCATCGATATAAATATCGGAAGCCACGACGGCTTTGGCTTGAGGATAATTATGACCTTCATCATTAGCTAGTTGCTGGATGGTTCGACACGCTAGGAAAGGTGCCGAAGACACCCCATACGTTACGGTGTTTAACACATATTCCCGGAGAGGCTCGTCGGGGTGAGTTCGCCAGAGAATACGCTGGTAGTCGCGATGATGAGGAGCTACGTTAATTTGCCGATACATTTGGCGCACGTCAGCCATAAAGACGACTGCGTGCTCTCGATAGTGAAGAAGTATTTCAACAATATTAGATTGTAGTTTGGGGCCTGTTAACAGCGAGTCGTTTAACGATTTGGAGTTAGCGTCCTTAGCCGAAGCGTCAAATACTACGCGAAGTTTCGTCGTCGCACTGTCGGGACGAAGGACGCAATGATGCGGGATGTAATACTTGCCCTGACCCATCTGTTTGGCAGGCACTGCAGACATGTGACCACTATCGATATAGTCAGTCATGAATTCGATATATTGTTGATTTAGGCTAGGATCACGGGATAGACGCCTTTCGATAGCGTGGAAGCGTCTCAGAGCTATGTCTCGTGAACCTTGAAAGAAAGGTTTAACACGGTCGATGAAAGGAAGACACACGACGTACCTACCTGTTTCGTCGCGGTAGTGATCGTTAGTGAAACTAGTTTCACAGAGTTGATCCTCTGGGGTTAGTCGGGTGGATTGAGGTACGTTATCGACTTCCCAGAAACGTTGTACGAGGTTAGTTAAGTGGTCGTCAAGACTAGGGCATGCAACACCCAAAAAGCAAGACGACGCGATGCGAGTCTTCCCGAGAAGAAGCCAGCCAAAGACTGAATTGAAGGCCCGCGGTTGATTAGCGTTGCCTTTCAAACGTTGTTCGAGAAGTGACTCTGCAAAGACGTCAGCACCCAGTAAGACGTCAATAGGACCAGGAATGTCAAAACCAAGATCGGCTAACGGTAAAGTCTTGACTTCATCCCAGTCACTCGTATTAAGTTTTGCGACCGGTTGATCTCCGCAAATATTCGTTATCACGAACATGTCAAGGATAAATGTCACCTTATTATTGGTACCAATTTCGCATTGAACATTACCACTAATCGACGCTGGAGTGCCTCCCAATCCATGAACGCTCGAGTGGGATGCGTTCGGTTTTAAATTAAGCCGTTGAGCTGCGTGTTCGGTAAGAAAGTTATTTTGACTTCCGGTGTCAAATAGCGCACGAAATGTTTGAAATTCGCCAGATGCGTCACGGATTTGAACAATGGCTGTTGCTAGTAGCACTGTTGTATTTAATTGCGAATTAATCGAAGTCGAAGAAGTTTTGGCTAGTAAGGCCACTGAACTTGATTTACTACTAGAAGCATCCTGGCTACTTCCGGATTGTTCCCGGTGCAGCAAGGTGTGGTGCTTACGTTTGCATTTCTGGCACGAAAATATCGACGTGCATTGCTTCACCGAATGCGACGCGCTAAGGCAGTTATAACACCACCTTTTCTCACCGGCAACGGCCATGCGCTCGTCGATGGATTTTGCTAGAAAAGCCTTACACGCCGATATATGATGTTCCTCACTACAATAGGAGCATTTGCGAATTGGCTTAGCGGTTGTCACGCCAGAGGCAGGCTTAGCAACGGGTCTCACTACCCGTTTTAGACGGGTGAACGGCGGGAGCGACCAGCGAATACCTGATACCATGTTGTTTCGAGCTTTGTGACGATCCCGATACCTCTTTATGGTTATTTATATTTTTGCTGATGTCGGTAAAATGTGTGTCACGAATTAACGCTTCACATTTGGAGTGCAAGAATGACCTAACGAGTTCATAATTCGGTAACTCGACATCGGTGTGTTTCTCTTCAAACTCTCGTCTTAACTTAGGATCAAGTTTCGCAAAAATGTTGTAGCACAGAATAAAATCCCAATGCTCGGTGGGTAAACCTAATTTTCTTAAAATTGTTAAGTTCTCATCGATTGTATCCAACGCGCGGCGAAATTCCTGAGCGTTTGTAGTTTTAAAGTTGACACCTAAAACATCGCGCCAACACGTGAAAGCAAGTTCACGCTTATCCTCGTAGCGAGACTTGAGAGCAGCGTATGCGCTTGAGTAATGTTCACGTGCCACGGGGAACGTGCGTATTAACGATAATGCGTCACCGCGTAACACTGACACTAAATAATGAAATTTTTCAATTTCGCTTAAGAGGCTCGATTCATGTATTAACGCATTATAAGTAGCAATGAATTCGGGCCATTCCTTAATAACCCCGGAGAACGTCGGTAGCGAGATTTTCGGTAGACGCATGTTGCTGTTCAGTGATCCCGTTATCGAGTTTCGCTTCGAATCATTAGCCTCATGAGAAGAGCATTGTTGGAATTTACGTTGAATCGCAATAACCTTAAAGTACATTTCATCAAATGCTTCCTGAATTTCGTTTTCACTATCATCGTTCGCGTCGGTAAGATCTAAAATAATGAAATGTGCCCAAATAATGAAAATCTTGAAAACTATCCGCAATAGATTTTAACTCCTGACAGTAAGAAAGAAATAACTCGATTTGCGATTCATCGGAACTCGTGAGAATGCCAACCTCTAACGCCTTCGAAATACGATTATACGCGATAGTTCGTTTACGCCGTAAACTCGGTAAGTTTGCGACAGAATAACTCGGTTCGGAATCGATACTTCTTGACTTGCACTTTTTGAGAGTAGCTCGAACTTTTCGCTGGGGTAGATACGACATATTGCAAAAAACAATATACGGCTACCGGCGAATAAGTAAATAAAATCGAAGTTGGAACTTAAGTTGTCACAAGGTCACAACGAGCATTACAAATGTCCGTTATCTATATAACACGATCACTGAAACGTCGTCACCTCTTGAAGTCACAGAACAATATAATTTATAAATTTGTGAACAATTGTGTATGAATGAACACCATTAATTCGAATTAGGTATAATGAAAATAGATTTATATTAACACAGAAGGTGGTAGCGGATAAGATATAAATCTATGAAGAAACGAAAATATATGTAGTTTATTACGTTTACCTACTAAATCGAATCGATTAATAAACGATTGATATTATAACGATTTTTTTTACGCTAGAATGTGAGCATAAAAAACACAAAAATAACAAAATAACAAACCCGGAAAGAAATAGAATCGGTCGTTTAGATAGGTATGTTAAGATTGAGCGATCGGAATGAGGGAGTCGAGTTATAGCAATAGTTACGATTACGGTATAAATTGGTACTTGGCAGGCCGAATGCTTATCTAAAGGTCCCTGGTTTCGGCACCAAAAAGATGTAGCAAATTAGGTTAGGTTAATTAGAACTAAACGATGCACGTAAATCGGCTATTCTGGATCAAGTATAATGCAATACTCGCCGGTCAAAACGGTAAATTCAGCGGTCATCCACCAACAAGAAACAATGCAGCGGTACTCACCAAACGGTCAGCTTCTTGATTGGCGTCTTCACGAGCGGTTCTTCGACCCTTGAGATGCAGACCGGCCGGCCTTAGACAATGGGCACTATTTTCTACAACTAGACTCCTCGGCAAACAGCGATTAGGTTGAAGCGATGGTTTAACACTTCACTTGTTGCCTTTTCATGATTAGACGCCTAGGCAAACAGCGATTAACTATTAAGTTAAAGCGACGGTTAGAAAACTTGTTACTTTTCGTTCAAGTTCGATTCGACCATTACTTTTTGGGACGCGTAGATCGAGTTCTCCTTTTCTCCCACGGTGGCGCTAGCTTCTACGTAGGGTTGTACCGCGCATGCGCGCCGGTCGTACCGGGCGTTCCTATTGGTTGGACGTCCAGTGGAGATACACGTTTAGAAATTGCATTAGACCACAGAAAATACAACGTTTAGGAACGAAACAGCATTTAAAAAAAAACTAAAAACGATCGACTAGTTCTAATTACTCAAAAACATCTTCAGTTTACGCTTTCGATTGGTATACAATAATTGCAATTTGTTTAAAAGCAGCTGGAGTTATTCGTCAACTTTAACTAAGGGGACAGTTTTTTATGAAACTACTTTTGAGGAAAGTACAAATGTCCGTAAATGTTGACATTACTATCTTCTTTGGACGCGAAGTACAATGATCACGGACAGATCTCAAATTAAAAAAAAAAAAAATTGCGGGCAAGTGTAGCGAGCCCACAATGTTGCATACAAATTTCATTATTGTTTAGTTTGTAACTTTTTAAAAAGTGAAAAGGACCATAATAAATTGAGGGCACAAGTCTTACATTTATTCGAAACATAACTTTTTTACCTGTGTCTGGAATAGCTTGTTTTTTTTTAAAAAAAAAAAGCTTGCGTTTCTCTTTGTCATAATTGGCAGTCTCTTAGTATGTCTGGCAGTTGGGTAATCGACGGTCCGGATAACGCTCCTCATAAAGTCTTCGGGCGTCGCGTGCAATGGAGTTAGCTCTCCCATACGCCAACAACATGTCCGCGTATTCTTCATTGGTAAATGTGGTCATTTTACCAATAACACAATAATGCAACAATAACAAAAAACTTAACAATGAATGAATGGATAAGTGAAAAAACTTTTACTTTTTGCCGCCTTTTTGTTTATGACAAAGAGAATCGCAAGCTTTTTTTTTAAAAAAAAAAACAACCTATTCCAGACACAGGTAAAAAAGTTATGTTTCGACTAAATGTAAGACTTGTGCCCTCAATTTATTATGGCCCTTTTCACTTTTTAAACAGTTACAAACTAAACAATAATAAAATTTGTATGCAACATTGTGGGCTCGCTACACATGCCCGCAATGTTTTTTTTTTTTAATTTGAGAACTGTCCGTAAACCATGTACTTCGCGTCCAAAGAAGATAGTAGGTAATGTCAACTTTTACGGACATTTTTGAGAAAAATACTTATCAACCCCGGTAGTACAGTACATTCCTTGCAAGGAATGTACTTTCCTCAAAAGTAGTTTCATAAAAAACTGTCCCCTTAGTTAAAGTTGACGAATAACTCCAGCTGCTTTTAAACAAATTGCAATTATTGTATACCAATCGAAAGCGTATTAAATGAAGATGTTTTTGAGTAATTAGAATTAGTCGATCGTTTTTAGTTTTTTTTAAATGCAATGCAAAGTTGGCGTTTAATTATTTTTTTTACCTATTTTTGAGGTTTGAGGGCTCGTATTTATTTTTGTAGCTATCGTGTGCACCAAATATTAAATTTGTAAGATTTTACGATCAGTCAAGATAGAAATAAAATAAAATTGTTGCCCCTTTTATCATTTTTAAAAAAGTTATTGAGGTTTTAAATCTTGAAAACGGAATATTTTCGAAAAAAAAAAAAAAAATTATGATAGGGCCCAGGCAATTTTTTTGTGGCGGACCGCGTAGCAGATGGTAACAGCTATCTCCTATATACGTATGTCCATCCATGTACCAAACACCCTACCTGTATATTTCCCACATTACAATAAGCTGAAATTGAAGATTACTACCTAGTACCTACATTTTATGATACTATTTTAATTGTATTTTCCTGAACTATAACATCATCTTTTGTAACTCTTTAGAGACTTGCGATTCTATGAACGTATTTAATTTTGGTCTAGTATTTTTACTTTAACGAGGCCTTAAGGATTGAATGGAACGTAAGTTGCGGTTTACGATTTATGACGTATTAAAAACACTTTTTTTTTTTTTACTTTTTCATTGTCTTTTTTTTACAGTTACAGGGGGGAGCACACATTTTACCCCTCCTCTTTGTCTCTCGCGCAAACTATTCAGTTTAGGAAAAAATGATATTAGAAACCTCAATATCATTTTTGAAGACCTATCCATATCCACGCGTATGGGTTTGATGTTTCTTTTTGAGATTTTGAATTATGGGAAACCCCCAAAATTGATTGTTATTTTTCTATTTTTGTGTGAAAATCTTGATGCGGTTCACAAAATACATCTACTTACTAAGTTTCAAGTGTATAGTTCTTATAGTTTCGGAAAAAAGTGGGTGTGACATATGTACGGACGGACAGACAGACAGACAGACATGACGAATCCATGCGGGTTCCGTTTTTTGCCATTTGGCTACGGAATCCTAAAAACCTTACCCTGTAAACGATGAGGTTCACAAACAGAGCAAGTCTAGATCAATCTGTGTAAGATTGTTCCCCTAATTTAATACAAAGACTGTAATATTAAACACTGTTTAATTATTGTTACTGTGAATTTAATATAAAGTCTGTGTAGTACTGTTAGGCGATGGGCTTGCAACCTGTCACTAATACACTGGTAAACATCTTAGCCTAATTGTGCAAAATGTGGTTACAGAATTATTAACAAGTTTTTAGAGTTGTTAGTAATTCTGTAGCTCTGCCTACCCCACTCTGGGAATAAAGGCGTGAGCCTATGTATGTATGTATGTAGGTATGTAATTTAATACATATGTTTTGTTGCGGAAAACATAATACCTTAGGTCACTACGAAAGTTTTGAGATACAAAAAAAGTATAAAAGTTATTAAATATTTTTTTATTACAGTTTCTCAAAGTACTCTCCATTAGCTTCTATGCATCGATTCATCCGCCTAAACCATGATTTATAGCATTCCCGGTACTCTTCTTTAGGGAGGTCTTCTACGGCCTGCAAGTAGGCATTCCGTGCGTCCTCAGGACTGTTAAATCGCGTGTCACAAAGTCCGACTTTGATTTTCGGAAAGAGGAAGAAATCGCAAGGAGCTAAATCGGGGCTATACGGAGGATGACACAATTCTTCAATCTCTGTACTCTTCAAAAAATCCTTGGTGACAATGGCCTTGTGCGGCGAGGCATTGTCATGATGCAAACAAAGCCCCCTCAAACCAGTTTTAGGTCGTTTTTGTTTTAAATTATTAAATACAGTAGGTAAACACTTCAATATACCACTTAGCATTCACAGTTTTTTGGTCGTCTAAGGAAATTGTGGCCACATGACCACTTGCAGAAAAAAATGTGGCCACCATTTTTTTCCCAACACTTCGCCCGCGTTTCACCTTCGTTGGAGGTTCATCATCGGGAAACACCCAAATTGTCGATTGCCGTTTAGTCGGTGGATCATATTGGTAAATCCAACTCTCGTCTCCAGTAATAATGTTAAAAATTGACCGTCCTTCTCCCTGATCAAATTTTCTGAGCATGCATGTCACGCGAGCTTCTTTTCGTTCTGCAGTCAGCGAGTGAGGCACCCATCGTGAACATAATTTCCTGACTCCAAGCCGGTTGTGTAAAATTTCATTAATAGCTGGCGATGAAATCTTCACGACCTCTTCAATTTGTTTGTAAGTCACTTTTGGGTCATCCTTAATAAATTTTTTCACAGCTAGGACGTTTTCTTCTGTAACTGAAGTCGCGGGTCGGCCATTTCTTTCATCATCATTTAAGGAAAAAATCCCTCGTTTAAGGTGAGTTCGCCTAAAATCGGACAGCGGGTAAGATCGTATGATTTAAATTTACGCTTATTGCGGGGTGTTTTCTTAAAGCTGGCAAGCCGACGCGATGCGCCATTTTATCCCGCTCCCCTCTTCAGTCCGCATTTGTCGCTCCAACCATCTAGTCGTGCATAATGTGCCGCGGATTAAAAAGTGAACAAAATTTTATTTTTTTCGTGCATCCGAATATACCCTCTGCAAGAATTTTGGAAATAACTGGTAAGTAGAAGCGTTTTTACTTTCTTTTACAGAGTACATATTGTTTTTATTAAATTTGTGGCAAATCTATATAATTGGAATTGGGCTACTGCTACTGTAGGCTGAGATCCGGTCTTACCCGAAATAGTTAAAGATCGGATGAAAATAATCCGATCTTAAACTGTCAGTGATTCTCAAACTTCGCACTTGCTCGACTTTTTAAACCTGACTCTCCGTACAAGTGTAATTTGATTCCTGTTTTTATTGAAAATAACGTATAATTAATAGTTATTTAATCATAAAATTAATCTGAAAGTAAAGGTAAATCATTGGTAAGACCTCACTTGATCTTTTAAAGCACGTAATGAATGCGTTACTATTAAACTCCTGCGTTAGGTATTTTTATCTAATTAAGTAATTCTAAGATGTTATAAATTCATAATTAGTAATCATATAGGTATATGTGTTACAGATTCGCCATGCCGGCGAATTACAAAAGAACATCACATCTAGCTTCATACTCTCAAGAAGATGTGAAGATCGCTGTTGCAAGAGTTCGAAGAAAAGAACTCACTAACATCGAGGCATCACGATTGTATGGCATCCCAGCATCCACACTCAGTGACAGGGTAAGACAAAAAACTGGTCAAAAGAGTTTTAGCCTTGGAAGGCCACCAATTATTCCGCCTGAAATGGAAAAGTCATTGGCAGATTGTCTTCGCATTATAGAAAAATGGGGTTGGGGGCTGTCGCGATCAGAAGTATTAGATTTAGTTCAGCGATTTGTCCAGAAGAATGGCTTAGTTACTCCATTTCGCGACGACAGACCGGGTAAAGATTGGTTCATCGGGTTTCGTAAGCAGCAGTTCTACAAAAGTATGTTCAACCCGCTTTCGTAAGATATAGAATAATAACTATATTTAAGAGGCGTTGATACTGCCACTGATTGTTAAAATAGCTATAAGTTATACCCACCTATTTGACCAAACACATTTAGTACCTAAGTATGATTCGGGAGACGTGATCAGAGATGTTACTTATTCTCTTAAAAACTCGTTCACTCGTTCGACCGACGGAACGCCGTTTTTAAGAGAATAACACTCCAGGACTGACACTTCGTACTATACTCAATAAATTATTGATCTCTGTAGTAACTAAATACTTACTTATAATAAATAATTAGTGCAGGTAAGTAATGCAACCAAAGGTAGTTGTAATATAATAACTATTAACGAATAAAAACGCAGACTGATTCCACATTGTTGTATTTATTTTATTTTCCCTATACTTTAAAACAACTTATTCTTCATCATAATCATCTCAGCCTACCATTATTCTTGCGGGTTCGGTGAACCCGGGTTTAATGACCTCATAAAAACAGCCAAAAGTTTGAGGACCACAATTGCTTCAATTTCGGGTGCATCGGGTAAGATCGGACAGAAAAAGTGTCCGAAATTTTGCTTTGTAATACTACATGGACAATTCTACTATATGTTTGTCAGCGGGTCAAATCGGACATTTTTCTGTAGTTAACTCTCTGTTACCGGCAATAGAGACGAAGTTACAGGCTCGTCCGGTCTTACACCACCTCGTAGAAATTTACTGATATCCAAATTTTTCATTATCCTATTTTTAAACACTAATCACACACTCGCCTTGATGTCTTGGGAGGTACTGAAATTCAACGCTGTAGAATATTTCATTCTCATCATTTTGATATATGAAAAACGTATGCAAAGTATTCACAAGCTAAGAAAAAAAAAAAAAATCAACATCAACTCAACCTACCTAAAATCGTCCGAAACTTTGCCGAACTCACCTTAAATTGAGCAAACCATCTGAAAACTGTTGCACGCGAAGGTGCATAGTCCTCAAACGCCGAAACTAATCGCTCTCTGCACATTTAATCCAAATTTATAATCGTACAAAATCATCGCACGAAAATGTTCTCGCTTAAAATCCATAGTTGGCAAATGGTTTTCTATGTTCGAAGTACAAATAATTTATCTTTTAAAAAAGGTTCAATCTCGTTGCGTTCTTTTTATAAATTTTGAGTATCTCAAAACTTTCCTAGTGACCCACGTATAAACCTATCACATTCGACATTTATTGCGGACTGCACGAGCGCAAGCGAGGTGCAATCGACGGTAAAGGGAAAGTAAGTAATAATATATTTATTTCATTATCACGTCTTTAACTTTGTCCGACAACTACATTCCTGAAATAATGTAAGCATAATGTAAGCTCCTAGGATTTCGTAACACCGTTCGCTTGTGGACGGAGGCCTAGTTTCGTGAACAACCGCTGCCCCGTCCGCGCCGGCCTTGTGCGGCCCCAGGCCCGCTCCGCTGCAGACGCGGACCCTTCCAACAAGGGACATCCTACCTAATTCAGGCTTATTTAAAGCAGTCCTCCTTAGCGGCCTTCGCGCCTCGGCTACGGAGGGAAGAAATCTTCCTTGCAGTACCTACCACCCGTCGTCGCGTCAGTCAACCTCCACGTGCCTCCACGACGACCCCAATAATAATTAAGCCAGTTGTAAAGGGAAACAATAAGGGTTCCAAATTTGACCACGGAACCCAACTAGTAGAAGATTGAAAAATATTATAAACGTACAGTAAGTACCTAACCTAATGTACCTACCACAAAGATCGGACGTCGCTCGTGTTTAAAAACTTTTTACGAAGATAGGTACGGAGATTGAAGCATTTTTATTATTTATTTTTAATCTTGAATCATCTCTCGTTTTGACTCATTACTAAAATTAATCAAAAATGTGTGTAAAATCTTGTAACAAAAGCTATTTGCCGTTTGATGATGGAGAGAGCGGGGAAATGGTGAGAGTTGTTATTAACTGATAGTAGTTTTTCTACTCGCGTACTATATACCGCTTATATTACCGTCTGATACCGTTAACGGTTTCTAGAATATCACCTATAGCGTAACCAAAGCGTGAAAACAGTTCTATAACGAGCGTTGCCATGATAATAACAGTTCTTTCATAAATGTTACTTATACATTTTTTATTAACATGGTTACGCACCTGAACAATGTCAGTGACGGTGTTTAGAGAGAACTACTTGTCACAAACTGTTTTTTACAACAATTTAAATGTGTAAAAGAACTAAAAATATTGAATTAATTACTAGGGTTAGGACTTTTGGTGGTATGTCGAGGTTCTACCTCTAGAATTCATGGAGTCGCTATTTCCTAATTATTATAAACATACCAATTTGATTTTGGTCTTCAAATCGTGATTTGCCACCAAAACTCCCAACTCTATTAATTACCATAACAGAATCTTTAAAAGATTAATTAATAAATAATAGTCCCTGGATGACCAAGCCGTTTTTTTTTGGTAGTTGTAAGAATGAAACCTAGGTATATCGATGGTTCGCCCCCGAAACCTCCTGCATACTAAATTTCGTGAAAATCGTTGGAGGCGTTTCCAAGATTCAGATTATATTATTAGATTAGGGTGGCTGAGGGGTCGTGATCTTCACTTATTTTTCCCAACTTAATAAATGATTGGGATTCTATTAGTACAGTGGTAAATTATGGTAATTGGAAAAAAAACATTGAAAAAAAAATATTTCCCTAAATAATACTAAAATTTGGTCACCTTACATTTCATGTTAAAACCTATTTGAAAAACAAACGATCAAAATGGCTGCGGCATATCCGTACTCAAATATCGAGTGGTCTGACATGGTAATGTTTTATTATCAAACAAACAATGCAACGAGGGCTCAAGATGTATTTCACCAAAGATATCCTAACCTACCTATTCCAACTCGAAGATTGATTAACGTAAGTGTGCAAAATCTGATGGAATTCGGACAGTTTGCTGTACCTAATCACGGCCAAGTACGAGGCGGAGACAGGCCTCGCGGCCGTGGAAGGCGTTACCAGCAAAGCCAAGTTGATCAACGCATTTTAAGATACTTTTTATCGGGATCCTAAAAGAAGTACTCGGCAAGCAGCAAGGCGTTTCGATGTTAGTCAGTACTTCGTTTGGCGATTGCTCATCGCTACCGGATTGCATCCGTATCATTTCCATCCTGTACACGATATTTCGGCCAACGATTTTCCCTTACGAATGAACATAGTGTCAATGGCTTTTAGAAAACCTACAAACCAACATTCTGTGGACGGATGAAAGGACATTTACGCGTATTGGGTTATTTAATATGCATAATGGATTACTGGTGTTCAGAAAACCCACATCTAACACGAAAGAATGCGTACCAGGACCGATTCAGTTTGAATGTTTGGGCAGGAATTGTCAAAGAAGTTGCTATCGGACCCTTCTTCATAGAAGGAAGATTAAATGGTGCTAAGTACCTTGATATGTTGAGACGAGTGGTACCTAAGGAGCATGCAGGGCATGCAGTACCGGACCCGGTACCGAGCATTCCATTTCCCGGCTCTAGGCAGGGACGCTACCGGGACTCCCGGTTCTCTCAGTTCTTTTTTTTTACCTTAAATCACTACCAATCATTAACATTTGAGAAATAAAACGATTAAAAATCTTTATGAAACTTGAATTTTTATAAATGTGCAATAAAATCATGCATGTTTTCTTTTCTTAATTAAGTAAAACAGTTACTAGACAGTTGTTTATTCTTCCATTGATTTTTTTTTTTTACTAATCAAGGGATCAATTATTGCAAATATGCCACAAAATTTGATGCGATGTTGATGCGATGTTGCAGCATACTTGTGCCGGGCCGGGGCGCGTCGCTCAGATGTGAATTTTGATATTTGTGATACGCGCCACGATATATTTTTGATGTTCATGGAAAGAACCGGGAGAACCGGGATGTAATCTTAAGTACCGGTTCTTTAACTCCTTTGAAATTCCCGGGATTTCCCGGGAATGACAGAACCGGGATTTCCCGGGAGGATGCCCTAGTGCCGGAACACTACTTACAGTATCTGCACTATCCACACGATGGTGCACCAGCCCGCTTGGAGCACCGAGTACGCACTCGGTGCCTCAACGAACAGTTTCCTCAACGCTCGATCGGCAGGAGTGGACCAGTTCCATGGTCCCCTCGAAGTCCGGACCTCACTCCACTAGACTTTTTCCTTTGGAATGAAATTGAACGACTGGTCTATGAACAACAATCCAACTCTGTTGAAGAACTACGCCAAGGAATAGTTTCAGCATTTGAAACGGTAAAAGGAGATAGCTTCGCTCTTAGCAAATTAAAAGACAATCTTAAGCAGCGAGCGGAATTATGCCGACAGCAAAACGGATCGCAGTTTGAACACTTTTTAAAGTAAGTACCTGTAATTTTTGTTTGTGGTTATTAATAAAATTATTATAATTTAAACGTTTTCTTGCGTAATTATGTTTAACATGGACGTACGGTCACGAGCGATAATTTGGGACCCATTTCAAGAAAAATATGCTTGAAATCGTCAATGTAATTAGGTCATTAGAGATGCCAAGTCATTTGTAACTTTTTTGGAAACTGAACCTTATTGTTGTAGAATGTCAGATTGTCTTTGGACCTAAGGTGGGTACCAATTTAAATCTCGTGACTGTACTGTATAATCAAAAGATAATTATTCAATCAATAATAAAAGTTTTCGCTATCTACTGTAGTGAAATAAGGTTGCAATGCGAAAATAGACCTAATTTCACTGTACCTTTTTAGGTTATACGTCGCATTGGCTTTTAATATTTTAAATTTAAAAGCAAATGGTTCGATGGAACGCATGGTTTATTTTTGTTGAGTTTTCGAGGGTCGCTCCTAGGCCTGCGGGCCGGGCGCATGACTTGTATATATTTATAAATAAGGGCTGCGAATTAATAAAAGAATTGTCGTGAATTTTGTGTTTGTGCCAACCACCACACATTCCCTACTCTACCTACGTACTCCACTAGACCGTTCCACTTGTTGAGTGTGTAGGGTGGCCATGATCCTGAATAAACAGATTGAGTTTAACATTTATTTAAATACAAAATAAAGTAATTGTCTTAACGCTCTCAAACCTACTGCGTTATGTTTCTACTGGTGTAAAGAGTTTTAGTTTACTCTGTTGCTCCACGACCCCGCAGTCACCCGTGTATACATATTTATACACAAGAATTGCTCGTTTAAAGGTATTAGATATATAGATAAATTAACTAGACTGTATGACGTATGATGCCATAGATTTTCAGTGGCCGGTGGCCGTTGATAATTTAGAAACGTCTAGAAAGAACTAGATAAATTAAACAGGACAAACTTTGCGCCTATAGAATAGATCTATCAGAAACTCATGGCAAAAAACGCAAAATCAAATTTAAAGCTTGCTTTTATTTTATAGGACTTGATATTCCACCAATTCTCTAAAAGTATATGATATGGTGGACCCAGTCCGCGTAGAAGTCTTTATTTCGTAGGGAATTATTACATTGTCCAGGACAAACAATTATAGTATCACGTCAGAGCGTTTAAATATCTATGCCGAGAAGACGGAACAAATCGACATTTATATAGGTAATATAGTAACGATTAAATACCTACGTAACACTTAAAAGTTTAAAACCAACTTTGGAGTTAGGTTAGATACCTACATCAAGTATAGGTAATCCACGGAGGTTGAAGTGAATGATAACACACACAGCTAAATGAAGGTTAGTACTGATTGCAAAAAAAAGAATGAATGAAATGAGTGAGTGAATGTAAATAAAAACGATTAATATATTTTTGAAAAACATTACTATTTATTGATATACGTATAATTAATGGTATTAAAAGCGGTAAAAAATAATAAACAACTCCTTTTATAAACCACCGTCACTTGGCATATCTTCATCTGATTCGTTAGGATTGATTATAAGGTTTTGGTTTTCGGTTAAATCATCTATCATAGGTTCCATTTCCCTATATCTTTCTTCGTTTTCTTGGGTTTTTCTGAAAATACTGTGAAATGTTTCTTTATCAAGTGCTGCTATTTCTTCGTTTAATTTTCTCATCGGAAGGATGTCCCTAGTTAATTGATGTTATTGGTACCGCGACTTCTATGTCTGCTAATAAGTAATGAAAAAATAGGTAAACACCATTTTAACAGCTACGTTGATAAAATAAGGCAATTTATTACATTTTATCTTTGATTTCTACGATTAATATTACATTCATAATCTGACAATTAATTAATCACATACGAGATATTTTATTTTCTGTTTTGTTTGAAAATTGTTCTATAGACGTAATACTTAACAAAATAGTTAATAGAAACTTTTTGGTCTTTCTTGCAATTTACTGTTGAATCTGCAGTCGGTACACGGTAAGAACACTAATTTCAAAATCTCGTTGTCATTACATGACAGTGTTATAGTGTGCGTGGCCTCAACTGAGTTGAAACTACCTATAGCTAAATCGTTAAGTTAAAATAAGGGTAAGGGCCAAAAAGTTGTCCACGTTAACTCAAGCAATAAAATTTTCTATGAAACTTTTCCGTTGAGACACGAAAGTTAGCCATACAATTATAGGGATACTTTTCGTTTGAATGGTTAACTGCGATTAGCTCTGGTCCTACTGTTTAGTCCTCACCCATAAAACATCGTGTGCTATATGTATGTTTATTACTTTTCAATTGAAAATTACTTCTAAAACTATATGACATCGTCGCTTAGCTAACAATTGGTTGTAGGTGCATATTATGTGCTATAATAATATGTAGGTATGTTTATTACTTTTCAATTGAAAATTACTTCTAAAACTATATGACATCGTCGCTTAGCTAACAATTGGTTGTAGGTGCATATATGTGCTATAATAATATGTATGTTTATTACTTTTCAATTGAAAATTACTTCTAAAACTATATGACATCGTCGCTTAGCTACCAATTGGTTGTAGGTAGGTGCATATATGTGCTATAATAATATGTATGTTTATTACTTTTCAATTGAAAATTACTTCTAAAACTATATGACATCGTCGCTTAGCTAACAATTGGTTGTAGGTGCATATATAATTTTGAGCTTTCTTAATTATCGCGCGTTCAATCGTTATAGTTTATAACTTATCCCCCAGAATACGAAATGGATAAACATTAAAGTCGCATTTTATAGTCGCTTAGCTAACAATACCGCTTAAGTCAACGATTGAATACGAATTAATAGGTAATTTAATATTTCTAAACTACAAAATTATATACATCAAATTTTGACCTGTGCGGTATTGTTAGCTAAACTATAGATACTTCATCAAATTTTGAAGTCATTTTGAACTAAATACTAATTAGCACACGACTGTAAGATGTTTCAATTTAACCTTAATAATTGCAAATAATAGACTAAAGTAAATTTTAAGGGTTACGTAGGTAACTAATCGTTACTAATAATATATTATAAACGTTTATAATAATGATAATATACGTCCAGACACACGTGCTTATACAGACGTGATATTTTAATTTTGGCCCTGGAAAATTGAACAGGTGGAAAACTTTTAAATCCTATTACCCCGGAGTTTGCAAACCCTAAATGAATGAATGAATTGAATTTCCCATTTTGTCATGAGATTTTGGGCCATAGATGGCTAACGAAGAAGGGAAGGATACTAACGACTAAATCCCGACCGCAGGGAGTGATCCATGATGATTGAATCATGAGCGTAGCGAGTGATTCAAATGTAAAAATCCTGAGCGACGCGAGTGATTCATGGCCCTCAATATAAATCCGTTATATTCAATAGTTGCATACTATACTTTATACCATGACAACGAGAAAAGAAAGAATCAAAATGGCGCCAATTTACTTACTAATGCGACTAATCAAATCTCGAGGAGTTATACACCGTGTTTTTTTTGATTTACGATAATTTCGGCATATTACTAGGTATATCCATAGAAACTAATTGGTAGATTAGATTTTTAAATATTGCAAAAAAAAAATATTTTTTCTGTTTAGAACAAAGTAATTGAATGTTATTATCTTTGATCATTCTAAAAGGGCCTTTAGAGTTAACTAATAGTGAGTGTCAAATATGTCAATGTTGGCGTAACCATGGAATTAGTAAGTAATAACGTACATCTGGAAGGTGCATTCCACCGATAACGTGAGCCGAAAGAAATGTACCTGTATGTGGATCTGGGGATCTGTGTATTCTGTGCGGTCTCCTATAATTCGAAATTGACACTTGAATGACAACTTAATACTGGATTTTGTTTGAAAGCTTTCAATGCTTGTATTTTGTTCTACTTGCTCTTATTAAGAAGTTCAAGACGGCAGCTACTTTTTCTCAGTCTATCCACGGATTCGTTGACAGAGATCACACAGATGCCCAGATATCGATTTTGGAGACAATCAGTTGAATAACTAAAAAGTTCAAGGTGGCGGCTACTTTTCCTCAATTTGTCTACGGATTAGTTGTCAGATCTACAGATCCACAGATATCGATTTTGAAAACAATCAGTTGAATAAGTAAATATTGTTTCGTTTACTGCCCCACCGGCTTGTAAAATTAATTTGTCCGTAAATTGCAATTCAAATATGGTCACCTTTTGAAAGGGACGCAGTAAGCTTTAGTACATTTCTTTCGGCTCGCGTTATCGGTGTAGTGCACCTTCCAGATGTACGTACTTACTAATTCCATGGACGCGTATACAAACCTAACAATTGGAAACTCTTTACTCATAAGAATTAAAAGAAAATTGTTGTTATCAATTAAGAGCCTTTTATACTAGTTCAACGTGATTAACTAATTAAATTTAAAAATTAAATATCTTTAAAACCGTAAGAGTTATCATTTGTCTGTCTTTGGGAAATTAACTTTATTTAACCTAAAGAACGTTCCCTTAAAGTTATCGTAAATCAAAAAAAACACGGTGTATAGCATTAAGATGGATGTCTAATGTATTGGTGTTCTAAATTCAAACGCACTTTTAATCACTTTCAGTCAATAAAATAAGCTTTTTAGAGGGGGAATGGTGTAAAACATATTTTCACCTCAGCAGCTCAAAAAAGCAGGTTTTGCTGCTTAAAAACAGTGACCAAAATTCGATAAAGCCGCGAGCGTGAGACAAAATAACTTTTTTTTAATGCCGAGAGCAGTGCTGGGGCTACACGCCACATTCGAAAGAATTAAGCTTCACTTTGTTCTGTCACTTTAACTTCGATACGAAAAAAGCGAGAGATAGAAACAACTTGATTCGAAGTTCGATTTTCAAATTCCATACATATAGTAGGCCCAAAAAGAAACAAACACGTTCGATTGGATACAAACATAACTGTAAAATTACAAATAAAACTATCTGTTTAAGTTTTAAATGTGTTTATTATAACTATTTTATTCAGTACAATCGGTTTTTTTTATATAATGAAATAAAGACAATATTAATGAATAAAAAGAAGTTCATCATGTGTCTACATAATTTTGTTATCATTTTAATTTAACAATCTTTAATTTCGTGACATAAACCGCGGGTGTAGTTTCGGAACGCATTTCAAAAATAGCGGGATTAATTGTACTAAAAAAAATGTTTGTCCGCCATAGATAAGGCCTAGTTTAGTTTTTCATAAAGCTGTACGAGTATAAAGTTGTGTTTGCACTACGGCATTATCAAGTTGAGTGACAGGTTTTATCTGTTTCATGTTTATTATTTCCACTTTTTATTTTATTAGTATTTTGCAAAAATGCTTGTGATTGATGCATATGCGATCGTGTCGTTATTTAGTCGTGTATTCACCAAATGGTCACAACGGAAGACCTGCGTTGGCCCTACCAGCTTCACGCTGTGTTGTTCTCGCTGCTGAGGTGAAAAGTTGTATGTCTCACACGAGACCAAAGTTTTGTACGTCTCGTATCTTTGAATCATCACTCGCAGCAAAAACCAACTTTGCTCTCTTGTTGAACAAATAACTATTATTTAGTGGAATAACTACTTATTATTAATTATAACTATTATAGTTAAAAATAAAACATGGCAAACAAAGGCGTGACAGCAAAATATCCTCCTGGATCCCGATCAAACAATAAATAAGTACGCTGCCATAAAAATCGAATGTACTTTGTAAAGAACTTAGCCCTAGAGTCCTGGGTAGTGATTCTGTAAACAACGCCGGTCGTGCGGACTGTCGAGTGATATCCAAGCGGTGAGTTTAAGTAGTTTAGTAGAGCGAACAAAACACATTTTAGCGCGTGCATTTTCAATTAAGCAGCCTTATACGTTCGACCCATCGGCTGGAACCATGCTGCTAAATTGAAAATGCACGCGCTACAATGTGTTTTGTTCGCAATGACGGGACTACTTAATCTCGCCGCTTGGATATCCACTCGACAGTCCGTACGACCGGCGTTGTTTACAGAATCACTACCCTGAACCTTCTACCGTTTGAATTAAGGTCTACAACTAATATATCCGGTTTTCGCTAGAACTAAGTTAACTAACATATACTTTATGGGCAATACGTAATGCTTACTTTGATTTTCAAATTACTTATCGGTTCTTTATAAATCACTTCGGCTTTTATACTTATTATGATTTAATTTGACATGGACAATGGACAATGGTGTATAATTTTGTATAAAAATAAATCAAACTGCCAATCTCTGTAGATGATTTCATGTAAATATGAGTATTTTAATTATAAAGCGATATTTTTAATGATAGTTATTTTTGAAAAAATCCTGATAGAGATTAAAATGTACGTTTAATTTATTTTTTATTTTATTTTCATGTGACCTTCTCATGCTTACCCCTTTAGCCTTTTCAAAGGCTGTCACGGGTAAATATTACTGTGAATTTAGTACTTACAGATAGTTCTAAATTCAAAATAATATTGTATGTTATATACCCACCCGCTCAGTGGACACTTATTTATTACAAATCCTTAATCACTCGACTTTACTGGACACTTTTGTAGCTGTCCTAGTTACTATGTTATGGCCAGATTACATAGGTAGCTTTTAGACAAAAGAAAATTATCATAGATAGTAAAATTAATTGTTGTAATGCTGGTCATTGCCAACGGGTTCTGAATGTATTAAAGAGAACTTATGTTAAGATACGTGTGTAGATAAATAGTGTAACCTACATTTGTACCTACATACGAGCCGAGGAACTGTCAGCCCTATTTATGTCCGAAAAACCTAATTACCTATAGCAATACATCCTTTTAAATTTAACTGTTTATCAAACAACATATCTAATTTCAATGTTCTAAATTAGTAAATAATACGTAAAAGAGGTAGGTATACAATCTTATTTTATGTTCACCATGGAATTTGTAAAATAATCGAAACGGTCGCAGCGTAGTTGTCCAACGGCTTTGCGCTTCGCGGCAAAGCGCGGTCAACGCTCGGCAAACTGCCGGACTTACAGGTTGGACTTGGGGCAATGGAATCCGCGGGGTACAAAAAAGAAACGCGCGCGCGCCGTGTCGCCGCGCGCGCTTCTCGACTACTAACTACGGACGCGGGGCAGCGCGGCGAGACGCGCAATGTCCAGCCCGCATTTGCCCTACTCACAGCTCAGCTCACGGTGCAATCCAGTGAAGCCGTCGGCGTCGCTACGATGCGAGTCCGAAAGCGCAGCCGCATCTCGGTTACTCTAATAACAGTGTTTGAAGTTAAAGGGTAGCGATACTCTAGTCTTCCATGCTACTGCACGGCGCAATAACCAGATACCTCAGCATAATACTTGTAGAAACAAGAAAGACACATTTCCATTTTAAAAAAATGGTCTTATGATATGTTTTCTACTTATCCTAATACAATATTTTCAATGTTACAAACAAAACCCTTAAATTCTTCAATAATACCTACTTCTGATGCACCTATGTATGTGTAGGTAGTGTGTAAGTACAGTCAAGTGCGAAATATTTCTTTTACTTGTTTGCATAGGTACCTGTAAAATGTAAATACATGGTCATATCAGGATACTAACTTTTAAGTAAGCTGTAATCAATTAAATGGTACTCGTGACTTTTGTCCGCGTACAATTTGTAGGTAATTCCACTTCCTCCATCCCGCGGGAACAAAGTACCATGTGTTAATTCAGGGTATGAGCTCATTCCAAATCTCATCCAAATCCGTCCAGCCGTTCAAGCGGGTAAGATAAAGTTTTCGCATTTACAATTAAATATTAGTGTGATAATAAAATATACATATTTTTGAATTTTGTACGAGTCAAACTGACCTGGCAATTTATTAAAATCGTCCGAAAGAGGATAATCGTAGCGTGCTATAGAAATAGATATAATACGAGTATAAAGTCTGTTTCTATTCATAGTGCCAATGAAAATAACAGGTATACTTACCTGACTGTAATTGTCTTTTGATAGAGGATGAAATAGTGATGGGAATAGTTTTACCTGTAATTAGTCAATTAATAAGGAGATAAGTTCGCCTTTGCATTTTTTTTTTTGTAATATTCATTGTATTGTTTTTATTTTTTTGGTACAATAAAGTATTTACATACATATATAATTATACATATTCCTCATCGTATTGTATAATATATGTCCAAATAATAATTTTGAAGGTGCTACGGCGCTATGCTTAGGGGAAAGTGGTCACCATTCGTACGCGGGGCACATTCGTACAGCTAGCATAACAGAAAAACTAAACGGCACACAAACACGCCTTTGCTTGTGTGCATAGACATACCGGCCGCCATGTTGCTAGAGGAGTGTCGCGCCAGTCGCACTACGGTGGATCAGATGACAAGACGTAACGTGTTTTCCCGCGCGGTAAGTAAATTTTTAACGTAAGTTAAGTTCGTAATTTTAACTAGAATTGTTATGTTTTTGACAAAATGGTGATGATTAATTAATGTTAACATTGTTTATTTTGAGCTTTAATTGTTATATTTCTCAAACTAGGTTAGAATTTTTATAAAGTTGTATTAAAATGTTGTGCAAAGGCGTGGGGTGCATTCGGACAGCCAGACAGGGGGCACATTCGTACGCGTACGAATGCTCCCCTTAAGATTTTATTAAACACCAGTATATCAAAATACAATTTTTATGAAATAAAATATAAGTAGTATTACCTTTTAAAGTTATCGTGCGTCAGCACAATAACATATTTTTCTTTTCATATTCTACTTCTCACAAAATGAAATATTTTTATTAAGTCAACCTTATAATTTATATATTTCATTGCAGAATCATGGTGCGAAAATATAAAAAAAAAGGTACGCGTACTCAAGAAGTGGATGAAGAGTCCATAAAGGAGGGTGGGCTAATTGGCCTAATGACCAATAAGGACAAGCGATATGTTCCATAGTAGGTATCTAATAATAGTATCTAATAATAGTAGGTATCTAATAATAGTAGTATGTAGGAGTAATTAACACATTTAAATACAATTCAGAACATAGACCACTCCGCGTCAAATTAAAATTTAACTCAAACATATTAAGACAGAATATGCTATTTACCAAACGTATAACGTCTTGAGCAGGACACGCTTCTAGAAAACAGGGACAGTTTAATCCATCGGTTTAATCTAGAGTTAAAAAAATGGATCCTGAATCTCAATAGGCCACACTCTTGTATGGTATAAAATCAGCTAGCAGTAAAATTAAGCAAAACAAATCACAAAATAGGAAGTTATCTAACAACACATTGCATTTAATAACCAACCAAAATAATTCAGTCAGTTCGAAAGAAAAACTGATGAGTTATTAATATTTTTCTAAGTGACTATGTCGGGACATGGTTAATCCGGCCCTGGGTACAAGTCTAACTGACTCGTACCATTATTATAAGTTTTTGTTTTCCTAGCCTTTTTTGTGTCCCACTGCTGGGTAAACGCCTGCCCTCTTTTTCGCCACTCGTCCCCATGCGGGGCGCTGCACTCTTGCCAATCCCTCGCAAACGATTCTAGGTCATCTCTCCATCTCCTTCTGAGTCTACCTCTGCTACGATGTCCGTCGCGTGGATGCCAATGGGTGGTATTTTTGGCCCATCTCTCATCGTACATGCGGCAGATATGGCCAGCCCAGTCCCACTTTAACTTTGCGGTCTTCAGCCCAACATCAGCAATACCAGTTCTGGAGCGCAGCTCTGTATTCCTCACCCTATCGGATCTTCAGACACCCAGTATGCTACGCTTCATTGCTCTTTGGCAAACCTTGAGTTTAGACTTTTGAGCCTCCGTCAATGACCACGTTTGGGCACCTATGTTAGGATGAGCAGGATGCACATGTCGACGAGTTTCCTGTTTAAAGTAATATGAAGGGTGCCCTTCATCGGTTCCTTCATAGACCAGTAGCTCCTCCAGGCATTTTCGATCTGTCTATCAATCTCTTTGTCTTGCCAGTTTGTGAAGGAGACTATCTAGCCCAAATAGGTATACTCATCAACGTACTGTATAACCTGCCCATCTACGGTGACCGTACTTTTTTTGCAGTTTGTCATCAACTGAGTTTTTGATCTGTTCATCGTGAGTCCAACCTCAAAGCTTGCAGCGCTGAGTTCTTGCAGTATACCCTCAAGTTCACTGGCTGATGATGAGAAGAGCACGATGTCGTCCGCGAAACGAAGGTTTGTCAGCTTTTTGTCGCCAACATCTATGCCCTTAGAATACCAGGAGACCGCCAGCTTTTTAAAGATTTCCTCAAGGCAGCAGGAATTTAGGAGATAACGGGTCACCCTGCTTTACGTCACGCCTTTCTCTATTTTGAACTTGGGGCCCGGAGATTGTTTTTGGTTATTGTACTTCAACTACCTTGTTAGTGCAAAATCGATATCTCGTGTGGTCTGTGACAACAAATTTTTTTTTTTTTTTTTTTAGTTTATTTGTAGGAATAAAAACATTGTAATATTATAAAACAGTTCTAGCGGGCGAAAACTGAACACAGTTTATCTGCCGCTGGAGTCACACGGTATATCCTTATATTTCTACTTTCTATACCACGTTGACATAGTATATTATATTTTAAATTTTGTTACACGTATTCTAAAAGTGAAAAGTCAGCCGAGGTAAGCAGCTTTTAGGGTACGTTTACAATGGTACGGGTTTTTGTGCAAATTCAAAACTATATCCCGGGGTAGCTCGTTAAGGACACTTGGTAGCAAGTATTCCCCTGTTCGTTTTCCGTGCACATTAGTGAATTTGGGTAATACATATGTTGGTCGATGTTTAAGTTCTCGGAGTTGTTTACATCTAGAATATTTGTTCAATTTGTTTAATTTATCAATTTCTTCAGATACAATTGCAATTTTGATTTTGTTGAATACGCTAATGATTTTGCAGTATTCTAACAATTTTGATTCTTGGCACTTAAATTTATTTCGAATTGAGCTTGGTACGATTGCCTTCAATAAGCATATTTGTAATCTATATATACTATCAATATAAGTTTTATAAGTTCTACCATAATGTTCCTATTCCATATTCTATTACAGATTGTGCTAACGATAAGTATAACATCCTGAGAATATTGTATGGTATCTTGTATCTTAACAAAGAAAGTTTTGATAATATTGCTCTAAGCTTATTACATACATAATTTATGTGGGGTCTCCAATTAAACCTATCATCGATTATAAGTCCCAGGTATGTATGCTCAGTAACTAAATCCAAGTGTTCACAATTGCATACGTTGCTTGTACGGGTATCATGGAGGCACTGGTGACTGTGTGCTATGATATCTGGGCTGGATGTTCTTGGCAGATGGCTAGACCGGATGTGCATAAGCTTAGTCTTAGAATAGTTTAACACTAGTCCCACATCATCCTCACCTCACTGCACAGCAACAAATGTAATACTCAAATGAGTTAATGGCGTTTCTTACGAAATAAAAGACTTAAATTATTGAATATGGATTTAATTTCTTCCTTTTTATTACCTATGTGCAATAACTAGAATGAACAATGTCTGGGTAAGTAACATAGGTACATATCAATTTACAAGAGCTGCCATAAATGAAAACACATGTGATTGCTGATTGTATAAGTCCTGTCTTCTTAAATGCAGTTTAAACATCAATCCTAATAAGTACCTATTTGAACTAAACACACATGTACCTAGGTTTATTTCACCCATTCAATCCATTTGTGGCAGCTTTAGAGAATCGACCAAATGAACAAATGGAGTCAATACATTAAATAGTTCCATGATTTGTTTTTGTATTCAATTTGGCAGTGATTTTGTTACCAAACTATTACAAAGACTTATACAGAACTATAATTATACATAACTATATTAGGCCGTCTAAAATTCCAAACAAGGATGTTAATAGGAGTGCCTACATATAACTGTCCTTGTTTCCAGATTACTTAACTTGAAAATCAATTCATTACAAATATTTGCCCTTAACAAGGATCGAATCCGGGGCTGCTAGCTTTGTAGGCAGAGGACCAACTAGGCTAACCGTGTCATCAGCGTCGCTTTCTGGTGATTTCATTGTTGTATCTACTTATATCACATAACGGACCGAACCGGTGCTCAAAATATGATGACGCACCGTAAATTTAGCGACGTATCTTATGCGTCACGTTTTTAACGCATACTATCAACACCGGTGCTCAAAATACGCATGTTGGATGCGTCAGATTTTGGTTCAGAGAAATTTGGCCAGGATGTAGCTCTTTACGCGTGCTGACACGCAGACTTGCTCAGGCTTGGAGTTCAGCTTAAGGTGAGGCCAGCAAGGGTGCCCCGCTACCTGCACTAGCTTTGGCAAGTTGGATCTGGATATGAACTCTGTAAAAAGTCAAATATAAGTTGAATTATACAAATTTCCTAAAGATTAACTTTTGTCACAAAAATAGTATTCTTCAACTTTTGTGCTATGATTATGTCGATACTAGCTTCTGCCCGCGACTTCGTCCGCGTAGATTTCGATTTACGTCGTTCCCTCGAGAAATTTTAAATTTTCTGGGATGAAATGTAGCCTATGTGTTAAGGGCTATTCCCAGTTGTCCACAACCCTATTGTCCACACTGGGAAAAAAAATCCCAGTACTTCACACCCTCGAAATTATGTGGACATTTCACACTAATTAATTTGACTGAACTGTGTTAGTTTAATATCTACTAAAGTACATAAATAAAAACTAACTAAAAACTTGTCCACAGTGTGGACAAAGGGGTGTCGACAACTGCGAATAGCCCTGTGTTAATCCAGGGTATAAGTTATTTCCATTCCAAATTAAATCCAAATCCGTCCAGCCATTGCAGCGTGAAGGAGTAACAAACACACACAAACTTTCGCATTCATAATATTAGTAGGATAAGTACCTAATGATATGTTATTTATATACCAGGTGGCTACAAGTTTTTTTTTTATTAATGCCATATTAATTTATTATGAAATTTCTAGTAACATTCTTACACAAATAGAATTACTTACTCTTTACTATGGATAGGTACTTTTATAGAAAACCTAGCAACTAGCCCGCGTCTTTGTCTTTACTAAGTTTATAATTGTTTATGAAAACGTAATTCCTGAGTGTAGGCTAAGTGCAAAATAAAAATTACAAACATTCATAAATAAATTAAAAGTATTTTAATTTATGCAAACCAACATCCAAACAGGTTATGTACAGATGTAGTAGGTAATCATACGCCAACATGTCTTGCTGGATCTTGCTATTTTAGTCAACTTTTAGTACCCACCAGTAAGCTAATTAACAAACAAGACAAAGTTATCCTAGAACGATTGTTTACTACATCTGTAGCAATATTACAAACTAGGTATTTAGAGATTAGAGATAGAGAGTTTAAGCACGTAGGTACCTAAAAACATCAAAACCTACGTAGTATGTAGGTTATAGTAATCCTTCTGTAGACACAGTTTTACTTAGCTTGTGATATCACAACAGTAATTCGTCGAAGTGTTTTTCGCCCTGACTAGGCCCTTTTTTGCCCTTATTAGTATCAAAGACCCGCCCGTTACTTTGCTTATTGTCTAAAACGCTTATCGCTTTCCATCAGGCGATCCGTCTGCTCGTTTGCCTTCCTATACCATAAAAAAAAAAAAAAACATGTTAAACATCAAAACTATAGACGCAAGACGATACTTTAACTAAAAGAAATATAAAAATAATTATTTACAAGCCGAAATTATAACTTAATTATAACCTGCAAATAAACTTTTGACAGTTGATGTAAACTTGACACAGCGACACGTGACGTTTCAATTTGCGCGAAGCATAGACAATTTAAGGCTAAATCATCATTATAGCGCACATTGAGGACATCGTAGAATCGACAGCACGTTTTTCTGTTCCAACTCCTATTGTCTAACATATTTTGGACGCTAACGCCTAGGCGTTCAATTTTATAGAAAGGAAAACGCCTGGAGGCGTTGGCATCTTGTCTGGACCCCCTGAACAGCTGAGTCGCGCGGCAACGCGCGTTACCGCCCGTTCATCTGAACTTAGGCTAAACCGCCACGGCACGACGCTACGCGCGGCCACGCGCGGTAACGCGCGGTCATGTAAACGACAACATTGATTTTCACCTCAGCAGCTCAAACAAGCAGGTTTTGCTGCTTAAAAACAGTGAGCAAAATTCAATTTTGCTGCGAGCGAGAGGCAAAGTAGCTTTTTAATTATTTTTTTTAAATGCCGTGAGCAGTGCTGGGGCTACTCACAACATTCGAAAAAATTGAACTTCACTTTGTTCTGTCACTTTCACTTCGATAGGAAAAAAGCGAGAGATAGAAACAACTTGATTCGAAGTTCGATTTTCAAATTCCACACATAGTAGGCCCAAAAAGAAACGCACGTTCGGATGCACACATAACCGTAAAATTGCAAATAAAACTATCTGTTAAACTTTGAAATGTGTTTATTATAACTATTTTATACAGTAGGTACAATCATTTTTTTTATTTAATGTTTTGAAGACAAAATTAATGAAAAATAAGAAGTTATGTATCTACATAATTTTGTTATCGTTTTAACAATCTTTAATTTCGTGACATAAACCGCGGGGGCAGTTTCAGAACGCATTTCAAAAATAGCGGGATTATTGTACTTAAAAAAAAAAAGTAATGTACCGTAAAATGGTCCTACTTTGCTCCAAAATTTGCTCCAATTTTCGAAATCATTTTATTTTTTTGAAAATCACTATACTATGGTATGTTGATTTATGTGTCTTTGTAAAGAAGAACATCCCCACTATCATGTTGTAATACTTAAATGACGTCGAAATATTGATTTGATATCAATATATAAACTTTAATTTTGGAGCAATGTTACCCAGTGTTCGGGTAACTTTGCCCCAGAATAAAATTTGCTTTAAAACTTCTATTTGAAAGCGTTTGGTGCAGTTTTACATTGTCATGAGTCAAAGTATGCTCCAGTAACAATCGTGTAAGCCTGGGTTTGAGTAGGTTTGGGACAAAGTAAGTAATGAGTTAAGTGTTAGAGACTAAAATATATTTGGTTTTACTTAAAGTTTTTTTATTTTTAATATAATTACAATATTGTTCAATCTTAGTATTCCTTCACCTAGACAATAAACAAAAGAAAATAAAAGTCTTCTGAAAAAGGGTACGTACCTAGGTAGGTAGGTACCTAAAACCCTGTTAATCACTTTAGCTAAGCAATATTTAACAAAAAATAAAAACAATCGTCTGAAAGGGTATCATTAACACTGTTAACATTATAGGACATAAATAGTCTCATGCTGTAATGTTATCATGTTCCTTATCCCTAAATTTGGTTTAGTTCTGGAAGTGCAAAAAATTCTCGTCAACCATTTTTTTTTTGGTAAATTTATGGACTCTAAACTTTCATTCCAATGACAATGGATTTCGTTTTTCGTTTTTGTCCACTTTCAACCTTTTTTAAGAAAGATATGTAACTATGGTTCTGGATCAAAGTTACCCCAACATGTGGAGCAAAGTAGGTACGTATTTTTTTTTTAAATTTTTAAGCCTTGAAAGAACTAGAAACTACTAGAAATATTGTATATATGGAATAATATGCACGTCAATCAACACTAAGTAGTAAAATAACATTTTTATAAATCAATTTAAAAGAAGGATAAAACATAATCAACAATTAAACATTGTTCATTCACTGGTTTCATTTGTTCATTTGCTGGTGTTTCTATGTTCAATCACTGGTGTTTTGGGGTCTTTGCGGCTTAAAATAGCTATAACTTAAAATTAAGCAATGTTATTGTAAAACAAACGTTATAGAAGCAAACTAGTATGCTTGATTGATTGATAACGACATTTATATTTGTAAGTAACAACTTCCATTTTATTAAAAAAAATATTTAAAGACGAAATTCTCCTTAAGGGTTCATTCACTGGTACGTTTACCCTACCCACCCCAAAATGATCAGAGTTAGAATAAGATGGTTCCGATCGATGTAAATAGACGTCATTGGATGCAATTTGACCCAATATACGTGAAAAGTTGCATTGCAATGCACAGGCCAAACCAAGATTCCTTGAACGCCCTCAAGGAACCTGGTTTGTGCTTGGGAACAGATATTATTAAGTTTAAATAAACAAAATTCATAATATACACACATTAAATCACGCCAGTATCCCAGAGGGGTAGGCAGATATCACTTCTTAAATTCATAAATACATAATTAATAACTCTCGCAAAATGACTCTTAATTCATTATTTGACTCCGATTCCTTACTACATTTTGTGCGTTTTGGTTCATCTTAACCTGAGATACCTGAAGTTTCCAAGGAATTCTGTATTGGTCAAATTCCTTTAGCTAAGAATAAAGTTCTTTAGCAAAAAGGCCTCATTTTCAATTTTCTAAATAATATCACCTTGGGCAACTCGCGCAACGACCACCATCCCACCGCCTCATTTTGTGAAACCGCGGTTGATACATACACTACCTACTCGAATATCATAGTCAAAATACCACTCAACAATTTTAGGTAAATACTCGTGAATCATGGTCAAAATACCACCCAACAATTTCATGTAACCATTTGCGTCGCGCAGTTGGGTAAAAAAAGTGGCTACTGAAAATTGTAATACGTGTCATTGTTTTTTTCTGAAACAGACATTCCAGTACGATGCAGCGCTGGTCCGGTCCGGACGTAATGAAGCACGGCACGCAAGATAGGTGCCAATTGTCAAACGCTTTACCCGACCTAGCCATCGACTACGTTTCCGGACGGGTGTCAACGACCGCTCATGCCGGAAATAAACACAGTATTTACTGGCTGACGGAATTCCATGAATAAATTATTTACAATAGTAATATCTAATAATAGTAGGTATCTAATAATAGTAGTATGTAGGAGTAATTAACACATTTAAATACAATTCAGAACATAGACCACTCCGCGTCAAATTAAAATTTAACTCAAACATATTAAGACAGAATATGCTATTTACCAAACGTATAACGTCTTGAGCAGGACACGCTTCTAGAAAACAGGGACAGTTTAATCCATCGGTTTAATCTAGAGTTAAAAAAATGGATCCTGAATCTCAATAGGCCACACTCTTGTATGGTATAAAATCAGCTAGCAGTAAAATTAAGCAAAACAAATCACAAAATAGGAAGTTATCTAACAACACATTGCATTTAATAACCAACCAAAATAATTCAGTCAGTTCGAAAGAAAAACTGATGAGTTATTAATATTTTTCTAAGTGACTATGTCGGGACATGGTTAATCCGGCCCTGGGTACAAGTCTAACTGACTCGTACCATTATTATAAGTTTTTGTTTTCCTAGCCTTTTTTGTGTCCCACTGCTGGGTAAACGCCTGCCCTCTTTTTCGCCACTCGTCCCCATGCGGGGCGCTGCACTCTTGCCAATCCCTCGCAAACGATTCTAGGTCATCTCTCCATCTCCTTCTGAGTCTACCTCTGCTACGATGTCCGTCGCGTGGATGCCAATGGGTGGTATTTTTGGCCCATCTCTCATCGTACATGCGGCAGATATGGCCAGCCCAGTCCCACTTTAACTTTGCGGTCTTCAGCCCAACATCAGCAATACCAGTTCTGGAGCGCAGCTCTGTATTCCTCACCCTATCGGATCTTCAGACACCCAGTATGCTACGCTTCATTGCTCTTTGGCAAACCTTGAGTTTAGACTTTTGAGCCTCCGTCAATGACCACGTTTGGGCACCTATGTTAGGATGAGCAGGATGCACATGTCGACGAGTTTCCTGTTTAAAGTAATATGAAGGGTGCCCTTCATCGGTTCCTTCATAGACCAGTAGCTCCTCCAGGCATTTTCGATCTGTCTATCAATCTCTTTGTCTTGCCAGTTTGTGAAGGAGACTATCTAGCCCAAATAGGTATACTCATCAACGTACTGTATAACCTGCCCATCTACGGTGACCGTACTTTTTTTGCAGTTTGTCATCAACTGAGTTTTTGATCTGTTCATCGTGAGTCCAACCTCAAAGCTTGCAGCGCTGAGTTCTTGCAGTATACCCTCAAGTTCACTGGCTGATGATGAGAAGAGCACGATGTCGTCCGCGAAACGAAGGTTTGTCAGCTTTTTGTCGCCAACATCTATGCCCTTAGAATACCAGGAGACCGCCAGCTTTTTAAAGATTTCCTCAAGGCAGCAGGAATTTAGGAGATAACGGGTCACCCTGCTTTACGTCACGCCTTTCTCTATTTTGAACTTGGGGCCCGGAGATTGTTTTTGGTTATTGTACTTCAACTACCTTGTTAGTGCAAAATCGATATCTCGTGTGGTCTGTGACAACAAATTTTTTTTTTTTTTTTTTTTAGTTTATTTGTAGGAATAAAAACATTGTAATATTATAAAACAGTTCTAGCGGGCGAAAACTGAACACAGTTTATCTGCCGCTGGAGTCACACGGTATATCCTTATATTTCTACTTTCTATACCACGTTGACATAGTATATTATATTTTAAATTTTGTTACACGTATTCTAAAAGTGAAAAGTCAGCCGAGGTAAGCAGCTTTTAGGGTACGTTTACAATGGTACGGGTTTTTGTGCAAATTCAAAACTATATCCCGGGGTAGCTCGTTAAGGACACTTGGTAGCAAGTATTCCCCTGTTCGTTTTCCGTGCACATTAGTGAATTTGGGTAATACATATGTTGGTCGATGTTTAAGTTCTCGGAGTTGTTTACATCTAGAATATTTGTTCAATTTGTTTAATTTATCAATTTCTTCAGATACAATTGCAATTTTGATTTTGTTGAATACGCTAATGATTTTGCAGTATTCTAACAATTTTGATTCTTGGCACTTAAATTTATTTCGAATTGAGCTTGGTACGATTGCCTTCAATAAGCATATTTGTAATCTATATATACTATCAATATAAGTTTTATAAGTTCTACCATAATGTTCCTATTCCATATTCTATTACAGATTGTGCTAACGATAAGTATAACATCCTGAGAATATTGTATGGTATCTTGTATCTTAACAAAGAAAGTTTTGATAATATTGCTCTAAGCTTATTACATACATAATTTATGTGGGGTCTCCAATTAAACCTATCATCGATTATAAGTCCCAGGTATGTATGCTCAGTAACTAAATCCAAGTGTTCACAATTGCATACGTTGCTTGTACGGGTATCATGGAGGCACTGGTGACTGTGTGCTATGATATCTGGGCTGGATGTTCTTGGCAGATGGCTAGACCGGATGTGCATAAGCTTAGTCTTAGAATAGTTTAACACTAGTCCCACATCATGCGCCCATTTACATAAGAGATCAAGGTTTTTTTGCATTACAATATTTGCTTTGTACATATCCTTATCTGCCACCACCAGACAGGTATCATCTGCAAACTGGTATACAGAGCCGTCCGTGAATATGTTGCACATATCGTTCACGTACAACAAATATTCAGTCGGCCCAAGTATCAATTGACCCCTGGGCCGTGCCTTCCTCAGTTGGCACCATATCACTAAGAACGCCGTCCACTTTAACCGTTCCGTATCCGTTCCGTATCCGTTAGCAGATTGAGAAAAAATCTTGGATTTTTTTAATTATTCGACTGATTGCTTCCAAAATAGATATCTGGGAATCTGTGTGGTCTCAAACAAGGAATCCGTTAACAGAATGAGAAAAAGTAGCCGCCATCTGAACTTTTTAGTTACTTGACTGATTGCTTCCAAAATCGATGTCTGGGGATCTCTGTGGTCACCAACAATGAATTCGTTGACAAAATGAGGTAAAGTAGCCGCCATCTTGAACTTTTTAGTTATTCGACTGATTGCTTCCAAAATAGGTATCTGGGAATATTTATGGTTTCCAACAAGGAATCCGTTAACAGAATGACAAAAAGTAGCCGCCATCTTGAACTTTTTGATTATTCGACTGATTGCTTCCAAAATCGGTATCTGGGGATATTTATGGTCTCCAACAAGGAATCCGTTAACAGAATGAAAAAAGTAGCCGCCATCTTGAACTTTTTAGTTATTCGACTGATTGCTTGTAAAATCGTTATCTGGGGATATTTATGGTCTCCAACAAGGAATCCGTTAACAGAATGACAAAAAGTAGCCGCCATCTTGAAATTTTTAGTTATTCGACTGATTGCTTGCAAAATCGTTATCTGGGGATATTTATGATCTCCAACAAGGAATCGGCTGACAGAAAATCTTGCTGGAGTATGAAATTCCTCTACAGTTCTCTCGAGTTGTTCCGCCCGCAACGTGAAACTTTGAAGTCAAAAATAACTAACACAACGCCAACATTTCATTGCAAGTTAGAGAAAATGTGTTTATCAGTTCTTAGAATTATTTCCAGACTTTAGTCAAATTTCATCTAAACCGCGGACAGACGGAAAGAGACACATGGCTAAACTATAAGGGTTCCTAGTTTGGCTTCGGAACCCTAGAAATGAAAAATCAAGCATTTTTAGATAGATTAGACACTTGAGTTAACTCCAGACCTTAGGTAATAGTTTTAATTTGGGGAAAGTATTTAGAGTACGCATGGTCTGGAGGGGTTAGTAGTAGAATGACTAGGACAGAAAATTACCAACTTGAAAAATGACCCCATTACTTGTAGCGCATCTCTAAATGCCTTTCTCGCAAAATTACCACATTGCTACTTTCATGTTATGTCTGTCTCAACGAAATTGATGAAGCCGAACGGCGTATATTATATTAACCAGCATTTTCTATTAAATTCTAATTCGGATCCAATATGCATGTAATTAACAAACTTACACGACACGCGTTACGACACCCAATAATGAGTAAGTTAGTATCACCAACTATCACTTTCACGGGTTGTGAAGCGTTAAATAGAGTCAGCCGTAAGTGGTTAATGATATGATAACTAGGTACTCGTTCATCCTTTCAGTCCTAAGGAGTCCTAACCACATACTATGTAATGCTAATTCCTAAGTAATAAAAAAAAGCTCCTTTCTTTTAGTATTTCACTATCGAGCAAGATTGTATAAGGTGTAAACGGGGTTAACTTAATACCAATTAACCGCAAAAATATATACTTAATCAAACAAGTCATCTTTCAATCAAACGTACGAGTACCTACGCTCATAAAATAATCACAAAAGTTGCGTTCGAGCTGCATGTATGCACGATCTCTAGGTTCGATCTGAAGCGTATGATTCTGAAGCGAGTAGCTAAGCCTCCTGAATCCCGATGTCTCGTTCGGCATTGCAATGCACATCCGGGGCGGTCGATATCGGCGGCGACTTGCGCGGTGCTTCCGGCGTCCCTCGAGCCCCGCGCCCCGCCGCTGCCCCTGCCCCGCGCGGCACGTCTCTGCCCCCTCTGCTGCCCTCACATCGATTTGCGCTCTTCTTGATTATTATTACGCGTTAGTTGCAAAAATGTATCTTCTCCTTCTCACGCATGAATTGAATTCTCTCCGTGCCACGCACCGCGCCTTAGCCTACCTGTGGGCCGCAATTGGCTTCGTGCAAAAAATATACCTATTTATAATTGCAAAGGCAAGCCGTGTAAAGGAACAAAAAATGCCCCACGTTATTAGCCAATGAGTATATCCTATGTATTGTTCATCATGCTAAACCCTGATTTTTAATTGCGTAGAATTCTGACGTTTCTTGGTCTTGCCAGACTACAAAATATTCCTTAAACGTGTGGTGCAAAAAAGTAAAAAAAAAAACTTTAGAATATTACTTATATGATTTACATATTAGAATTTAAAATGAAATAATAAAAAGTTAATTAATACAAAGTAAATTTATTTTAAAATCGCACAATCCATACATAGTATTTTGTTAAACAAATTTCAGAGGAAAAAGATAATAGTTGTTGGTATCATTCAGATCATTGTCATGTATTACAAACCTTTGTAGTTAAATTATATTATTATACATAATCATTTTAGTTTTGTGTTTTTATTTTGGAAAAAATAGACTTTAAAATTACAGTTGTCGACTGTCATTCGTCCATACTTCCCGCAGGATAATTTTATATTTTTTTGTGGTCAAAAGTCCAACTTAACCAAACCTATTTAATAGCCTATGCAACTAATGTAATATGTAACGGTTTAAACACAAATACATTTTTGCGAAATGAAAGTTTGTAAAACGATATAGTTTGTCAAATGATGATTTGATCATAAGTCGGGATACCGATTTGTTTACTCTACCTTATTTATGTGGAATAGCAACAAATTTAAATGAAGGCCAAAAACGTCAACAATTAAAAAAATGTTTGTTACTCCTGAAACGTCAGAATTTGATAGCTGTTAGATGGCTGTCAGAATTCTACGCAATTAAAAATCAGGGTTTAGTTATTAATCGGCCAAGTTTTGCCCCGTAAATATTCTCAGTTTTCTTGAAATGTGACAATATTATTTTTTTAATTTTTCAAAATATTTATAATACTACTGATCCGTTTCTTTTGTTTTTAACAATGTTGTTAATGATATTAAGATGAATACTTTTGCAAAAAACCAGACGTCTCTAGGTCAGCATTAACTTGGTGTTTTTTCATGTCAAATATTTCAAACATATTTTTTTGACACTTGTGTATCAGCGACACCTACTATTTTTTTAAACTAATGTGACATTTCGTTCTGTACTAATATATTATGTTGGTCTCAAATGAATTGGGTTGGAGCAACATGGTGATTATTTGTTTTATGAATGCTGACTCTACATTAAAAGTAACTTTAAAATGAAAATGATAGTTTATTTTATTACCAAACTTACACATTGAAATTATTCACACACCAAAACAATTAACTTCTGAAAACTTAAAAACTATATTTTCCTACTCGTAGGCTACATACACGTATACGTTGATGATGTACCTACTAGGTGTACTTACTTAAATTAAAACAAAAATCACCAGATTGCTCCAACCCAATAAAAAAAAAATAGAAATAGTGTAAAAAAAATAGGAGTCGCTGACTCACAACTGTCAAAAAAAATTTTTGAAATATTTGATATGAAAAAACACCAAGTTAATGTTGACCTACAGAGGAGACGTTTGGTTTTGTTCAAAATTATTCCTCTTCGTGTCATTAACAACATACGCTAATTAATAACAAAAGAAACGGACCAGTCGTTTTTTAAATGTTTATTAAAAATAAAAATAAGATAAGTTAAATTTTAAGAAAACTGTTTATAATTAAATTACGGGGTAAAACTTGGCAGATTAATAACTAGCATGACGACCAATACATAGGATATACTCATCGGTTAATAACGTCAGGGGCATTATTTTCCCCTTAAATAAAAATATAAAAACTTTAAATGTAAGTATGCACATACAAGACTGTCATTAAGTCAGGTCAAACTTTGAATTTTTTAGGTAGGTACCTAAATAAGTACTACCCAAATCATTTCACGACGGCTTTTTGTTTTTTGCTTTTGATTACTTACCTAGGGAAGGTAGAGGTACCGGATTTGGCCATCTTAACACCGTTTTTGGCCACTATAAATTTTAACTAGGTAAGTAATATGTGCATTACGAAATTACAAACATTTCTTTATATTTTAATCTTCTGTCTTAAATATTTATGAATATTCTTTTTAATTTTACAGTATTTCTGATACTCATTAAAACCTTAAATTGCCAAAAAGGGTACAGTGGGCACAAACGGTACTTCTACCCTAATGTAAGCAAATCCAAAAAGTACAAGACTTAGTACTTAAGACTGCACCGAGCAAACGTCGAGCGTCCAGTGGAGCCAGTGTCGCCAATGTCGCCATATATACAGATTTATCTGTATCTATACAGATTTTAAGCTATTGTTACAGATCACAGATTTGGCTCTAGTTTTATACAGATTTTTTGAAAGTTGACGCATCTTATGATTTTACGTTCAAATATAGCTTTGGCGTTTTCACTTTCAATATTGAATTGGGTTTCATTGATCTAGTCATGGCAATTGTCAATATTAAGGGTAGGGAGTACTCAGATGTTCGAAATTCGACAATGATAGGTATAGTGCCGTTCCTCTCAATCTTTTGTTAAAAATTATTTGAGTGAGCGGGACAGCCGTATGTACGACGGTCGAATTTCTTCGACCGACGGACTTCAGACTCTTTACTGTAGTCAATATCACAATTATTTTGTCCGTGGTGATGTGAACCATACACATAACCCTTCCTCTATACAGATTTCATATGTACAGATTATAGGTAATTGATGCTATACAGATTTAGAAATATTTTACAACAGATTTTGAGGTTCAGCATATGGCAACACTGAGTGGCGCCCTCATTACTATTATGGCCTAAAGGTCTTGTAACCAGGCCATAAAATCCAAAAAAAAAAATCATTACTATTATTGTGTTTTCTGAGTAACTAAAGAATTTCCTTGCAATTGGCTAAGTAAAGTTTTTGGAAGATATGTATATTATATTTTTTATCGATAGTCGTCATCCTAAAGATCAAGAAATTGCGGCTCTTTTATTTTTATTTCCTCTAATATTTTAGAAATATTTTTTTTACTTATGAAGTTGACATTTGTACACTTCAATGACTGACTAGCTTGTTGCCTTCGTACTTAATGAAAAAGAAAAAAAACACTTCTATATCTGTCATTGTCAAATCAAATCAAAGTAAACAAACAATTCAATACAACGGCTATTTTCTGTTTGCTTGTGTTTCATGTGATCAGTGTTTTTAGAAATATTTTTAACGATCTCAGAACGAACTCTGGACTTTCGTTTTGCCGCTTTGCTTTAAGAGCTTTGCACGATATTTGGTCTAAGATTTATTTTCGAACCCTTTGGCACTTCTTCTTGGACACCGATTTCTTCCTTTTTCGACGACTCTTGCTCTGCTTTTTGATAGCCACGAGAGCACTTTTGAATTGTACAATCCACGCAATGAATTCAGGCAATCCCACACGGACTGTGGAAATGGAGTATTACAAAGATTTACTTGAATTTACTTATTTGAATTAAACCGTTTGTTTACTTTGATTTGATTTGACGTTGACAGATATAGAAGTGACAGTTTTTTTTTCTATTTCATTAAATACGAAGGCAACAAGCTTGTCGGTCATTGAAGTGTACAAATGTCAACTTCATAACTAAAAAAAAGATTTCTAAAATATTAGAGGAAATAAAAGTAAAAGAGCCGCAGTTCTATGATCTTAAGGATGACGACTATCGAAAAAAAATATAATTTACATCTCTTCCAAAAACTTTACTTACCCAATTAGACGATACGATTTTGTGGCGCAAGTAAAAAACACAATTTATGGGATACGTTACAAACTTTAATAACAATTACCCTTTGAGTAGTCAGCTTAACGGGAAAAGGCGGCCACTTTTTTCCGTTAAGTTGATAACTCGAAGGTGAATTGTTATTAAACCATGTGATATACCCCATAAGTTGAGTTTTCATTTGTAGTACAAAAACCTACCAACCAATTTCAAGAAAATACTTTACTTTATTAGAAAACACAGTAATAGTAATGAGGGCGCCACTGTACATTCGGCGTACGCTCGGCGCAGTCTTTAATAAAAATATGTACTTACTTAAACACAGAAATAATTTATGTCTGTAGGCAAACGACCGGCGTACGGCTTATTATTGCCGACTCGGCGTCAAAGGGATGAGTCGAGATCGAAATGTAAACTGAACATGGCTACAAAAGTGGAGTCACCTTGTGAGGGGCGGGTGGCTGTCAAAAGTATTGTGTGGCGGATCGATAAACAGCTCAGTGGATCAAGGGGGCGCACGGGTGTAATCGTGTGAATGTGGCCCGCTCACTCACATTCCTTTCGTACGTTTTATAACAAGGTCAATTAGGTTTTGCAGCTCTTTTGTCGTAACCTGAGGTCGTAACTTTATCTTTTAACATTAAATTACGTTTAACTTGAATTACGTTAAGAAAAATGGCAGAGGTGAAAATCCCTTCCGGACACGACACGTGATTGAGGGAGGCTAGTGTTATTGTTTGCTTGCATGGTTTCTGTTTTAAGTTCATAACTTGGATTATATCCCTATTGATGGAGCTAACCGAGCTACCGTTCGTTTTTAGTCACAGGCATAGTTGATTTATATACCTAGACTCGATTTCATTTATTTCGTCATCGGGCATGAGACGGTTCTGCAACGTCGGCTGCTGATGGCGGCTAACCACTTCTTTTCTGGTGCACAATTGACAAATAGCATGGAATGCGGGACATTTTGTTCTCTGATGTATATTCCTCCACAAAAAAACAGCTCTTTCGCTGTTGTGGAGTTGTCGCAGCTAGATTGGGATTAACACTTGATTCTCCAATTTCTGGAAGCGCGTTAAGTACTGGTTCGGAGTTGCTCGCAATAATTTTAGAACTTTGCTCAGCCACTTCGAGTGATATAGCTTGATTAAGCGCTTGTGCTAAAGTGAGACTAAGGCCCGTATTAATGAACTCATCTTGGCTGAGATGGCCGTCACAAGATACGTCAAAGTAAACTTCAAACCATCGTTCACTGTCATTTTTGACGCATCTTGAGACGAGCATTAGAGTTGAGATTAGTTTATTAATACGGGTCTAAGGACCTGTTGTTTGATCCGTAGTTAAGACTGCATCGAGCTTACGCCGGCGCCGGCGGATGTACAGTGGCGCCCTCATTAGTATTATTGTGTTTTCTAATAAACTAAAGTATTTTCTTGAAATTGGTCGGTTGGTTTTTTTACTACAAATGAAAACACAACTTATGGGGTATATCAGATAGTTTAATAACAATTACCCTTCGAGTTATCAACTTAACGGAAAAAAGTGGCCACCTTTTCCCGTTAAGCTGACTAATCACTCAAAGGGTAATTGTTATTAAAGTTTGTTACGTATCCCATGAATTGTGTTTTTACTTGCGCTACAAATATGTAGGTATCGTCTGATTGCAAGGAAATTCTATAGTTAATTAGAAAACACAATAATAGTAATGAGGGCGCCACTGGACGCTCGGCATTTGCTCGGTGCAGTCTTAAACTAACTAATTGTTAAAATTCGAAAAATGAACTGTTAATTTGACACACACATACATACATACATTAAATCACGCCTGTTTCCCAGAGGGGTAGGCAGAGACCACTTCTTTCCACTTCCTACGATCTTGACAAATTTCTTTCGCTTCTTCCACATTCATACATCGAGTCATGCACGCACACACACACACACACACATTTCCACATTTCCTTG
Organism: Acleris laterana; assembly: GCA_963966035.1. Classification (NCBI taxonomy): domain Eukaryota; kingdom Metazoa; phylum Arthropoda; class Insecta; order Lepidoptera; family Tortricidae; genus Acleris; species Acleris laterana. The sequence goes on from OZ014438.1 coordinate 27,495,250, forward strand.
AGATTCCTTGAAATTTTCGATTACTTTTTCAAATTTTAACAATTAGTTAGTTTAAAAGGCAAAGACAAAAGACAAAGGCGTTTATTGCAAGAACACAGTAGGTACAGACAGTTCTTAGTGTTACAGGCCATTTTTACCAGCTCTACAGATTCCCAATTCTACAGAATCTCAGCTCTACAGATTCCCAATTCTACAGGTTCCCAGCTCTACAGATTCCCAATTCTACAGAATCTCAGCTCTACAGATTCCCAATTCTACAGATTCCCAATTCTACAGATTCCCAATTCTACAGAAATGATTAGATACCCTAAGCTTGATTTTTGAACGACTTCAAAAAAAGGAGGAGTTTCTCAGTTCGTTCTTTATTTTGTAGTAGAAAAAAAAGCCGAATTTATGGCGATCTATCGAATTATGCTGAAAAACCTGTACCTACCTATTTCTAATCCGTAGAATTGGGAATCCGTAGAATTGGGATTCTGTAGAATTGGGAATCCGTAGAATTGAGATTCTGTAGAATTAGGAATCCGTAGAATTGGGAATCTGTAGAATTGGGAATCTGTAGAATTGGGAATCTGTAGAACTGGGATTCTGTAGAATTGGGAATCTGTAGAATTGGGAATCTGTAGAATTGGGAATCTGTAGAACTGGGATTCTGTAGAATTGGGAATCTGTAGAACTGGGATTCTGTAGAATTAGGATTCTGTAGAGCTGAGATTCTGTAGAATTGGGAATCTGTAATAGAAATCTGTAGAGTTGGGATCGATTCGTTACAGCCATGGTGGGCTTATGTTCTACCTATTTTAGGCATGCAATATTGAAATCAATACATACTACTGATCAAACAACAGGGCCTAAGGATTTCTAAGAGACGCTCCCTTATTCTCTGAGATGTAATTCCCGCTATGAACGCTCCTCTTCAAATTCTCGTGGACGTGAAGTTTCAGAGCTCGAGCGTAATCGGAAATTGATTCGCCCGACCGTTGTTTCAGAGGCATGAGTATTTAGGTGGCGAGCTAGAATTATATTTTTTGGTTTACGTAAACTTTTTTAAGCTGCGACATTGTTTGACAATAAGTAGAACATTCACGAACAAACGAGTAAACCGTTGGTGAGAGATGATTGATAAGAATCTTCAGTCGCATCAAATATGTAGTAGGTAGATTGATCTTCTTCCAAAACAAAATTGAATGTAGCGCACCAGTCCAGCCATTTTATATCCGCGGACGTTGTGTTTGGCTCAATGTCGAATTGCTCAGGCCGTAGCTAGCGCGATAAGGGGATGTTGTGGCTTGACACAGCACCGGAGCACTGCGATTTCTGTTCTTAGTCCATGATTTAGATTAAATTATAAATAAATAAGACAAAGCCCAGAGGTTTTAATCTACATTAAACTTTGCATAATCACCTCAGAAGCTTGTTGCGACTCGTTTAAGGCGGTGTGTGTTTTTGCGGGCAATAATTTGGTCAGAAGTGCATGTCTACTATTCATCATGGCGAAGACGCCGATAATTATTTGTATTCAAATTTATGTAATAAAATACACCTTGCAGAGTATTTACTTTAGGATTTAACATTCCAGGTTTTATAAAATAATTTGTAATATTGTCCGTAAATTTTTGAACGTGTGACCGACAACTTGGCCCGATGTCGAAAGAGCGTCAGGGTTGTCATATTTCATGACTTACTTTTAGTGAGTAGTTAATGCTATAAGACACGTGCTGTTAATATAGTAAACTTTATTTTCTTGAGAAATTATCTTTAAGTCTTATTGAGTTCCCACCGGATGTTATTTATTATTTATCAAACTAGATTGTGAATTTGTGATGATGTGATGATGATCTTTTCCGACCGTTTTCGGCCATGGTGACCACTTCGACTCCTAGTCAGTCGGGCGCTGGTGCACCCGAAGATGGCTTATGTAGCCGATCTTCGCAGCGCGCTTACATAGTAATGTTGTAGTTGATGGCAGCGGGCGGACGGGCCTTTACCTCATCGCGCTTAGCGCCGAGGTCAGTTTTACGCTGCTCCTCGAACTCGCGTACTTACCTCGACACAATCCCGCGCCATCCCGGACGCTGTGCCCTCAAACCTTCCCACTGATAGGGCTCAATTTTGCCTCTTTTCATATGCCGCTTCTGAACATCTTTGTAACGGAGGAGTTATCCGCCATGCTTCCGCTTACCCTCCTCCAGTTCAGAGGCATATAAGTAAGTGTCATCTCTTTTTTCGTTAGTTTGAATAACGTCCAAGCATGTCCAGTACCTAACCGACACTTTTCTTTACTTATGTATTTTTTCTATTAGATATATTTGACCTTTAAAAATTTGAATGAAGTTCTCAATTATCTATATTTATGGAGAATAAGTAAGGTGAAGGGGTACAAGTAACCTATAAGAAGTTATTTGGAGTTTGTGAATTATTTTTTAATTATTTTTATTATAATAAAAGTTGAACTAAAAATACCGTGTTATATTTTTTTAAATTTTCAATATTATATGTCCTAATACACGAAAATGAAATAAATTAACTCAATTAATCAAAATAGATTAATTTAAATATTTAGGCCTCCCCGGTGTCTCGGACTAACAGGAGTGGGAGTGGCGACAACGAGGCTGTACGAGAAGGCCTAGGTATCCACGGGGCCTGGTCTCAGGACGGGGCATATTAAGGTTCCTATACACCTTCGTCCTACAGCTCGCGTAGTTGTCACTGTGGGCACCAGAGACCCCTGTTAGACCGACCTGTTTCTACCTCTATGGTGATGGTAAACGAGGCTGCGTGCTTGCAGCAGAACTGTTGGCTGGTTGTAGTCACCGGAACGGAACAAAACGGAAATAGATAGGTAATATAATATAAAACTAACAAGGCTATAAAACTCATAAGTCGAGGAAAGTGCAATTACGACGACAATCCCAGATTAGAGGCGTTGATGAACCAGGTGGGCTATTTACCAAACTACATACCTCGTGTGTTCATAAGTTTTAAGACAAACGTTTACTTTAATAGTACATTATGATACAAGTGTGCTAAGTTGACCATTATATACTCGTACTAGGCGTTATTGTGTGCGCACGAGCGAAAGCGAGTGCGCCATAAGAAAGCCGCGTATATTATGGTCACAGGCACACGTGCTTCATACGACGTTTTTCAACACACTTGCGAGGAAAAACAAGACTTCGTTTATTCAAATTTAAAACAGTTTTAATTATTAAAACAGTTAGTAAAAGTACAATTTTCAAAACGGTATTGCACAGTTTGATTTGGCATTACGGTTTGTGTAATGTTGTTAATTATTTCCTTAATTTTCTTTACTCGAAATAGACATTTTCGTTAATAGGTATTAAACTTCACAATTAATCCAAACTTCGTCACAGCCGTCAATTATTTACGAAAAATGGCGCGTTTTTTTTTTTCTTGCTCCGATACCGATGCGCGCGCAAGGCTAAGGCGCGAAGATTAAAAATGAAATTAAAACACAAATTACAGATAATTTAAAATTATTTTAATTAATTTGAGTTATTTTTTAGTAATAAAGCTGGTTTTACCAATTTATTGAAATAAACATGTAGATACTTACTGTTATTTGCCGCATAAAAACTGTTTCTTGCTAAAAAAAAAAGTATAACCCGACTAAATTATATCGCTGCTTCTTCGTACTTACAACTTGGTACTAGGGTACCAAATGTAAATTGGTTGGGTTAGTAAACTAATAAGGCACTAGTTCAATAATATACCGAAAAAGCACGCGTGTTAAATTTCTAGGATTATGAGCCAGAAATCGGTGGAATAAAAACGTCGTTTTGAGCAAGTGTGTTGAAAAAAATAAAATGTAATAATACTGGCAGCTGACTCATCAATCAATCATCGATTTCGAATTCGGAATGTTAGTGCTCTATTTAAAAAAAAATTGTCCTGTGATGGCGAGACCAAAACAATAGGAAATATGCATGTTTTTTTTTTAAACACTATTTACATCGTTATAATTATAACATAGGAAAAAAATTAAATACTGTTGAAAAATGTCGTATTTAATCATTAAAAAAAATTTTACATTGAGACTAATTTTGACATTTTGAAACGCCGACTTATCCGCGCGCTCTGTTTGATGACGTCAAATACTACGTATGTCACCATATTGACAGGTTGTTCAATACGATATGCGAGTGTGATTGTTTAAAACTAGTCTGATTTTCATACAAAATGGACTCGCCAAGCGCCAAAGCGCGTCGGCGGCAATGAAAGTGTAAGTATCATTCGTTTTAAACAACCTTTAGTACCTATTACTATACTTTTTATGAACCTCTAGGTCTTTATATTGTTACTTAATTACCTGTATATATTTTAATGTACGACTGTATGTGTTCTTAAATAAATAAATAAAATAAATAATAATAATACATTTTCCGATTTAAAACCTTGTTAAATGTCAGTTAAAGAAGAAAGAAACAATCTACTTTTTTCTTCTATTTCACTTATTACATAAGTAGAGAAAGTTAGCTGGTGCAAAGTTCATCTTATAGTCCGGCTTCTTTATTATAGTAAGTTTTTATTCTACATCACTACATAGTATAAAACAAAGTCGCTTCCCGCTGTCTGTCCCTATGTATGCTTAGATCTTTAAAACTACGCAACGGATTTTGATGCGGTTTTTTTTAGTAGATAGAATGATTCAAGAGGAAGGTTTTTATGTATAATAAATTTTGTTTCATGTACGTGTGTTATAGAAAACTCAAATAAACCGAAGCGAAGCGAGGGCGGGTCGCTAGTAAGTAATAAAGTAATTAAAAACCATTAATTTTTTTTACAAATTACTTTTATATTTTTCAAAATATACACCTCCAAGTTCAATACATCGCCTCATTCTATAAAACCAATCCTCAAAACGTTTAAAAAATGCGTACTGCGGAAGGTCAAAGAAAAGTCGCTCAAATTCTAGTACTGCCTCGTTCGAGTCCATAAAAGTCCGGCCACGCATCATTTTCTTTATAGTGGGGAACAAGAAACAGCCGCACGGGGCCAGGTCAGGACTGTAGGGTGGATGCGACACCAGCTGAACACCTTTACTGGTCAACAAATTCAATGTTATTGCCGCGGTGTGTGCAGGTGCATTATCTTGGTGAAAAAGAATTCCATGAGTGCCGCTCTTTGGACGATTTTGGCTCACCAAGTCTGTCAAATGCCTGGGGTAAACAGACCTCTGTGTACCACTGGCTAGTAACTGTTCTTCGATCTTCGAGTGGAACTACAGCTACTGGCCCCCCGCGGCGAAAGAAAACGGCGATCATTTTTTTGTTCACACTACGGCCACGAACAATTTTTAATGGCGGCCCTTCTTCCTCAAACACCCATTGCATAGATTGTTGCTTTGTTAGATGGTCATAGCAGTATATCCAGGACTCATCAGTAGTAAGGATATTAGAAACCTGTTGGCTGTTAGAAATTGCCTCCGTCGAATTTTTTGAGCATAAACTGGCACCAATCTACTCACCGGGTTTTTTGCTCTTCGGTTAGCAAATGCGGTATCCAACGCGAAGCGACCTTCCTGACGCCAAGATGATCATGTAAAATGCTTGAAACTGCGGGTGATCCAATACCAAGTTCATGCTCTATTTCCCGATGGGTAATATTTCTGCGTTCTTTAATCAACCACTCGGCTTTGATCACGTTTTCTGGCGTTACAGCAGTCGACGGCCGTCCCGGTCTCGACTCATCTTTGAGGCACTCCCGACCCCGCTTAAACTCGCGGTACCAATATGAGATTGAGGCTAACGATGGAGCAAATGGATAGCTAAAATCATGATGTTTTTTTATGAGGAAAAGAACAATCTCATCAAAATACGAAATTGATGTACATTAAAGTGACACAGTCGCTTAGCTAACAACACCGCGTAAGTCAACGGTTGAACACGATTAAGAGTTCATTTAATATACGTACCTAATACAAAGCTAAATTATATAACTACGTCCAATTTCTACCTGAGCTGTGCGGTAATAGGGGAAATAGGTACGGCGAAAGTCATATACGGACAAAATGACACACCGGGCTTATTTCAAAATAGGCAGAATATAGGTCAGCTTTTGGCACTGCAAAACGTGACGTTGACCATGTTTACAATCCTGCGAGACACCGAGCCACTGACTCGGTCTTGCCGGAGTAACGAGTATGAAGGTGTTTCGTGACCATAAAAGTTATTTTTTTGCTTGTATTTCTTGCGTTAACAACTCAATTTTACCCAATAAGATGACCTGGTGATTTGCATTAATTTAATTACGATTATAAGTTATTTAGTTATATATAAGGTAGTTAGTTATTTCTTGTATACACATGGACAAAATGACATACCTATACTCTGGACAAAATGACACGGTGCATGATAGCAGTCAAAAGAAATCAAAATAATATTCATGCTTCCAAAAAACACGCAGAAACCACCACAAAAGGCAAAGTCGCAGCGGAAAACTACTCACGTCAATGACAGCTTTGGTAATGACAATTTTACTGCCGAGATTTAGAATGACGTTGTCAACTGCCCCAATATTTTTGAAACGATTTTTTTTCCGAACTTACAGTCTGGCGAAAGCTGTTTACCATGTATGATTGTTCTCGTTGGGCTCATGCATCATGTGCTGATGTCCCAATGTCCCAAAGAGGACCAAACCATTTATTTATTGAATTGTGTCCTTAAACTTTAAGACTGTGCTTTAAGTATGTCATTATGTCTATACTATATTGACAAAATAGTTTTTGTGATACCTTGTAATTAATAATAATAAAAACATCAGCATGATTCATACTTAATTAAAACTTTACTTTAGTACAAAAAAATTAGACTGATTTTAATTACATTAATTAAAGAAATATGATTCAAAACCGAAACACCCGGTCATTTTGCCCGTACTTCACAGACCATTTAACCTATAAATGGTCTGTGCCGTACTTCCATCACGTAGGGAGCTAATTATTATATTACTAATAGTATTTACTTTTTTTATTATTCAGTGGTGCTTTAGTATTCAGCAATTATTTCGCCAAAGTCAAGCGAACAGAGTATCAGCAAACAGAATAAATCTAAACTAAAAGTCGACCGTCTTTCAATCGGCCATCTTATAGAACTACTAAATACTCGTAAGTATTATAATTGTTGGTTTGTTGCATCTTCTCGTCATTGCAAAAACGTGATATTTTAGTTTTATCCTGGGAAATGGAATAATTTCCAAAGAAATAAAGACTTCTACGCGGACTGAGTTCACCACATCACAATTTTATAGGACTGGTGGAAAATCAAGTATCAAGCCCTTTCAATCCTTTACCCCAGAGTTGCCAGCCCTAAATTTGAATTTTTCTCTCGTATAATCTAGTCTAGGTAATCTGTGTCTAAAATCATCGCCCAGTATCGGCCTTTAATGTGGTCGCAACATAAATATCTGTTATATTATAGGGCTACCAGAATCTCATGAAAAAAAGGGAAATTCAAATTTAGGGCGTGCCACTGCAGGGTAATAATAATAATAATAATTTAAAGGTCTTGATACTTGATTTTCCACCAGTCCGATAAAAGTATGATGTGGTGGACTCAGTCCGCATAGAAGTGTTTATTTCTTTAGAAATGATTCCATTTTCCAGGATAAAGTTGAAATATCACGTCTGTGCAATTACTTACCTATCCATGACGTGAAGATAAAACAAATGTAGAGGGACGGAACAAACCAATATTTATAATATTAATTTATACTTTGACGACGCGCTGGCCTAGTTGGTAGTGGCCCTGCCTGCTAAGCTAGCGGTCCTCGATTCAAATCCCGGTAAGGGCTGATATCCGTATAATGAGCGCGAATATTTATTCCTGAGTCATGGATGTTTTCTATGTATTTAAATATATGTTTCTCTATATATATAAGTATTTATATCGTTGTCTAGTACCCATAGTACAAGTCTAGTGCTTACTTTGGGACTAGGTCAATTGGTGTGACATTGTACCCCTGATATTTATTAATTAATTACAGTAAGCTGCATTTCTTATTTTTTAAGTTCTTATTTCTTTGTGTTCGATGGAAAATGAATTAAGAGATAATTTAATATGAAAGAAAATTGAAAATGATTGTTTTATTTTAAACTTAATACACAATCATGTGCTTTATGTATGTTTATTAAGATTTTGTTAAAAAAGACTTGAAAAACTCAATGATGTATTATTGCTTAAAGTCAACGCCGTATTTAGATTCCAAAAAAGTTACCAAAGATGGCCGAACGTCACTGTCACAAGTGTCATTGTCATTGTGACGTTCCAGATGTAACCAACCCGTGCACATTAATAAAAAATAGGTAGTCATATAATATTTTGTTGTTATTTAAGTGTCAAGATTATCCAAAGTTTTTGATGTTTTCTATATAGGTACCTACTCATCGCGTAGCACATCTCGGCTTGGTACATCATAGATGTAGCTATGTACAAAACACTACCCCAAAAACTTAATTACGTACCCAAGTACTAACTTTAGCTAGCGAGTTCGTTCGCGTTTATTAGGTTACACACAATATGGCGTGAAATACCAGACATGTACATCCTTTGGCGATGACTTCAGAGATAAAAAGTATTGTATACAATGTGTGTTGCACATGAGTTTAGGCAATTGAGCCATTTTTACGAGTTTGACTGACAAACATACAAACTATTTTTTACACTGCGACTAAGAAGTTACGAACTATGTATTAGTAATAAAAACAACAATATGGTGATATGAATATACGCAAATTATAAGATTAATAATAATATCCAACTGTTGCTAAACCCTTAAGTATTACCACTGTAATATGAAATTTTCTTCTACAAAACAGTTTCAACTAAATATCTGTAGGTGAAATTAATATTTACATTAAATTATTCATTTATGCGGTTGCACTTAATTTTAGGTTTACAATTATATATAAATAAATTACATATGTACATTATTTAGAAAAGTTAAAACTTTACCGATGCAAGACTTTTTCATTGTATTGGCAACACATGAGTAGTTTTTTTTGGAATCTATATACGGCGTTGAGTTTAGCTAACAATACCGCACAGGTCCAAATTAATGTGTACAATTTGGAATTTTCTATTATATTAAATTAACTCTTAATTCATGTTCAATTGTTGATTTACGCGGTTTTGTAAGCTAAGCGACCATAAAATGCACTTTAATGTAAACCAATTTCGTATTCTGAGGAAATGTGAGGTATTGCTGTTTTTCTATTTCTAATAAATAATCCTGGAATTAAATGGCACCTCATGATTAAGGTTTCTAAATGGACTTTTACGTTTCAGACATAAAAGCCAAACGGTGTTAAGTGACGTTCCAGCAAATGTACAAAGGAACTTAAAGTATCAATATTATTTGGCTTCATTTACTAATCTATTAAAAAAAGACAGTAAACCAAATACCTATTGCATTTGATAAATTTACATGTTCTTGCCAAGCTCTTGCTCACAATTTTTACACTACACATGATTAACGATATTTTTCACCAAAAATCGAAGCGCTTAAAGGGCATTTTCCTGATAACTAACGCTATATTTGAGTAATAACCACAAACGATAACAAACTCTGACAAACGGCGAAGGTTGTTGTTTGCCAAATGAAAATCGATTTATTTTTACTTTAAAAAAAATCATGAGATTCTGGTAGACCTATAAATATTTTGTTAGGCAGAGTGAGCCACAGGCACCTCGTGGTCAAACTGGTTAATAATTAATATTGCACTCAGATAGTTATTTTACTGCGGTGCATATTCCATTTCAGTTGCATGTAATACTTATTACTTCCATGGTTAATTCGTAGCGAATTTGTAGTCAGGTACACTAACCGAAATGTCGACGAGTCTCGGCTTTTTCGGTTTGTGATGGGCCTTTTTCACTATCGGTGGTGGGTCGTTGATGGTCTGATCGTCTATAACCAACACGATGATCGTCCATAGTAGTTTTCGAACGGAAAGCGTACAAGATGGACGTGGATCGTTTTGCTGCTTTATTATTTAATAAATAAAGGAAAAGTAAAGTGTTCGAGCATTAATCATAATAAAATGAAGTATGTAGATACAATAACTGCAGTTCAACGAACCACGCGGCGATTACCATTGATGGCTGCCCGAAAAATCGACGAATCACGGGTCGCAGGCGAACATCGGCGATCATAGACGATGATCGGCGAATGTCTGAAAAGTCTAGAAATTAAAAAGTGGCAACACTGTGGCGTTATCCCTTTCAAATCAATCTGAGAAAAAAGGGACGACACTACACTTTTTAATTTTTAGATTTTTTGCCTGACCTGACTATACGCTGCTACAGTACCGTGCTCGCCCGTAATCGTCTGTATTCACCGGATAGTGTAAGCGGCCCATAACCCATAGACCATACCAATACCACAGACCATACCCTTGAGCCTTATTTAACTGTCTATCTGTGGTGTTGTTCCTATAATCTGTGGTTGTGTTGTGTCGCCGCCCGTGTGAAGCTCTGTTTCTATTCTGAAGTAAATTATTTTTTGTTGTTAAATTTAATTTTTAAAGTTCAATCGAATTTAAATTGTGTGTAAAGATGACCTGGGGTTTTGTCACTTGTGGCCCTAACGAGGCGCTAGTGGTGTCGGGTAAGTAAATTGCTATAAATACTTGCACGCTACATACCTACTAATATTCTAAAGCACATTCTGCTATTAATAAATTGTTGTCTCCTCTATTTTCTTAAAAAACCTCTTGTTGTTGTTACCCATATCATCTTAATGTCGTATTTCATCAGCCATTTCACGGGCGATTAGTGTTAACCGCTGTCAAAATGTATGAACGAACACTCTATTAACATTTAACATCCATAACTTGGTACTAACAATAAGTCTAATGCTTAAACAACCTGCGCCGCGAATTTTCTTTTTTTACTTTTTAACATTTGGTCCAAGTGCGGTTTGATGAGCAATTGAGCAAAGTATTTCAACGTTTTAGAATGTTTACGTCGTAGGAAATAATTAATAAGTGCTCCATCACATAATTTTAATTATAGTTGGGATCGACAACGTACTCTTACTAAACATGAGTTTATTACATTATATACATTGTGGATTTGTATTAGTGTGCTTTGTAAACAAAACCTGCCAGCCTCCAAGCATCTCGGATGGGTAAGACCTGCAGAGTAATAACTGCCCGCATTAATATCCACATTCAGAATCAAACACGAAGTTAAGTGCAGACATTACACTGATATATGTAGTTTGGATGCTTAATAACCTGTGCAGGTGTGTACCACAAACATGTGTTGATCAGGGGGATGGTCAATCCGTCTCCTGGTTGTTCTACCCAGTTCCCCTTGGTTGAGCCTAAGCTACTGGCCCGGCGAAGCTCCCATCCAGCATGAATCCCATCCTCTGGTTTTCCTACGCAACAGAAGTGCGTCTCATAGGTTTATGATTTCGAGTGCCTCGTTTGATAACACATCCTCCTGAATGTGCGGTGCATCCTCCAGTATCTGAGTGACGAGTACATGTGGGCAGAAGGTTACATGTATTGGTAGCTCACAACTTGGTTTAGACACTGAATTTGGTGTCTAATGTCTTTGTTGCAGTGTATAGCATAATAATTACTTTATGATGCGTTTTAAAACCCAAGATAGGTTATGCATGTAAGCAACTATTTTTACCTGTATGCATTTTGGAGTGTGAATAAAATATAGAACAAAGCAAGTAGGTACATGTGAGTAAATCTTCCATCCTCTTGTAGCCGTTTGTGTTATTAAAAGAAAAAGCTTTTTGAAATGTTTAAAAGCACTACCTCCATTGCAGTGATTTGTATATGTGAGTGACAAAACATTAAGGTCCTGACTAGTGATGTGCCGGCGGTAACTTACTCGTTACCAGTATAAATACCATTTGGTAAAATATTCAGTAAATTACCAATGCTACTGGTAATATACAGGGTGTCCAGTAAATAATAGATAACCTTCTACCCATCCATGGGGCACCTCAGGCTGGTCCCGAAAAAGGACTTACAGGTTTAGTAAAAGTTGCATGGTTTTCGAGATAATCGAACTTTTCTATTTTCTTAATAATTAGCACCTTGCTTCACTGTAATGACCGCCAAGGCCACAAATAAAGAGATTTTGTCGTTCTGTTTGCTGTTAAATATTCTTTAATAGTGATGCTAACGGATGTGTCTTAGGACATTATGGTAGCGACACTAATTTCTTGTTAAACATATCTTAATTTATAACATCACATTTTGCTTTAAAGTTTGCAACAACTTTGACTGCTTGTGGTGAAAAAAAAATGTATGAAGACCAGAGTGACCAATATGTTGAAAAATAGTGTATCTAATACTGATTCTAAACTGGTATAACACATGGTGTTTACGTCTTTACAGATAAAGTTATTGCTGTTAGTATTCACTAAGAGCGAATTTTACCAAAACACCAAGTTATTGATAAGTAACTCTTTACTTGATTGGGTTAGTCATATCATAAAAAACGCTTCTCTTATGAAAACCAACGTCTAATTACTGCAAAATAATGAATCACAGAATACTTGAAACCTACATCAACAATAATATTTGTAAATAAAAACCGAATCTGTATATTAAAAACATTACTGTTTAGCTACTATAACAAGTGTTCGAACTGCCTTCCCTCAACTCTGATACAAGCTCTGCACCTTTTAATAAAATTTCTTTTTAACATTCGGGTGTACTGTCGTTCGGTAATTTCTTTAACAGCCGTTTGAATATTTTGACGCAGTTCTTGGACAGAGTTAATTGGTTTGGATTAAACTTTTTCTTTTAAGCAACCCCAAAAAAAAAAACCAGCGGGTTCAGGTCCGGAGAGTGTAGAGCCCATGCTATAGGACCCGCACGGCCGATCCATCTATTACGAAAAGTTTCATTTTGGTAATTTCGAACTTGAACCGCGAAATGAGCAGGGCAACCATCATTTTGCAGCCACATCGTCGTTCTTACGTTTAAGGGCACATCTTCCAATAAAATGGGAAGTTCGTTTTCAAGGAACTCCAAATATCTGGCTCCATTCAAAGTCTGGGATAGCTCAAAAGGACCAATTATTTTCCCGTTTAAGATCCCCGACCACAAATTAATTTTAAATTGATATTGAGAGTGATCCTCTCGCATTAAATGTGGATTCTCTCCTTTTAATTGCCAGCTAATGGTAGTTATGCATGTTGAAGAAACCATCTCTTTGGCAGGTAGATTCGTCACTCCACAGAATTTTATCGAAAAACATTGGATCTTCTTCCATTTTTCTTAACATGATACGACAAAATTCTACTCTAGGAGCCCTAGGCTCCAGAGTTTGCACCCTTGTGATATGGAATGGGTATTGTTGGTGTCTTTTTAAAATGTTGTGAACGGTCGACTTTGTAACTTCTTGATATACTTAGCTCGTGTAGAAGTTGAGCGATCTGTTTCCAGTTCAGCGAGCACAAGTTCCTCAATGCTCGTATCTCGAGGTCTGCCTTCGCTTTTACCACCCACACTTTGACCAGGCATTCTCCCTTCACAAAAAGCATTGTGGACTCTTACAAAAACTCGGTAATCGGGATGACGAGTATTCGGATATCTGCTTGCGTACAATGCAGCAGCTGCATTGGCATTGCCTTTGCATTCTCCATAAATATAATGCATATTAGCATACTCACGGGGTTCGTATTGATGCCTAGGCATGTCGTTATATCCTTTTCGAAGTCCAGGGCAAAGCTAACTAGGTCGTCGCAAACAAAATCCAAATAGTTACCCAAAATATGGTTCTTCGTGGAATCAAAACTGTGCTTGATAAATGTCAAAAGAAAACATCAAAACGGATAAAAAATTCATAGCCCAAAATACACATTACATTATAAAATTGTAAAAAAGTATGTATTACTCAGCAGAGAAAGGAGAGATTGTAAGCAAAGTATGTACTTAGTTAACATCCTAAATATTATTTAAAACTAATAAAAGAATTGCATTAAAAGTTGAATAAATGTAAGTACCAAATAAGTAGTCGCATTTCACATTCGCTATATCTGGTTTTCACTTGCTGTCACTAAACAAACATGTCGTAGACACGTTTATTTAACAAAACACCAAGTTTCTCAACTCTTTCTTGATTACAACTAAGTTTCTCAACTCTTTCTTGAAACAGATTCTGGTTTTTATTTAAAAATATTATTGTTGATGTAGATTTCAAATATTCTGTGATTCATTATTTTGCAGTAATTAGACGTTGGTTTTCATAGTAGTAGTTTTTAGTTTATGGCATCCGTCACGTAGACAATTTTGCCAGTGTCAAGTGAGTTAGGGCACGATGTACGGTATGTATGAGGCCAAAAATGTATCACCAACAGATGATCGGTTGAATTACCTAGGACAACACAAATGAAAATATGATAATTATATACAAATGAACCCAAATACCAAAACACAGAAGCACACATTAACTTTCTGTAGCTATTTACAAAAAGCTGGACGAGGGATGGGTGAAGGGAGTTTACTGGAATAGGAATGGACTGACTAAAGTTTGATTCTATATTTCTCAATGTACTCAGATAGGATATTGATGAAGGGGGTATAAATCAGTGAAAGAAGAAAAGCGAGATTAGAGGGGCGGGGAATATAATTTGGAAGAAGATTGTAAAGGGAAACAGGATTTTTACTGCAGTTAAAGAAAATATGGTCCACCGTTCCTTCATCTAAACCGCACTCGCATAAGGAGTGATCCCTTACCCGGATCTTGGCCAGGAAATGAGGAGAACAGACGTGACCCAGTCGTAACCGGATAATGGTAGAAGTAACACGTTTACTGGCAGTACGGTGACTAAAGAACCAGGGTTTAGCTGGGATGTCAGGTTGAATTGCTGCATAGTATTTACCCTTAATTCTCTGCGATAACTTCCACTGCTCACTCCAGCATACAACAAGGTCAGCTCTGGCCATGGAACGAAGGTCATGAGAGTAGCATTGTGAGTGAGTAGTCAACCCACCCACTATGGCTTCTTTGGCACAAGCGTCCGCTCTCTCATTCCCCGTAATGCCACAATGCCCTGGAATCCAGGCCACTACAACTTCTATGCCCGTCGAATGACATTTAAACAAGGCCTCTCTAATTTTTAAAGTTATATGGAAGACTTCTCTCGACCGAAACGGAAATTTAGAAATGTCTTCTAAACAGCTAAGGGAGCCCGTAAATATAATGGACTTGTTCAACTTATGTGACTCCACATAAGTCACCGCCTCTAGAAGAGCTATTGCTTCACCTGTAAAAACTGAGGTTTTGGGAGGAGACTTAAAGTTTAAAATAACTCTGAAGCGAGGGATCCACACTGCTGAGCCCACACTCCCCTCTTCTGAGAAGCGGGAGGCGTCGGTAAACAGAGGGAGCCAGCCGATCCATTTCTCATCCAGAATCTTATTAAATTCAAGATTCGCATTGACTGTGTCTTTATAGATACCGAAAGATTTTAAAATAGTGGGTTGGAAAATTAGACAATCAAAGTCGAAGGAAAACAAAGGGTTACGGGGAAATTTTGCTAAAGGGGAGGCAGATAAAACCTTTCTATAACTATTAACCAAACATGGATGAACCTTATGAGCCCAGAACTTAGAAGAGGAAATAAGATTATTGAGGTTAAATAAACGAGACAGAAGAGGATGATCCGAGTATTGAGCCACATTATAAAAAAAACGGTCCGAAAGGCATTGTCTACGGAGACTTAGGGGAGGGTCAACACATTCGACCTGTAGCGCGTTGATGGGCGAAGATTTCATAGCTCCAGAAACTATTCGAAGACACTTTGACTGGATCTTATCAAGACTAGAGAGGGACAATTTGCTACAAGGTTCCAGTAGGAACGATGCATAGTCAAAATGGCTTCGGACAATCGCGTTGTAAAGTAGTTTCTGAGCATATGGGTGTGCCCCCCACCACACACCAGAGAGGGCCCGCAGAACATTGGCACTTCTTTCACATTTCTCCTTGACATAATTAAGATGATATGCTCCAGTCAAACGATTATCCAAGAACACTCCCAAGAACTTGGCTCTGTCCGCAACCTCTATTTCCGCGTCACCGACAACCAAGTTAATAACTGGACTCTGACGTTTCCTAGTGAATACGACAGCAGAACTCTTGGAGGCCGATAAAGAGAGACCGTGCTCACAGAGCCACTCGTCAAGATAACGGAGGGCAGCATTCAGGCGCACCGCACAGTCTTCAATAGAGTCTGAAGCATAATAAAGGGCCACATCATCGGCATATTGAAGAATCTCGCAGAAGCTGTCGACAGACCTGTCAAGATCGGACGTGTACAAACTATAAAGGATTGGACTTAAAACAGAGCCCTGGGGCAGGCCCCTCCAAACTTGCCTAGATGGTAACAGCTTGTCTTGCGAACGGATGGTTATACTTCGGCCCATCAGCAAGTTGCTGATGAAATGTACCATCTTCGCTGGAATACTCAGCTGTAGCAATTTATGCCTGAGTACCGGAAGGAGCACATTATCGTAAGCCGAGGAGATATCGAGGAAAACCGCAACGAGATGTTGGCCCCTAGTAAAAGCTAATTGAATGTCCGATACAAGAACACTGAGGCTGTCCATCGTGCCCATACCTCTGCGAAACCCAAATTGGGATCTGGAAAGCAAACCTCTATTTTCCAAAATCCATTCCAACCTATTCTTGACAAGGTGCTCCAAAATTTTACAAATGACCGAGGATAAGGCTATTGGACGATAGGAGCAAGGATCAGAAGGATCCTTGCGAGGTTTGAGGATGGGAATGACAATCTGTTGCTTCCAAGATTCGGGAATAGAACCAGTATCGTAAATTAAATTTAAGATGGAAAGGAATGTTGTTTGAGCACATTGGGAAATGTTTTTAATAAAGGAGTAAGGAATACCATCAATACCCGGAGCTGAATCACGTAAGCTATTCAGAACACCAGTAAGCTCAGAAATAGTAAAAGGAGCATCTAAACGATCCAGAGAAGGGAGAGTGGGGAGAGTGGAGGGAAAACAATCTGCGGAGGGAACAGAGGGAGGGGCAAGCTTGTCAAAAAATGAGTCGAGCCAGATGGAAGGGTCATTGGATGAAGTATTACCATCCGTGAGGGACCCACGAAATCTTTTTATACTCTTCCAAACAAGGGAGGCGGGAGCTCGAGGTGATAAGCCTTCGCAAAATCTAAGCCATCCGTTACGTTTTTTTTCGCACAGAAGACGCTTAGATTGGGCCGAAACATGCTGAAGGTTAAGGTAATTCTCCATGGAGATATCCCTGGAATAAGTTTCTTCCGCCTCTTTACGCCGTCGTATGCCAGCTGTACACTCAGCATCCCACCACGGGGGAGAAGGAATTTTATTACGGGAAGAGTTTTTTAGGGGGATAGAATCGTCAGCTGCAAAAATAAGGGCAGATGTAAATTTAGAGTAAAGATCTAAGAAGTTGGAGTTTGAAACCTGGGGGAAACACATAACATGATTATCAACTAATGAGGAGAATTTTTCCCAGTCAGCGCTAACTACTCTGTATTTTAAGAGAGGGGAAGGGGTTGTAGCAGGCTGAACATTCCGAGGGAGAGTAATCAAAATGGGAAAGTGGTCGCTTCCATGAGACACAGAGAGCACCCTCCAGATGGCACTAAGGGCTAGACCAGGAGAGGCTAGGGATAGATCCACAGCACTTGGATTCTGCAAAGGAGCTACCCGTCTGGTAGGAGACCCGTCATTAAGAATACATAGGTTGCATTGATCAAAGGTATCAAGGAGGGGGGAGGACAGGGAGTCACTGGAAGAGGAACCCCACATGATATGGTGACAATTAAAGTCACCCAGAATTACAAGAGAACTACCGAGAGCAGAAATAATAGAATTAAATTCAGAAATAATAAACCCACTGGGATGAGGAATGTAAATAGAAACATATGTAATATCCATTACCTTAACAGCCACAATATTAAGCCCAGGGGAGTGAGGAGGTAAGGAAATCTGAGAGAAGTTGAGGGAACGCTTTACAAAAAGGGCAGAACCACCCCTTCCGCCAACACCATCATCACGAATACATGAAAAGCCAGGGATCCGGAAAACGGCACCCGGACTCAGCCATGTTTCCGAGATGGCCAGGATAAAAGGTTTATGAAAATTAATAAGGGCACAAACTTCTGTCTTTTTAGAGCGTACACTCCTACAATTCCACTGAAGGACTTTTAGGTCCATGTTGATTTTGGATCAGGTTCGTCAAATTGATCAGCATTTCTGAGACATTGTTCGGTAAAGAGTCACTGAATTTAGAAATTATATTGAAGAGAGTCTGGCATAACAGCACAATCAGATTATCGTTGGGAGTCAGATCTGGTTGGGAAGAACTAAGAGCACAACCATTAGATTGACTGGGCCTTGGAGAGCTAACTATAGCCTTATGAGCAACCTGATCGTAATCCTTGTCCAAGGGAGCTCGTGGGCGGCGAGGGATAAGAACGGTTTGTTTATATGACATAGGTTTTACTGTAGCCGATTCAGATTCAGGAATGAAGCGTGATTGGGACTGTAATATAGGGGAGCTAGTCACCTCCGCAAATGATTTCCGCA
Organism: Acleris laterana; assembly: GCA_963966035.1. Taxonomy (NCBI): domain Eukaryota; kingdom Metazoa; phylum Arthropoda; class Insecta; order Lepidoptera; family Tortricidae; genus Acleris; species Acleris laterana. Next base: position 27,513,842 of record OZ014438.1, read on the forward strand.
CTGGTCGGAAACGAAGGGCAGCTTCAGAGTAAGGAATGTTCTCCTCTGACATGACAACTTTAATCGACCGTTGTCGAGAGTGTTCTGGGCAATTAGGGCTCGTTGCAAAGTGTTGCCCTGAGCAGAACATACAAGTCGCTTCCTCCATTGGGACATTACAGGTATCTCCAGTGTGCGGTTGAGCACAACGGAAGCACCTAGGCTGCGATCGGCATTGCGCCTTAGTATGGCCAAATCTGCAACAGCTGTTGCACTGGATGGTCGGCAATTGGTAAGGACCCACTGGCAAGGAAGAACTGTAGCAAGTCACATAACCGGGCAAAACTCTTGTATGAAAGGTCAGAACAACTGTCTGTGTCGGGATCCATTCAGTAACACCATCCTTGGACACTTTCCTATTTAAACGTCTAGCCTTAATGATACGGCAATTAATTGGACACTCCATACCACTGACCAACTCTTCCATGCTAAATTCAACCGGAACTCCTCTTACAACACCCGAGCGTGTGACATGGAATGAAGGAATTATAGCAGTAAACTTATGCTGGGTGAGAAAGCAACTATCCATGAATGAGTTAGCATACTCAGATTTTACAAATTCAACCACTATCCAATTACGACCGGCCGCCTTAACTCCGTTCTTACTAATACCGGTGATCTGATTTTTATGCAATGTTTGAGCAAATTTAAGAAGGCGGATTGACAAACCAGCCGATAAGTCTGGCTCTGATCTTGACACGTGAACAATATACGGACCAACATCGGTCGGACCATACTTAACTTTAACCCCAGAGGCAAATTCAGGAACTACGAACGTGTGCTGTACCGAAGCAGCCGGGGGGGCTGATTTCTTTACAGCAGTGTTCGAATCAGACCCATCCTTCGAGCGTTTTACGCCCTTTCTGGCCTCATGTTCCGGACCCACGGCCATAGCCTCTGTCGTAGGAGCACGAGAGCCGCCCCCATCAGGGGGCTCGTCCTCCCCCTCCATACACAAATTTAGACGACACAAATACTTACAACAGACACTCAATCACAAACAACACACATACACGACACAAACTACAGAAATTCAACAGATTTAACGCAAATAAACAAGACGCTACGAATTTGGTACGTGCCCCAACCACCGTCCACAGAGCAATCCCTTGGTTTTCATAAGAGAAGCGTTTTTTATGATATGACTAACCCAATCAAGTAAAGAGTTACTTATCGATAACTTGGTGTTTTGGTAAAATTCGCTCTTAGTGAATACTAACAGCAATAACTTTATCTGTAAAGACGTAAACACCATGTGTTATACCAGTATGGAATCAGTATTAGATACACTATTTTTCAACATATTGGCCACTCTGGTCTCCATACAATTTTTTTTCACCACAAGCAGTCAAAGTTGTTGCAAACTTTAAAGCAAAATGTGATGTTATAAATTAAGATATGTTTAACAAGAAATTAGTGTCGCTACCATAATGCTCTAAGACCAGAGATGCGATTTATTTGAAATACTTCTATTTAAAATGCAAATACAAAATGCAAAATAGCTATTTTGTATTTTGCATTTAAATGCTTTTTAGTAAGAAGCATTTTGTATTTTATTTGAAATACCTTTCGAGATATATTTTGCATTTTTAATATTCATTTCAAAATGCAAAATACTTTGTGATACAAAAACAACACATCCTTACCAAGTCAGCGCCAGTAGAAAGACTTTTTTCGTACGGTGGGATGATTATGAGACCTCACAGAAGAAAAATGAGTGATGAGGTATTCGAACAACTGGTATTGTTAAAAAGCGTAATAAAATAAATAAAAATATCTGAGATTAGGTCAAAAGGTATTTTATTTTGAAAAAGTATTTTGAAAATACCTATTTTGCATTTAGCATTTCAAATACAAAACGCAAAACTATTTGGTATTTTGCATTTGAAATAGTAAATCTAAAAAGTATTTTGCATTTTGTATTTAAATGCTTTTTTAAAACCATTTTGTACATCTCTGAACATCCGTTAGCATCACTATTAAAGAATATTTAACAGCAAACAGAACGACAAAATCTCTTTATTTGTGGCCTTGGCGGTCATTACAGTGAAGCAAGGTGCTAATTATTAAGAAAATAGAAAAGTTCGATTATCTCGAAAACCATGCAACTTTTACTAAACCTGTAAGTCCTTTTACGGGACCAGCCTGAGGTGCCCCATAGATGGGTAGAAGGTTATCCATTATTTACTGGACACCCTGTATAGTTGCGCTCCTTCATAAACAATATTCTTTTTCCCATAGATGGTTCTGTGCGGTCGTAGTATTATATTGTTTGCTGGTCGAGTTAGTAATTTTTTGTACTTGTAATCTTTTTGTAAATGTTATATGTGTCGTATTTTAAAGACTACAAGCGCCAATTGTCATATTAAAGGCTCTGGCGGCAAATGTAGCTTTAAGATAGTGGTGCTTTAAAAGCTCCTCTTGCAACGTTGTACAAGCGGCAAAGGTAAAATATAAAATTATGTGACAGATCACTTCACTACATAGTATAAAACAAAGTCGCTTTCCGCTGTCTGTCCCTATGTATGCTTAGATCTTTAAAACTACACAACGGATTTTGATGCGGTTTTTTTTAATAGATAGAGTGATTCAAGAGGAAGGTTTATATGTATAATATTTTTTTATTTTATGTACTGGTGTTACAGAAAACTCATATAAACCGAAGCGAAGCGAGGGCGGGTCGCTAGTGTCATATAAAAATGTAATGAAAGTACCTAAGGCTAGAACCCAAAAATATAAATATGCAAAGTTGCACAAAATAAGAAAAGAAGTCTATCGGGCGCCAGGGTCCTATGCCAGGCAAAAAGAGTAAACGGATAGCTAAAAAAGATAAATGGTAGAGTACTGGAAACTTTAATCTCAAGGGGGGCGTGGTTATAGTCAATAGTTAAATAATTAACACAATATTGTTTACAGGCTATTTAATTAACAAATTATGTTCAGGTGGTTACACAGAAGTTGATAACCTACATACTTAGGTGGTATCCTAGCTAGAGCTTAGGTCTATAGGTTACATAGAATCTAGATCTTAGGTTTTAAGTTAGAATATGGCTTGGTCGTTCACCTGGTCATGTTTATATAGAAAAGAAAAGAAAACTTACAATTTAACGAAGAAAGAATTACACTTTGTCCACCAACTGTCACTGTCAACTGCACCAGAGTCTCGAGGTAGAACGGGGTCGTTGCAAGCCAACCACGTCCGGTCGCAGAACTCTTGCTTCCCAGATCCGGTACCGTTGAAGAAGCAGCAGCATTGAGGGGAAAATTAATAGGGTTGGATCTGAAGGATCCTGACAAAGTATTAAATGGAATAACATCGGAAGAGGGGGAAATAGTGAGACAAAAGTCACAGAAAATGAAGGGAAAGAAAATGCACATGGGCATGAAATCATACTTCCCTAGGAACAAGCGGTTATAGCCTGAAAAGGCTTGAAAAAGCTCACACGGAGGTTTTATAAAAGCGGGGTTGCACAAAGGCATAAAGTCATAATTCCCTAATAGTAGGAGGCCAAAGCCCAAATACTTAGTAAGTATAAAAAGTGCTTACATGGGAGTTAAAAAACAAAAGAGAAGCTAAGTTCGGCATAAAATGCACAAAATAGGGGTCCATATATAATGGGTTAAAGGGACATGGTTCCATATAGAATGGTCCACAAAGTTTAAATGAGTAGACTTAATAGTCTAAAAAGAAAATGTCATGTTAACATTGTGAGTTGAAATAGAAAGTTAAAATGATGGGGGAAAAATATATTTAAATGGTATTTAAATTAAATGCCAAAATGTAGTTTAAACTAAATGTTACATTAAATGGGAAAATAAATAAATGGAGTTTAAATGGTATATAAAATGAATTAAAGAGGAGATAAAATGGGTGCGATAGCGCTGAAAAAGAAAAAGAAAAGAACCGAATCAAAACACGTGCTTGGTAGCAACAGGTTGCCTGCTTACGCAGCATGGCGGCGAGAAGACGTCTCACAAGAAAATGTGAAAATACGTACCACCCATTTATAAAAAAGAGACCGGATTCCATCGCCGGTTATCCGCTGGTACTTCGTTTTGTTTGCTCACAGTAGCATCCCGACTGAAATAAAACAGTACGTGAAAAAACGAGGCACGAGGCTTGAGAGAATAGAAAGAAATAACCATTGAAATAAAAGTATATTTACCGATGGTTCTCCCAAGATTTCTTTAAATAACGACGCGGTACTACATCACCGCCATAAATCAGCAACTCCCGAATATAAGTCCAATAAGATTGACGGGATTATCTTAGCTTCTGATTAGAACATCGTCAGAACGCCCGTTCGTCACGGAGGCGTTCCAGAGAAATAAACGCAACACCGGTCTGACAGATCAGCTCAAGGGATTGCCAGCCCAAGTTGAAAAACTATTCGAGGATGTCAAAAACACGACGTCATAAACGCATACGTCAATGCAAATGTCATTGCATACGTAGTAAGATCAAGCGCTCTAAGACGCCATAGAATCTATGGCATCTATGGCATAGATGACTTCAGGAACAATAAATAAACAAAACGCAATACATGTCGCGCGAGTTTAAATAATCGCGTGACATATGGCTGTGTATGTCTTTATTTATGATTTTTCTTATCAAGATACAGGTGTTATACAAGTAGGTTTGTGATATGTTTAATGTTTTTGTTTCTTCATATATATATATATTTTAGATGGTGGTCGAGGTTAGGTTAGGTTATAATTGAATAATAATTTTACTATTTTATTTTGTGAGATTTGTAGGGCTTTTAGGTTAGACTTGGCGGCGGAGCCCCATATTTCTATTAAATAGTCTAGGTGGGGTTTAATCAGAATTATAAATGGTATACCGAACATTATTTGGCAAGCATCGAATAATCATGGCGGCTCGTCAGAGATGTGATTTTAGATCACAGTGCATTAATATGTGGCTTCCATGTTAATTTGTCGTCAAGAGTGAGACCAAGATACTTTTCCTGTTTTACAGTTTGCAACACAACACCATTTATAATTAAGGGTTCATGATTAGGTACAGACAGACAGACAACGAAGTCTCACCATAAGGGTTCTTTTTTTACCATTTTGGTACGGAACCCTAAAACCTACAGTTATGGCCCAGTCATTCGGTTTGAAAAATAGTAGTACCTAGTAAGTTTTCCGGGAGTTTTGAAAATTGGTAATTTATAGATTTTGCCACCTTGTATTTTTACCACTCGCGCCGCCATATTGGAACAATGGGGCCTTAAAGCAGTTTTTTGACAATATCTCCTTTTTAACAAATTTTCCGATAAAATACCAAATGACACTAGGCCTATAATTTACGTATTAACCTTTTTTTTCATAAAGTCAATAGTTTTGGCGTACGAGCGCCGCAAAGTGACAGGCCGCACAACTTATAGGCAATAGCGCGGAGTCCACCCGGCCTGCTATGAGTCAGTCATGTGGATTGCGTAGCATAGCTCAAGCTTGAGATAATTCAGTTTACATTGTGCCTACCTACGCTATTCAAGCGCTCGCAAGGTCGCTCAGCACCCAATAAAGTGAATTAGCGACTATAGTTTGGGACATACTCGTATACCACAGGAATTGTTAAATTGACTTAATTAACCTAATTGTCCTAAATTGGATAGAATCATTATGAATTTAGAATGCTTTTAAAGCTACTTGCCAGTTTTTTTACATGACAACTTTTTGTGTAATCAGTAATCACAAAAAGTTCTGTTAAAAATATTACCTAGAGCAACCTTGGTATTAACAAGTTCCTGATCATCAGTTGAAGCCATCAGCATGTCGTCGACAAATAATAACAAGAAAACTCTACATGTATCTGTCGTCTTAGTATGTAAACATGGCTCATAACATGACCTTTTAAAACCTATACAAATTATTCCAATTCTTTGGTGAATTCTTTAAACCATATAAAGATTTCCTAAGTTGTTGAATACTTGAATTTCCTTCACTTTGTGCATTTTGTTCCTGTGTTTCATTTTGCTCAGATAACCAGTCGTAATCTTCATTCTCGCCAAGACATAAACTTTTTTCCTCCCCTCTGCATGTTCGCACCCTCCTTTGACTTACTCTACTGTTACTCTGTCTATAGGTGGCAGGAATATGATGGATGTCTCCTTCTGTCTCCAACTTGTTGGTTACTGGAAAAAACACACGATAATCTTTAGTTGTTTCTATATCCTACAAATATACCTATTTCAAAATTCGCGCATTGCTGCGATTTCTTTATATTGCTCGCAGTTGTAGAACAGCTCATAAGGAGTTTTATTTTCTATATGAGTAGGGCCTGTTCTATTAAGTAAAAAAGCAGCGGTATTAACAGCTTCTGCCTAAATCTTTTTCCCGTGCCCTTGTATGCAAAGTCTGTTTCTATTCAGACTGCCAATTACAATAACAAGTACGCCTGGCAGTAATTGTCTTTAGATAGAGGATGAAATAGTGAGGAGAATACTTTTACCTCTAATAAGTTTATTAAAAAGGTTGAATATATATTCCTCGTCATCATCGTATAATTATGCTGGGTGCTACAGAGACCAAAAACCACTTCATTTACATGTCAAATATATTTCGAAAAAGTAAAATGTATATGACAGGCTTCAGTCCCGAGGAGTGACCGAATGAATAGAAACAGACTTCACGTGCCGCTTCTACTAGCGTTCGCATTTTGTCGTTCAGCACGACCATTTTGCTGAGGAGTATATATTACTGAGCGTTGATGCGTTATGCCCTTGTTCTTTAAAATGCTACCAAGTTCACTATTTACGAATTCTAAGCCGTTGTCAGAACGCAGACATTTTAATTTACATCCGGTAATGCGTTCTGCAGATTGAATAAAATCTTTGATAGCATTGGTGACTTCCGATTTTTGTTTTAGAACGTAAACAAACCTGTATGACGAATAGTCGTCTTTTAACAGTAAAAAGAACTTTCCGCCTCCAAAAAACTTACCTCCATTAGGCCACTAATGTCTGCATGTACAAGTTCTAAACTCAAATCACTCTGTTTTCGCTCCATGCCAGCAAGACATTTTTCACACACCAAGCTCTCCTCACATTCACTCGTCGTAAACTTGAGGTTCCCTCTTTTTTTTAATTATTATTACGGATGGTTCTTGTTGCAAGGCACTCAGCCAACGTCAAGTCAGGCGGCCTATTTATCCACTGTCATGTTGGTGACTGGTATTTCGTTTCTATTTTCATTCATAGGCTTATTATAACATACCCGTTTTTGTATCTGCAGTTTGCGATTGCGATATATGTCTGAAAGATGATTTAAAATGACAAGACGACTTTTTGATGCTGTGGAACGCATATATTACTACACCATAATGCCCCATAATGCTTTGTAATCTTGCCATAACACCAGTAAATAGGTTATGGAATTTCCATACTATGGAATTTCCATACTTACTTACTGGACGTAAGTAAGTATGGAAATTCCATAACATATCATATATTATTTTAATTTGGAACTATCTGTTCAGACCTGTGACAGCCTTCAAAAAGTTACAGAGGTAAGCAAGAAAAGGTCACATGACTCATGACCAGGAGTCGGATTTTTCATCGCATGGTGAGATGAAAGAAAACTGTGGAGTCGATATTAAAGCTAAATTTTAATTCATATTCATACTCATACTCACCAATTTTCTTAGTCCCGTAATACTTTTGTCCCTTGTGCAGGTTGACAGATCGAAAATGTTAATCGAAAATTAATCTTACTGAATGTAATTAAAATTATTTGTGTAGTATGATTTGGGAAGTGTTAAGCCTTTTGCTTGGTAAAGGGATACATTTACCCTGTAACTATATCAAATTAGTTAATCTTTTGTTTGGTTCAGACTACTTTGTTGCGGTAAACGTAATGCTATGTACTAGCTGCTTTATCATAAATCATTTGCATGTCAATGTCATGTCAATCGTTCACGACGCGATGTGTCACTTAATTATTTATTCAACCAATATAGAACCAGTTTTAGCCCAGAAAATATATTATGGAAAAAGTTACCATTATTTACTCGTTTTACAATTGTGATTTTGAAATGGACAATGCACATGCCATACCTTGTCAAGATTTTGAGGCACTCATTCCTATATCTACAAGTTTTATGGATATTGGAAACTAGGAGCATATTATAAAAGTAATATTTTATTTTATTTTTATTTACGATATAATTTATTTCTACTGATATGACTTATTTTATTTATAATTTAATTTCGTTCTTAATTAAATGAATGAGTATGAATATGAATTAAAATTTAGCTTTAATATCGACTCCACAGTTTTCTTTCATCTCACCATGCGATGAAAAATCCGACCCCTGCTCATGACACAAAAAATATATGAAAATGAAAATTATAAACCGCCTCTATTCTAGGCGGTAAAATCCAAATCGTATTTGATCTGTTATGCTATTGTTTTTAACTCCGCCATCATTACTGATAAGCACACAGAGCTCAAAAAGCATTGAAATTACGATAACAGATTAAAAACGATATGGTTTCTACCCTGTTTAATAGAGGCCCAGTACGTTGCTTCGATTACATTGCGATGCAATGTTTTCACTTGCAATCTGATGCTATTGCATAATTTTGGAGGATTTATATTGCGCAGCAACATACCTAATTGGCGCGCCAACTGACAATTTGAATATGTTCATAGTGAGACCAGTGTGTTCAGTGTATTCAGGAACTCGACCGGATAATGAATGGCATCATCGGTGTTTATCACCGGTGATATTTTTATACGACTCCTTCGAATGATATCAAAAGTATTTCATGTTTAACTGAGGCTTGTTCATTTTTTGGTGGTAGAGAGTATTAGCATTGTACCAAGATGTGTGCGAGTTGAACCTTTTTTTAATAAAACCGGAGTGAGTTTTCAAACATGTGTCAAAATCAAATCAAATCAAAAGCACTAAGGAGTATTATCACAACTTCGAAGCAAATCACCCCAAAATAACTTTCTACCCCTTTTTAACACCGTTAAGGGACGAATTTCAAAAAATGTACATGCAAAATTTGAAGTAGATTGGACCAAGAAATCACGTTATCCCATACAAACTTTGCCCCCCCCCCCCCCCCTATTTCAGCCCCTTAGAGTATAATTTCGGAAAATCCTTTCTTTACGGATGCCTACGTCATACAAGAAACACACCCTCCAAGTTTCAGGTAGGTACTTAGCCTAGAAACGTGCCTGTCCAGTTATTAATTACATTTAATTAGTCCTTAACTAACGACTGCTTCGCCGACAATACGTGGACACTTGGACAAATTGTGTTTAATGAGTCATAGTCATAGTAGCCACATGCAGATATGAGTTTAAACAGGAAACAGGACTGTACCGACTTACTGGTATAGTACCTACCTATTTCATCAGATAAAATGTGAATGTGCAGGATGCTGCTACTCGAAGCCGCTGCTGGTGCCGGGCGGGCGCGCGTTCGTGTGGCCCTCCATTCAGCGCGTCCAGCGGATTTCACTCAACACCATGACGCTACAGGTCGAGTCGCCCACCGTCTACACTAGCCAGGGCGTGCCCATATCTGTCACCGGAATCGCACAGGTAACCTAATACGAGCCCCAATTCAAATGAGTTCGTCCGCCAGAAAAAAAAAATTAACCTAACTTCAACATAAAATTCAGGGAGACCTAGATGTTTAGTAGAAAATCTAACATAAAAACCATATAGATTATAAATATTTTTTTATTTTCCAACAAAAAAAATTATAACATTCCAAGGTAATTAAAAAAAAAACATTATTTTGCAAAATGTAACACCCGCAAAAAAGTTCGTCTTCAGTTCAACCGACGCAGAATAGAACGTCTACCATTTGGTGGCGTCACCTTTTGCATCTAAAACGGCTGTGATCCTGAACGGCATTGAATCTACTAACTCTCGACACTCTTCAGGGATTATTCCATTCCAGACACAGCTTAGTTTCTCCTTAAGATCAGCTTTTGACCTAGAAGGGTCCTTTCGCAACTTCTTCTTCATTTTTCACCACAAAGTTTCTATGGGAGATAAGTCTGGGCTGCTGGACGGCCATGACATGATATGGGATTTTTTTGGACTTCAGCCACGCCATCGTTGTCTTGGCAGTATGGCATGAGGCACCGTCTTGTTGAAAAGTAAATGCATTTCTAAGTTTCAACTTCGGTATAGACGGCAGCAAACTCTCTTCCAAGATGCTTTTGTATTTCTCGGCATTGACGGTTCCATCTATAAATTGCAGACGGCCTACACCCTGTGCCGACATACAGCCCCAAATCATCAAAGATGCCGGAAACTTCACCTTTCGCTTAAGACAGTCATTATGAAATGCCTCTCCTTTTTCTCGAATGACTTTACTTCGTTCGTCGCCAACTGTGACGTCGAATTTCGATTCGTCGCTCCATATTATTCTTCGCCACTGACCGGCAGTCCAGTTTCTGTGTTCTTTAGCGAATTTCAACCTGTTGTTTTTCTGTTTTTGAGTAAGTAACGGTTTCTCTTTGGCTGTGTAAAAACCGTAGCCCATTTTCTTCAGCACTCTCTTGCAGGTGTCGACTGATATATTCTTTTTAATAGCGTCACGCCATAGTAAGGTAAGTTCTCCTGCTCTTGCACGACGATTTTTCTTTATGATCTTCCTCAGAATCCAGTTTTCTGCTTTGCTAGTTATTCGTGGACGGCCAGTTTTCTTTAAACAGGAGACTGTTCCGTGTTTTCGATGATGCTCGATGATCGTTTGAATTGTAGATCGTGGCAACGACAGGTCCTTGGATATTTGGTACGTCGATTTGCCCTTATTGTTGTGAGAAATGATAATATTCCGCACTTCTTCGGGCACTGGTTTACCTCGTGCCATTTTTATAAAATAATGATTAAGAAGTAATGATAATTTGCTTGTAATTTGGCTTTTTATATAGCCCGTTGACATATTAGATGACAGAGAATATTCTTTATTCAATTTGAACTATTATTTTACATCATACCAATTAAAAAGCAGTTTTTATTTTAAATAGACGACCTGTTTTGCGTCAAATATGAACTAGACGTAATTTTTTGCTTACAAGATGATAACTTTATGATAGAATTACATTAAGATCGTTAAAATGATCACACTTTGTACAACACAAGATTAAACTAGGTGTAATGACCTCGTGTGTAGCGTATTCCATTAATCATCAAAGTCAATCCGAGATTAAATATCTGTCTTACAGTTAAATATTGTATTTTGAAGTGCAACTAGACGATCTATTATGCATTGGGGCTCGTAACAGTAATAAGTAATAACTAAACCATGATTTGTAATATATGCATATATCTAAGAAAGCATATATCTACACAAGCTGTTTGAAATATCTAGCTACAAGTGAAACGAACCGATGATTACAAAGTATACAACAACAATCTTGGCACTGGAATAACAATGAGTGAAATTTGTGTCATTAAACCAGTGGAGCTATATACAACTATAACGGCCATTAAGTCATTATATAGAGATGACAATTAATTAACTTTATTTCCGTGAAACGCTCATGACAATTAATTACCTTTATTTCCGTGAAACGCTCGACGGGTTAATATATTTCGAACGCCTTTGTGAATAATCTTAGGTCGTTAATTATACTTAGTGTTGTTAATAAATTAAGCATCACTAATAAGAAACTTTGTTTTTTTCACTGAATTTTAATTTAATCTAACATGGGATTGAATCTTTATAGGTGAAGATTCAAGGCCAAAACGCCGAGATGCTGTTGTCAGCATGCGAGCAGTTCCTGGGAAAGTCGGAGCAAGAGATCCAGCACATAGCCCTCGTGACCCTCGAAGGTCATCAGCGTGCTATCATGGGCTCTATGACTGTTGAGGAAATTTATAAAGATAGAAAGATGTTCTCCAAAAAGGTCAGTTAGCTTAAACTGTTATTGTACGCTATACTTGGTGCGACGTCCTTAAAATATTGCATTAATAGTTATAGTACTAGTGCTATTCATGTTACCATCAATTCAAAGGTACATAACGATTTCGCATTTAGTTATTATTACTAATAATTAAGCATTATTTCGCAATCGGTATCGCCTTTTGATGTATGTAGGTAAAGTGTGCGCAAATTATACTTAAAAAAAAACAAACGGATCCGTAACGAGGTGTGATACGACAAAGATCAAACATCATTGCAAACAACCTGTAGTGACCGTGGAATAATAGATTTTGAAAATGCCGTCTGTTTTAGATTTAGGATACTAAAGTACATTTTTTTATTCCGTAGACTTAAATGACAGCTACAAATGTCAAAAGTAAAAACAATGTGGCCAGCTTTTAAGTTTTTATAGTGCTGTTTTTTGTTTCTGTTCATGGTGTATCTATTAATAACCGTTATAATAAAAATTACTACGTAGTACGAGTACGTAAAAAATATATTTGGTACTTATCCAAAATTAATAACAAATAATATCTACTTACATTATATTCAACCTTTAACTACTGACAATTACTAATACAGTGAAACTTGGTTAAGTGGGACCTGGATAAATGAGAAACCTCCATAGCTGGAACTCATGTTGAGGTCCCGACACTTTAGCACTGATTTACCTCTGTTAGTGGGACAAAACAAACCTCTATATCTGGGATTAGTTCGTCCGATTTCATCGTCATAATTACCTGTATAATTGAGACAGTGAGTGTATTTTACCTCTGTTAGTGAGACTATATTTTAAAGAACACTTGCTTAGTTGTTTTCTTTGAATTTACCTCAGTAACTGAGATAACGCCAATTTGTTACCTCTTTAACTTGAACTTTATTGCAGATAAATTTCCGTTTTGTTTTCTAATTCTTAATCTACCCTCTACCCGCAAATTCCGCACTTGGCTATTTGTGCTTAAATGACCTCCAGTTTCAGTTTGGTTTTGCTATCGTCCAAATGTTTTTTTGAAAAATGCCGAATCGAAGGCTTAAATCTTTATCAGTACGCGAAAAACTAAAGTTAATATCCGTTTATGAAAGTGGAAAGACACGCGAAAGTGCGTGAAGTCTGTGTCGAATTTAATGTGCCAAAATCTACTCTTTGTAGAATAATTCAAAATAAAGATAAAATTCAGTCTCAATGTTCTGAAGGACAAGGAAAACTAAAACGTGTAAGATTACAATTAATGTAAAATACATATTTACAAAATACATAATTTGTACGTTTTTTATTTAATAATCGCACCTCTTTAACTGAAATAATCTCTCATCCCACCTCTGTTAATGGAACCCTCTGTAAATGAGACAGATATTTGTTTATACCTGGATATCTGAGACACTGGGTAAGTGGAATACCTCTTTAAGTGAGACAAATTTGCTGGTCCCTTCATGTCCCAGTTATCCAGGTTTCACTGTATATATTTTTTTCTTTTGTTCAATTAGTGCCAACATATAAAAATCACACTAACGTGACGCCAACGCATCGCCATTTGTTTATATTAATATTATTAATTGTTTAGTTTAATAAAAAAAAACGAGTGGCTTGGTGTATTTTCAGTTTTTTATAATAAGTATTGAGTTTCAAATCGAATAAAATGTAAGTAACTTTAAATATTAGAAATATGTTGTATTTACAAAAAAAAAAAATATGTACAAAATGGTGGCATTTTTACCTAAAGTATTGTCATTTGGAACTTCACGGATTATCCACTCATTGTGTTATATATTTTTCTCAAACATGCTCGGAAAGGATGACCTTTCTTTTGAAAAACGATGACGCGAAGTTCCTCATTTTCCTCCTAGGAGTAAAATAAACGTATGGAAACACTTTCCGTCCATGTCCATATTGTTTATTAAAAATGCTCCCTATTGCGTATAAAATCGAAAAGAGCGTGAAACTTGTGGGTGCAGTGTGGGGCGGCGCCGGGCGCCTGCGGTGGTGGCGGCGGCGCGTTGCGCGTGAAACTATCTTAACTAATACTCGTAGTTTTCAAACAAACATTCCCTCCGAATTTGTTAAAGGTTTTTAAAAATACTTATAATTATGTATTTGTATCATTTCCTCGCATTGTTTCAAAAAAGCATTATATTTGCTTCGGCGGAAACGAGGATATCCTGACTCGTATTTTAGCCGGTCGTTAAAATAGCTAAAATAGCTCGCTATGCTCGGCCTGCTAACCACCTCGTCAGGAAATCCCTTACTTTCCGCGCCTAGACAATAATGTACTATTTTTCGGTAAGTACCTGTTGCATATCATTACTATTTATAAGTTATGAAAATTCAGGAATTAACAATAAATACCAATTTTTCAAATAATGCGTGTCCACTATCTTGAAATGAAATAAAGACATAATTTTTATAACTTGCAATATTCAACGCTGAAAGTAAGCCATTACGATTGTTTTAAAACTCGTGGACGCCGTCTTATAATTAAGTACATGTATAATAGAGGTTTTTTTTAATCGCCTCCCTCAAAAAAGGTATTAATGAGTCCCATAAGGACTTTAGAAACTTACCTAGAGGTTTTACCAAAAGTTTGACTCGGACGTGATCCCTTGGCGGATGAAAACACTTTTTATAGGAATCTGGTTTTTATTTTCAGGTGTTTGAAGTGGCATCAAGTGACCTGATCAACATGGGGATAACCGTAGTTTCGTACACCCTCAAAGACATCAGAGACGAAGAGGTGAGCCCTCCTTTCTGTACCCGTGCACTATTTTTTAATACATATTTAATTACGAGGCATAGCCATCATAAATTATTTCTAGTTAGATACTTTGAAATGCTCTGTGTTCTATTATTTTCATGTGTTGTTTTAGACAAGTGTGTAGTGTGAATATAATAATATATTAGTACACGCAAGGCCGCTTCTCAAGTGTCTTATGTAGAAAACAGAGCTCAATTTCATGGTTTCATACTAGTATGTACTAGTATATTGGGGATTGCACCACTATGATGGCTGTGCAAAATTAGTAACACTTGAACACAATTGAGTAGCATATTTTTTCTTTCATCGTGGCTAAAGGAAGCTAAGGTAGGTACGTCGGTTCATTACACGTGATCGGTGCTGTGGTATTATATCAATGTGTTGTTCTATGACTTTTTATTTCAAGTACATAGGTGGTCAATATAATTAGAAACACTTGCGTTTTTGCCATACAATTACCTTAAAATATAATTTATCGAATTAGACGACCTATCACAAAGTTCTTGACCAATTTAATAGTCTAGAAAAATTATACATTTTACCTCGCAAGAGGTCGGTATCCGGCATTTTTGGATATGTTCTACAAAAAACAAAAAACGTCAAAGCAGAGCCCGCTGCATTACGGTCAATTTTTTTTGTTTTTAATTAGGGCCTCTACATTTGAAACAAAAAGACGCGGTTCCTTTACTTGACAATGGTGACAGTGAACAAACCATAATAGACCAGGGTCGATAATTTTTAAAACCAAAAAAAATAATAGTGGGATGAAACCTATTACAAAAGGAGGGGAATATTATAAAAATAAAAGGAAAAATAATTTACGGGCGATCTGAGGTCGGGAAGGGGATGGGGGTGAGTTTTTAAGGGTACAAAACGGTTTTTCTCGATTTCCGGCAAAACTAAAAGTCCTATCGAAAAAAGTCAAATGGCAAAGTTGTAGGTAGTAAAAAGATCTAAAACTTTTGTATTTACACTTTTTTCACATAACCTCAAAATTTATGTGAAAAATCCAAAAAACCAAGTTTTTGGTTTTTTATTTTTATCTTTTACAAAAATTTTTTTTTTTTAACGAAATTTGGTGAAACTTACCTGTTTATGTCTCAAATACGCTGTAATTTATTTGATTAAAAATATTTATTTTTTCACCTTATTTTGAATTAATATCGAAAAAACACCCTAATTTTCAATCGAAAATTCACCTGTCAAAATATCAGCTTTTTTCAAAAAGTTGGTATGGTTTCTGTTCGTTGAAATCTCTACTTTCCGATGGTGAAAAAAAATATATATGTTACTACAGTAAATCTTCTCAGAAAATGCAATCATCCATACTGATAATCTGAAAAGACAAAATCGAATTAATAATGCCTTCACTATTTTATCCCATGAAAAAAAAAATATTAAAGAAATAAATGTCAAAATGTATAAAAAATATATTATTATTATAAATCTATTAAAAATGTATAAAATATATATGGAAATCGGCCAAAAGTTTGTTATTAAAAATATATCGAATACTGGTTAGGCTAACGGTTGTAACAGCTGCTGCGAAATATATAGCATATAATAGTAGGTATGTATGTAGTAAGACCCAGACCCGCCTAGCCCCTTCCCCACTTCTCCACGAAATACCTTTTGATGGGCTACAATTTTTCGTAGGTCACTCAGGTATATCTACTCAGGTATATATAATTTATCTTAAAATAGTTATAAATAGGCATCTACGCATATAATTTAAAAAAGATTCGACAACTTTCTCCAAATATTGTAGATGTCTTATTAAATATTAATTTTATTAACTTATTTGTTTTTGCATTTTCTGAGAAGATTTACTGTAGTAACATATATATTTTTTTTCATCATCGGAAAGTAGAGATTTCAACGAACAGAAACCATACCAACTTTTTGAAAAAAGCTGATATTTTGACGGGTGAATTTTCGATTGAAAATTAGGGTGTTTTTTCGATATTAATTCAAAATAAGGTGAAAAAATAAATATTTTTAATCAAATAAATTACAGCGTATTTGGGACATAAACAGGTAAGTTTTCACCAAATTTCGTTAAAAAAAATAAATTTTTGTAAAAGATAAAAATAAAAAACCAAAAAGTTGGTTTTTTGGATTTTTCACATAAATTTTGAGGTTATGTGAAAAAAGTGTAAATACAAAAGTTTTAGATCTTTTTATTACCTACAACTTTGCCATTTGACTTTTTTCGATAGGACTTTTAGTTTTGCCGGAAATCGAGAAAAACCGTTCTTTACCCTTAAAAACTCACCCCCATCCCCTTCCCGACCTCAGATCGCCCGTAAATTATTTTTCCTTTCATTTTTATAATACTTCCCTCCTTTTCCAATGGGTTTCATCCTACTATTATTTTTTTTCATTTTTTATTATTTTTAAAGGCTTCTACCCTGGTCTATAATGTTCACATTAATGTTTAATTTTGTTGCTTATTTTTATGCTACTTCAAAATCAAAAAGGGTTTAAATTATAAAAATATGTTATGGACAAATTAAGGGTTAAAAAAAATAGTAGCATAAATTTAACCGACCTTCTGCATGGTAGGTACGCATAATTCATGCATATTTGCTGAAGTATTATTGCTAGTTACAATAGTGTACGCCTAGAGAACACAAGAAGTACTTACTCCCTGCAAACGAGTCCCTAGGTTACGCGATTTTGGGTGTGCGTTGATCGATCTGTCAGGCAGTTTCTCCTTTTGTATAGATATATATAGTAGATAGGGATTTGCGCATACAACATTTTAGAACTTTTTTTGAACTCGGAAGTTTTATTTGTCAAATCTTTATAAATAATTAAAACAACTGCTAGCTTTTTTAGGGTTCCGTAGCCAAATGGCAAAAAACGGAAACCTTATGGATTCGTCATGTCTGTCTGTCTCTCCGTCCGTATGTCACAGACACTTTTTTTCCGAAACTATAAGAACTATACTGTTGAAACTTGGTAATTAGATGTGTTCTGTGAACCGCGTTAAGATTTTCACACAAAAATAGACAAAAAAAAACATTATATTTTGGGGGTTCCCATACTTAGAACTGAAACTCAAATTATTATTTTTTCATCAATCCCATACGTGGGTATTTATGAATAGGTCTTCAAAAATTATATTGATCTTTTTTTTTCTAATCTGAATAGTTTGCGCGAAAGACACTTTCAAAGTGGTAACATGTGTCCTCCCCCCTGTAACTTCTAAAATAAGAGAATGATAAAACTAAAAAATGTATGATGTACAGTCGCCATCAGATATATCGGAGCGGCCGAGGTACTCAAATATTTCTGAGCAGCAATAAATTTCGATAAATTCTTTACGGTAAATAAGGTCAATAACATCTGAACATCCAATTCGCCATATACAGGGTGTCTTGAAATCAATCGAAGAAATTTTAACCGTAGATAGGGTGGATGATTTGGATCATCTCTACATTGGTAACTTTTTTTTAAGTTAATATTTGACTGAGTTACAGACTGATTTATCCTGACGATGCTCTCAGTGTGCTCCATCTTAACTAATTCATTCATAACCCATACACCGGATTGACGGGGGCAAATATGTACCAGTGCTAGTGATTCATTAAATATCGATTAAGTTTATCGACAATTTTTTTCGTGACATATGGATCTTCCATTACTTACAAAATAAAGTTGTAAATACCTTTATCTTCTATATCTAAATGATCAGCTTTCCATGAAGATAAACGATCTTTTTCTTTCGAATCATTTTTAACCGACTTAAAAAACTAAATGGTTCTCAATTCGTCGGAATACTAAAGAATATTGTCGTACTGAATTAATTTGTTATTCAATGTAATTTCAACGGTTGTCAAAAGTGACTCGAGTCCAGAGTCAATGTCAGATACCGGTTGTTTGTATTATAAGAGGTTTGCACATAATTAAAAGTCATTCAAACTAGGCCATTACTTATTTTAATAATGATCAAAAATTGCTTTATATCGTTATCGATAAATTTTGTCGATATTGAATCACTAGCACTGCTACATTTTTGACCCCGTCATACCGGTGTATGACATAACATGTGTCACAACGTAATGTAAATAAACAAGTTGTTCCATATCAACAAACTTTCTAATCACGTTCAAAGGCTCCACGGTGCTTAGAAAACTGAAAATAGACTGAAACTGAACTATAATATGAATGAAAAGATGATCTCTGATAAGGGCTATTATGTGAAATAATTTAAAAATGAAACTTACGATTACGATGTTTACTCACACTCTTCCCACACTCGCACAGGTAAAATAGCACTTGTACTCGTAGGTACATTAAAGTTATTTTATTAGATCATGAATCATGGATTTATTTCATTGATTTCTACCACCATCAGGGATAACTATGAATACAACACACAATAATTAAAACGAATCAATAAGTTGTTATTGTCCTTTGACAGTTCAGCATAGTATTTTTTTAAATCTTGTACCATTGAATACTTTTTATGAAAAGAGGTTTAGGTTTAGGTTTTGTAAAAATAAAATCGTCTCTACACGTAAGTTTATCCATTCCATGGCCTAGGAAAGTTTGGTATTTTTTGTTCTCTATGGTAAGTGTGACATCATAATAAATTATAATCAATTATGCGACGGCCTTTATATCCATGGACAAAATATTTTGCATTCGGGCTGTTGGCTACTGCCACAAATACCACGCAGATCAATACGGAGGGCAATAATCGGATCGTTCAATCCATGTCTATCTGAACTCTATGTCTGAGTCTATGAATTTATGGCTGTCATTATAATATTATGTCATTGTTATGTTATTTTGAGATATTCAAGTCGTAATTATTTTTGCTGTAATCCGGTTATACGGGCCACTTTAGAACAGAAAAGAATGGTAAATGGTTAGATCTCGACAATAATATAAGAAGGACGATAATATTATGATCAGTCTTGGC
The DNA here is from genome assembly GCA_963966035.1 of Acleris laterana. Lineage (NCBI taxonomy): Eukaryota > Metazoa > Arthropoda > Insecta > Lepidoptera > Tortricidae > Acleris > Acleris laterana. The sequence continues at coordinate 27,533,469 of OZ014438.1, forward strand.
GAAGCGTGAACAAGAGATCTAGTGAATTCACATTTAAAACCAGCTAGTGTTCAAATTGCAAAAATGAAAATACAGTAAGATGCACTAATGAAAATACAGTAAGTTGCACTAAAATTTATAATTATTTTAAAATGTTAGTCAGATTTCTGCTTACATGGAACGAACTGTTTGTTTACATACCATGTAAACAACGTATGGTGTCAGGTCATTGACCTTTAGAATTTTGACGTTAGTTACTACGAACGTTTGTAGTAGTATAGTATCAGCGTCAAAATGTCAAGGTCGAGATATCGGCTGCGATACATCAAGTAACAAAATTAATATAATTAATCCTTCTTTTTTTTTTACATTAACAGAAACAAAAATGAACCATACCCCCGTGATCAGAATCGTGCGAACTATTACCCCGCCAAATATCTCTTATTCGATCCAAGACACCCTGTATACGAGCCCCAATGCAAATGAGTTCGTCCGCCAGAAAAAAAAATATTAACCTAACTTCAACATAAAATTCAGGGAGACCTAGATGTTTAGTAGAAAATGTAACATAAAAACCATATAGATTATAAATAATATTTTATTTTCCAACAAAAAAAAATATAACATTCCACGGTAATTAAAAAAAAAACGTTATTTCGCAAAATGTAACACCCGCAAAAAAGTTCGTCTTCAGTTCAACCGACGCAGAATAGAACGTCTACCATTTGGTGGCGTCACCTTTTGCATCTAAAACGGCTTTGATCCTGAACGGCATTGAATCTACTAACTCTCGACACTCTTCAGGAGTTATTCCATTCCAGACACAGCGTAGTTTCTCCTTAAGATCAGCTTTTGACCTAGAAGGGTCCTTTCGCAACTTCTTCTTCATTTTCCACCACGAAGTTTCTATGGGAGATAAGTCTGGGCTGCTGGACGGCCATGACATGGTAGGGATTTTTTTGGACTTCAGCCACGCCATCGTTGACTTGGCGGTATGGCATGAGGCACCGTCTTGTTGAAAAGTAAATGCATTTCTAAGTTTCAACTTCGGTATAGACGGCAGCAAACTCTCTTCCAAGATGCTTTTGTATTTCTCGGCATTGACGGTTCCATCTATAAATTGCAGACGGCCTACACCCTGTGCCGACATACAGCCCCAAATCATCAAAGATGCCGGAAACTTCACCTTTCGCTTAAGACAGTCATTATGAAATGCCTCTCCTTTTTCTCGAATGACTTTACTTCGTTCGTCGCCAACTGTGACGTCGAATTTCGATTCGTCGCTCCATATTATTCTTCGCCACTGGTCGGCAGTCCAGTTTCTGTGTTCTTTAGCGAATTTCAACCTGTTGTTTTTCTGTTTTTGAGTAAGTAACGGTTTCTCTTTAGCTGTGTAAAAACCGTAGCCCATTTTCTTCAGCACTCTCTTGCAGGTGTCGACTGATATATTCTTTTTAATAGCGTCACGCCATATTACGGTAAGTTCTCCTGCTCTTGCACGACAATTTTTCTTTATGATCTTCCTCAGAATCCTGTTTTCTGCTTTGCTAGTTATTCGTGGACGGCCAGTTTTCTTTAAACAGGAGACTGTTCCGTGTTTTTGATGATGCTCGATGATCGTTTGAATTGTAGATCGTGGCAACGACAGGTCCTTGGATATTTGGTACGTCGATTTGCCTTTATTGTTATGAGAAATGATAATTTTCCGCACTTCTTCGGGGACTGGTTTACCTCGTGGCATTTTTATAAAATAATGATTAAGAAGTAATGATAATTTGCTTGTAATTTGGCTTTTTATATAGCCCGTTGACATATTAGATGACAGAGAATATTCTTTATTCAATTTGAACTATTATTTTACATCATACCACTTAAAAAGCCGTTTTTATTTTAAATAGACGACCTGTTTTGCGTCAAATATGAACTAGACGTAATTTTTTGCTTACAAGGTGATAACTTTATGATAGAATTACATTAAGATCGTTAAAATGATCACACTTTGTACAACACAAGATTAAACTAGGTGTAATGACCTCGTGTGTAGCGTATTCCATTAATCATCAAAGTCAATCCGAGATTAAATATCTGTCTTACAATTAAATATTGTATTTTGAAGTGCAACTAGACGATCTATTATGCATTGGGGCTCGTATATATGAGCAGTGGTTTTTCAATTAAATCTGAACACACAACGAGACAATAATATCTGAAAGCACAACTCGTCAAAGTTATCTGCACAGACAGGGTGATCATAAATATCTGAACATTAAGGGAAAATATACCTTAAATCACTTAGCATACAGTTTAAAATTCTTTAACGTTGTTACTACGCTGGAATACATTTTCTACACAACCACCATTCGGTTTTATCAATGTCAAAACTAAAAAAAAAACTGCTGGACGTAGGGTGTATACACTGCCTGAGATAGAGCGTGACGTCATCGTGATACTAATGGCGTCCTTATCTTACTCGTACTGTGCGAAACGTGCGGTATGCTTGTGTCGCCCGGACTCTGTATGGCCGTTTATACAAAATCAAAGACCATCTTTTTGTAAAAAAAAATCTATTCGGAATCATCAAGAAAATTGAGCGGTACGGAGGTTTGAACTCACTATGTTTTGTTTTTTTTTTAGTTTTGAAAACTAACTATAAATGTTGATGTTAAGTTTGTTTACAGTTTTCATTAAATAAAAATAATAAATTAGAATAAAAAAGAACATGAATTCTTAATAAAATACAAAAAAAATTGAACCCTGATGCAACGGTATATAATTATGATTTCTAATTACTAAACCGCTAGGCCATGGTGACTGACACAATAGAGGATAAAATATTGCAAAGCATTCGTACCTATTTTAATTTGGCAGCTTTAATATTACATTTGCATTTGATAAATACACGCAGTGAATTATATGCAATAACAGTTATGTTACCGTTCTTGTGAATTGCCAAATATTTTATTCAAATGTGTCTCTTGTAACAAGACCGTGAAGTTGCTTTTCGCAGATTTATATTTTGTATACCTACTTATTTTGTAAAAGGAAAATTAATTACATCTGTACGATTACATTTAAACTGTATGCCTAGTGCTTTAAGGTATATTTTCCTTAAATGTTCAGATATTTATGATCACCCTGTCTGTGCAGATAACTTTGACGAGTTGTGCTTTCAGATATTATTGTCTCGTTGTGTGTTCAGATTTAATTGAAAAACCACTGCTCATATATTTGTGGCGAATTGGATGTTCAGATGTTATTGACCTTATTTACCGTTAAGAATTTATTGAAATTATTGCTGCTCAGAAATATTTGAGTACCTCGGCCGCTCCGATATATCTGATGGCGACTGTACATTACCTTGCAAACTTCCACCGAAAATTGGTTTGAACGAGATCTATTGCGTAGTTTATTTTTAATACGTCATAAATCGTAAACCGCAATTTACCTTACATTCAATCAACTCAAATATACCGGCCGGCATATATTATGTTGCTTGCGGCTACGGAACCCTTCATGGGCGAGTCCGACTCACACTTGGCCGCTTTTTTTTTTATTCGAAAGAATAGCTGTTTATAAGGATCTAATAGTATTTCATGTTTGAAAGTGTTATTGCTAATTAAAATAATTTATTAAGTAAAAGTAAACTCGCCTTTTTTAATTATCTGTGAGTTGGTATCAAAGTCATAAATGTCATAATAGACGAATGGCATTCAAACATATTGTAAACGAACAATCACAGTACAATATGTACAATTTTTGACAGTATTTTAAGCATTATATTGTACTATTAAGGTAAACTATTAAAGACGTTCTATATAAATATCAGAATAATATCAAATGACAAATCTCACACAAATTGACCTAGTCCCAAACTAAGCTCGAGGCTTGTACTATTGGTACTAGACAACGATAAACTTACTTATATGGAGAAATACATACTTAAATACATAGAAAACATCGAAGACTCGGAAACAAATAATCGCGCTATTCACACAAATATCTGCCCTTACCGAGATTTGAACCCAGGACCGCTTCTTTCGTAGGCAGGGTCACTACCAACTAAGCTAACGCGTCGTCATGTGTTTGTTTAAAAACACAAAAAATCGTATTTAGCGGCAAATGAAGGTCATTTCTTGATTTTAATATAATTAATTCATTGTAACATATTTTTTAAATCTAACGGTAGGGATTAATTCGAGAAACACATTCCTATTTAAAATTTTCATATTGTTAAAATCAGGCGTATCGCAATTTTGTAAACCTTATTTTATAATTTACCGATAAGTGTAATTAACAATAAAAATGGTAAACAACTTTTTGATTGGATGTCAAAATTCAAGTCATATTTGTTAGCAATTGTATGGGTAAAAAAAGCGAACCACCACCTATGTACTGTGCAGTACAACCAGATTCTTAATAGCAATAGACAATCTTCGTTTTGTTGTGAAACACAAGTGAAAAATATTTATTTAATTATTTCCAACAATAACACAGTATTACAGTAACAGGTAAGGACCGTATCGTTAATTATGGGTACAAACAAAAAATATTTTAAAACAGAAGTCATTCTATTTAAAAATAATAACATGTCATCTGTCGAATATGTCATTGTCGGGTAAGTCAACTTAAATAGTCAATTAATACAATGTTTGAGTATTTTTCAAAATGAGAGGCCTTACGACTGAAAAGAGGAAATCTATTATTTCCAAATAATCCATCGAAACTGGTATGACTTACAGAAAGTTAGCTAAAGAGGAAGGTGTAAGCGTTCATGCAGTCCAAAATGCAATTCAGAGGTTCGGTGAACACTAAACTTTAAAAGACCGCCCAGGGTGCGGCAGAAAACCAGGTCCTTCAATACCTAAATTGAACCAGAAGATATGCAAGCTGTTCGGCGAAAAAAGCACTTTCGTACATTGGTACGATACAAAGAGCCGAAAAACAAAATTGTTTGAAGAGCTATAAAAAACAAAAACAGCCAAAACAAAAAATGAGGACCCGGGAGCTGAATGACGAAGTATTTCAAGAAAAAGCAATGCATAATCAATTAATCATAGATGATGAGACTTACGAGGGGTGGCTGAAAAGTTATCTACCTGACTATGAAAGAAAAGACGTAGCTGGCTGTTTTTTTTTATTTATCTATGTAATCCCCTTCTACCGAAATGCACTTGTTGCACTTGTCAAATAATGAAATTAAACCGTTAAAAAAAATATCTTTCGGTTTCTCGTCAAAATAGTCGTTTACCGCGGTTATCATCTCATCATCGGTAGAAAATCTACGCCCCCTGAGATTTTTCTTCAGAAGTCTGAATAGGAAATAGTCACAGGGGGCTAAATCTGGGCTGTAAGGGGGATGGTTTATGACATCGAAGCCATTTCTGGCCATGGCGAGCTGTGTTGTGCGAGCCGTATGCACAGGTGCATTGTCGTGCAAAATCAAAATTCCTTTGCCGAGTTTGCCTCTCCTTTTTTCTTTTATAGCGTGCTTCAGCTGGCAAAGTAAATTTGCGTCATAATTGTCATTCATTGTCGTTTTTTTTGGCAAATAATCAATGAGCAAAATTCCTTCTGAATCTCAAAAAATTGTCGCCATGAGGTTACTAGCCGAAGGACGAACCTTAAACTTCTGAGGAGGCTTTTCGTCTTTGAATTTCCATTGTAGGGACTCTTGTTTACTTTCTGGGTCCCATTATCTAATCCAAGTCTCATCACACGTCACAATCCTGGAAACAATATCTTCCTCTTTCCCGCGACTCATGTCTAAAAACTCCTCACAACATCTGACACGTCTGTCTTTGTCTAACGGAGTCAGCATTTTTAGGACCCAGCGTGCACTTACCTTAAACATATTTAAATGACTATGAAATATTTCGCTTACCCGTTCCTTACTTATGCCCACATCTCTAGCTATCTCCCACTGTTTCACCCGTCGGTCTTCTAGAATATTTTTTTTCACTTTGGCCACGTTTTCTTCAGTGATAGCTGAAATTGGTCGTCCGCTACGAGGATCATCTTCTAGGCCCTCACGACCTGATTTAAACTGTTTACACCAGAACTTTATGGTAAAATCGGAAGGGCACAAATCACCAAATACAGGTAACATACGCTGTTTGATCTGGGATGGCGTATTACCTTCCTTAGAAATAAATTTTATTACTGCACGCTGCTCAATTTTAATCAAATTTGTTTTTTCAAGCGACATGATGCAAGCAATGACGTGCAAAAAACAAATGAAAAGCAACAAACAAATGAGTGTGCAAAATTTTGAATAAAGAACAGTCAATAAAAATGAATTCATAGTGGCCAGTATTTTTTTTAACTACACATAGGCTAGGTAGATAACTTTTCAGCCACCCCTCGTATGTCAAATTTGATTACAAAACTTTACTCGGCCCACTGTACTATACAGTACAAGAAGGAGCATACGTTAACAATTCAGAAAAAGCAATATTTTTGCGAAAATTTTGAAAAAAATCTTTGTTTTGCAAACTATTTGTCAGTGTGGACTGATATTGACACCCTTTTTTACTGAAAACACTTTGAAAGAGGAATGTGTCGAAAAAAGATTACTGCCTCCTTTGAGGAAGCACGAAAGTCGAACATTATTTTGGCCTGACTTGGCTAGCTCTCACTATGCTTCATCTGTGGTACAGTGTTATGCCAAAGCAGTTTGTAAGCAAACAACACAATCCACCAAACTGTCCAGAAATACGTCTGATCGGAGAGATTTTGGGCCCTAATCAAGAGGGATTTACGTAATAAGGATCTTTCAGCCATTTCTTTAAAAAAATCAAAAGAGATTGGAATAAGGTAGCCAAAACCTTTGGGGAAAGTGTTGTCCAAAACCTGACTCGTTATTTTCTTGTTTTTGGTGATACGATGTAAATAATGTAATAACAGTAAAAAAATAATATGAAAAAAAAACAACAGAGATAAATATTTTGTACGCTTATATTCCTGTACCCATAAGGGACTGTGAAATGCACAACATTACCAAATAAAAAATGACTAATAAATATACTGTGAGTTGCGAGTGCAACAGTGAGCGATGTCCAGCCAAGTGCTATTAAGAAACTGGTAGTACTATATAAACAGGGTAGAAACAATCAATGGCCCATGAAAGGAAAGTAGGTACGGTAGTTGAGTTTGCTCATTTTATTTAACGGATATTTTTTTAAGATATCTGCATCCACTGTTTTATTTTTTAAGTTTTATGAGCCGGGAACCGAACTAAATAAAAGTGCAAAAAATAAATTTACTATTTTATTATACTTAGCTACAGGGTCGATTATATAAATAAGGGTAACTTTCCAAGGAACATAAGATCATAGAAATGAAAACATCCATAAAATCTAACATTAATGTAATTTAATCGTTAACATACGAAGAACACAAACACAAAGTATTCACAAACCGTCACATTAAAAAAAGTGACATGTTTATAAATTTAATATCAATGAGACTATGAGATTGTAGAAGAGTTAATAAAGCTCAAGGTACAAAATGTTAATTACAAAGCATTTTGTACCTCCAGCCACAACACTTAACGTAAAGCTACACGAAGTGAATTACAATAAAGATTAGATCTGTGCAACCAAAACGAAAGGTCACTCTAGAGAAATTTATCAGTTGATTTATTGAAATTTAAGCATATGATAAATTGTGTATACTTTAGGCAGCAATTTGCCTGCTAGAGATTGAAATTTAGAGTACCTACGTGTCCTTTGTATGTTGATAAAATTAGATTTACGGTACCTTGTGTTTCTTGGAACGTTACCCTAATTATTGATCCTATCGATTAGTAAAATAAAAAAGTGAGTGTTTATTTTTTTATATTTTGTATTTTAGCTGGTTCAATTTCCGCCTTAGGTGTAAGCTTTTCAAAAGAACGGAATGCAGTTATTCATCTACAAAAAAGAATGTGCCCTTTAAGTTAAATAAACTATCACTAGGATTTGATTTACTTTCCCTTCACGACCAATCGATTGTTTCCACCCTGTATGTGAGCTTCGTATGTTTGCATATCATGCAAGTATTGCCAATATTTTAGAAAAATATATTTTCACAACAGTTTTTTTGGTAACACTTATAGTTTGCTGAAACCTCGAAGTACAATTAATAACACCTTTAAATATAATAAATCTGTAGAAAACCCGTGCTGTGATTGCTATTTAAATTAGAAACCGAGTAGGTAATTATAATAACTAGCCAAATAATCACGGTAGTATCTCTTTCATGTAAAACATATTCATCAATTTATAGGGGACCGACCATTCCGAGGCTTAACTGTACGTAAATTACGGCCCGTCAAAATTGACGTCATGTAAAGTTTTTATTTTTTGAACTGGGCTTATCCACTACACAGAGCCATTGTCTCTGTACTATACTATTATCTTATTTTGTTTTTGTAACCGCATACTACTAGACTATTATTATTATGTATGACCCATTCTTTTGTTTACGCAACGTCACCCTTTTTTACGCGTCGGTGTGTAGGCGATCCTTTAACCGGTCAATCCGTTATTAGCTTACTATAACCGGGTGGAATTAGATATATTTACTAATTCATTATGTAAATCAATTTAGACTAAACAATAAACACAATATGAGATAAGACGGTATAAGTACAATAGAAAATAAAGTGACGCGCGGATAAAATAAAAAGGTACGTTTTCCCTCAAAATGGTAGACCTGAACTTCTATTCCACTTTATTTTAAACCATATCGTTATACCCACGTGCGTACGTCGTTGTAGTAAAAGTTAAAAAAGAAATAAATTAAGTGAATCGCATTTTTTTGTGTCATGACTTAGGCCTCATGTTGTGAGCCTTTTCGCGTTTCTATGAAATAAGAGTGCCAATAATATACTGAACTTTGAGAGAGCGAACGTAATACTGGATGGCAGCTTTGAAAAAGTTACAATACTAAAATATTTGCTATGCTTATCACCTTTATTAGAGCGTTGCATGTTCAACGCAATACCTGTTTTTATGGATTCCATGCGTTTGCAAATCTGAGAACTAATTTGTCTCAAATCCAGGCGGGTAAAAGCTAGTTAGTAAAAAAGCCGTCTAAAGCTAGAGCTTTTTGCCAAGTCATAGTATAGTTGTAATTTACGTGTCAGGAATCGTCATTCGCTTTCGCAACAAAATGACACATTTTCGACGGAGGTTCCCTTTGTTCAGTTAAAAACTCACATAAGGAGCAGTCTAACTAAAATACCGAGTACCGGGCCCGGTTCCGAGAATTCCATTTCCCGATTCTAGGCAGGGACGGTACCGGGATTCCCGGTTCTCCCGGTTTTGTTTTTTTACCTCAAATCACTGCTTCCCATGAACCTTTGAGAAACAAAATGATTAACAAACTTAATCAAACTTTTATTTTTATAAATATGCAATAAAATCATGCATATTTTCTTCAACAACAACGTATTTTAATTAAGTAAAATACTTACTAGAAAGTTTTTTGTGAAATCTAGAGATCAATTATTGTAAATATGCCATAAAATATGATGGATGTTGATGCTTTGTTGCCGCTCGTGCCGGCGTCGTCGCTGGTGTACTAAATGGTGATATTTGTGATACGCGCCACGACATTTATTTGGTGTTCACGGAAAAAACCGGGAGAACCGGGATGTAATCTTTAGTACCGGTTCTTCAGGCACTATGAAAGTACCGGGATTTCCCGGGAGGATGCCCTACATAACATACAGTGCAAGAGATCTTAAATGTCTTTCGGGGTGGGCTAAAGTCGATTAGACTGGCATAAGAGTGAATCAGAGCTGTTAAGTGCTGCATACTGTACGCTTTATGTGTTTTGAAGATTTGCTTTATCTGCAATTTGCTTTATCGAGTGTTCTTGTTGATTAACATCAGTGACATTGAAACATGTGCTATCTCTGTATACTCTTAAACAAAACTAACAAACATGCGGTGATGCAAGGTTATTTCTTGAAATGTACTAAAGACGCGTCTACGTTATGTCGGAATCCAAAAACAGGCTGCTGTCGAATACGGCCAAACCAAAAAATTTAAACGTGCCACTAAGAGGAAATACGGGCAGCGAGACGTGTTTATTTACCAAATCTATTTTTTACCGCTACATTTTAAGTCGCCCTCAGGCATCTCCGCAATTCCCTATCCAGCTACTCCTGGGCCCAGTCCTTACAGAACTGTGCTAACTCGTTTTTGTTTTGCGTCTTCTCTTGTGGCTTAGTTTCCACTGACTAAACATTTTGGACTAAAACTAAGCTCACTTATAGTACTAGGCAAATAACAAGTCAATCCTGACACATTGCACAACCATTGAGTTTCTGAGTACACAATTTTGAAATCAGTAAATCAATGATGTTTTTACTATTTATTCACACGCAAAAAATAAGTTTTCAACTATTTTTCTGCTGTCAACATTATCAATATTCAGAAACTCCGTGGTTGTGAAATGTGTTAAGTAGGATTAACTTCTTATCGGCCGGGCACTATAGCATGCAGCAAACGCAATGATCCAAATCCCACATAAGCTTTGCTGCTACCAGGCTTTGACCAGCGATCATTGTTCAGAAGCGTATTAAGTGTTCCGGATCCAATCTTATGAAATCGATCGGATTTGATGTCCAATTGCAATCGCTCCATCGCGCTTTTAGTCAATGAAAGAGAGGAAAACCAACATTGTTAAGTGCTGGTCATCGTTTCAATTTAAATATGAAAAATAACGACGGGTCTACGTTATGGAGATGTGTTAAGTCAGATAGATTCATATGTAATGGTAAGTGCGTTATTTAATGAATTTCTATCATATTTTTATTTATCTAATGTATAAACTCTAATTAAGGCTCGATCACAATAAACTCTAATTCTAACACTATCATTCGAGAACGTCAACATACGAGTAATATCTGCGTACCGGACTTTTACAGAATCAAGTTGACGTTTTACTCGAATCATGTAAAAAAAACGAGTCACCACGGAATTTAAATCGGTATCGAAAAGAAGAATGCGCAACTTATTACTCTACTTCCTTATTCTGGTAGAGCATTTGTTTTTTATCAATGTAGTAGTAAACAGCCATTATTAGAATTTGACGCTGCCATCAAACGCTGGACCCAGGAACACTTATCTCTACCGCTAGCAGATCAAATTCATACACTCTCTGAGTATTTGGAGTGGTTAAGCCTTGTAGCACCTTCAGCAGCGACACTTAGTCTTGCGCTCCATATCGCGTGGCAGAGGTGCGAGGGAGCAAAAGTGCTGAAGCACGTTGCTTCCCACAGGAGAATACTGCCTCTAGCCCACGGAACCTGGGTTAAGCCGTCTGGCCGCTTACCATGGAAGCAATTAAGACCCCGGGGCTCAAACACACAAGACACATTAGCTTGAACGAAGGCCAACAAATTAGGGGTGTAGTGTCTTTTCAATCTAGGCTGAGTGTTAAAGGACAGTTTGTCCAGGAACTCGGGGCAATCAACAATTCCTTTAGTGAGTTTTAGGAAAATAATATTAGCTATTTCACACTGGTTATTTAAAGCGGACAATAAGTTAATAAGACGGTGTTTTTGCTAATATTTTGATAATTGGAAGAAATATTACGTGCTTTTAAGTTTGAAACGTATAACTTAATGGTTTTTTTACACGTGCTCAATCCTATAAATATAGGTAATTTAACAGGGGTTCCATATCTGCACGAAGGTGCAGTAAAGAATTTTAATAGTTTTAACCTGTGTGATATAAAAAGAGTTGCGAATTATAACCCCTAGTGACATAAAGCGGGTTTCAAGAAGTCGGTTTTCGCGTATTATACAGAAATTATTAGTGCTACTCATTACAATTATTAGTACAATTATTACTCATATTACATAGTCAATGAATTCATAGTGGCCAGTATTTTTTTTAACTACACATAGGCTAGGTAGATAACTTTTCAGCCACCCCTCGTATGTCAAATTTGATTACAAAACTTTACTCGGCCCACTGTACTATACAGTACAAGAAGGAGCATACGTTAACAATTCAGAAAAAGCAATATTTTTGCGAAAATTTTGAAAAAAATCTTTGTTTTGCAAACTATTTGTCAGTGTGGACTGATATTGACACCCTTTTTTACTGAAAACACTTTGAAAGAGGAATGTGTCGAAAAAAGATTACTGCCTCCTTTGAGGAAGCACGAAAGTCGAACATTATTTTGGCCTGACTTGGCTAGCTCTCACTATGCTTCATCTGTGGTACAGTGTTATGCCAAAGCAGTTTGTAAGCAAACAACACAATCCACCAAACTGTCCAGAAATACGTCTGATCGGAGAGATTTTGGGCCCTAATCAAGAGGGATTTACGTAATAAGGATCTTTCAGCCATTTCTTTAAAAAAATCAAAAGAGATTGGAATAAGGTAGCCAAAACCTTTGGGGAAAGTGTTGTCCAAAACCTGACTCGTTATTTTCTTGTTTTTGGTGATACGATGTAAATAATGTAATAACAGTAAAAAAATAATATGAAAAAAAAACAACAGAGATAAATATTTTGTACGCTTATATTCCTGTACCCATAAGGGACTGTGAAATGCACAACATTACCAAATAAAAAATGACTAATAAATATACTGTGAGTTGCGAGTGCAACAGTGAGCGATGTCCAGCCAAGTGCTATTAAGAAACTGGTAGTACTATATAAACAGGGTAGAAACAATCAATGGCCCATGAAAGGAAAGTAGGTACGGTAGTTGAGTTTGCTCATTTTATTTAACGGATATTTTTTTAAGATATCTGCATCCACTGTTTTATTTTTTAAGTTTTATGAGCCGGGAACCGAACTAAATAAAAGTGCAAAAAATAAATTTACTATTTTATTATACTTAGCTACAGGGTCGATTATATAAATAAGGGTAACTTTCCAAGGAACATAAGATCATAGAAATGAAAACATCCATAAAATCTAACATTAATGTAATTTAATCGTTAACATACGAAGAACACAAACACAAAGTATTCACAAACCGTCACATTAAAAAAAGTGACATGTTTATAAATTTAATATCAATGAGACTATGAGATTGTAGAAGAGTTAATAAAGCTCAAGGTACAAAATGTTAATTACAAAGCATTTTGTACCTCCAGCCACAACACTTAACGTAAAGCTACACGAAGTGAATTACAATAAAGATTAGATCTGTGCAACCAAAACGAAAGGTCACTCTAGAGAAATTTATCAGTTGATTTATTGAAATTTAAGCATATGATAAATTGTGTATACTTTAGGCAGCAATTTGCCTGCTAGAGATTGAAATTTAGAGTACCTACGTGTCCTTTGTATGTTGATAAAATTAGATTTACGGTACCTTGTGTTTCTTGGAACGTTACCCTAATTATTGATCCTATCGATTAGTAAAATAAAAAAGTGAGTGTTTATTTTTTTATATTTTGTATTTTAGCTGGTTCAATTTCCGCCTTAGGTGTAAGCTTTTCAAAAGAACGGAATGCAGTTATTCATCTACAAAAAAGAATGTGCCCTTTAAGTTAAATAAACTATCACTAGGATTTGATTTACTTTCCCTTCACGACCAATCGATTGTTTCCACCCTGTATGTGAGCTTCGTATGTTTGCATATCATGCAAGTATTGCCAATATTTTAGAAAAATATATTTTCACAACAGTTTTTTTGGTAACACTTATAGTTTGCTGAAACCTCGAAGTACAATTAATAACACCTTTAAATATAATAAATCTGTAGAAAACCCGTGCTGTGATTGCTATTTAAATTAGAAACCGAGTAGGTAATTATAATAACTAGCCAAATAATCACGGTAGTATCTCTTTCATGTAAAACATATTCATCAATTTATAGGGGACCGACCATTCCGAGGCTTAACTGTACGTAAATTACGGCCCGTCAAAATTGACGTCATGTAAAGTTTTTATTTTTTGAACTGGGCTTATCCACTACACAGAGCCATTGTCTCTGTACTATACTATTATCTTATTTTGTTTTTGTAACCGCATACTACTAGACTATTATTATTATGTATGACCCATTCTTTTGTTTACGCAACGTCACCCTTTTTTACGCGTCGGTGTGTAGGCGATCCTTTAACCGGTCAATCCGTTATTAGCTTACTATAACCGGGTGGAATTAGATATATTTACTAATTCATTATGTAAATCAATTTAGACTAAACAATAAACACAATATGAGATAAGACGGTATAAGTACAATAGAAAATAAAGTGACGCGCGGATAAAATAAAAAGGTACGTTTTCCCTCAAAATGGTAGACCTGAACTTCTATTCCACTTTATTTTAAACCATATCGTTATACCCACGTGCGTACGTCGTTGTAGTAAAAGTTAAAAAAGAAATAAATTAAGTGAATCGCATTTTTTTGTGTCATGACTTAGGCCTCATGTTGTGAGCCTTTTCGCGTTTCTATGAAATAAGAGTGCCAATAATATACTGAACTTTGAGAGAGCGAACGTAATACTGGATGGCAGCTTTGAAAAAGTTACAATACTAAAATATTTGCTATGCTTATCACCTTTATTAGAGCGTTGCATGTTCAACGCAATACCTGTTTTTATGGATTCCATGCGTTTGCAAATCTGAGAACTAATTTGTCTCAAATCCAGGCGGGTAAAAGCTAGTTAGTAAAAAAGCCGTCTAAAGCTAGAGCTTTTTGCCAAGTCATAGTATAGTTGTAATTTACGTGTCAGGAATCGTCATTCGCTTTCGCAACAAAATGACACATTTTCGACGGAGGTTCCCTTTGTTCAGTTAAAAACTCACATAAGGAGCAGTCTAACTAAAATACCGAGTACCGGGCCCGGTTCCGAGAATTCCATTTCCCGATTCTAGGCAGGGACGGTACCGGGATTCCCGGTTCTCCCGGTTTTGTTTTTTTACCTCAAATCACTGCTTCCCATGAACCTTTGAGAAACAAAATGATTAACAAACTTAATCAAACTTTTATTTTTATAAATATGCAATAAAATCATGCATATTTTCTTCAACAACAACGTATTTTAATTAAGTAAAATACTTACTAGAAAGTTTTTTGTGAAATCTAGAGATCAATTATTGTAAATATGCCATAAAATATGATGGATGTTGATGCTTTGTTGCCGCTCGTGCCGGCGTCGTCGCTGGTGTACTAAATGGTGATATTTGTGATACGCGCCACGACATTTATTTGGTGTTCACGGAAAAAACCGGGAGAACCGGGATGTAATCTTTAGTACCGGTTCTTCAGGCACTATGAAAGTACCGGGATTTCCCGGGAGGATGCCCTACATAACATACAGTGCAAGAGATCTTAAATGTCTTTCGGGGTGGGCTAAAGTCGATTAGACTGGCATAAGAGTGAATCAGAGCTGTTAAGTGCTGCATACTGTACGCTTTATGTGTTTTGAAGATTTGCTTTATCTGCAATTTGCTTTATCGAGTGTTCTTGTTGATTAACATCAGTGACATTGAAACATGTGCTATCTCTGTATACTCTTAAACAAAACTAACAAACATGCGGTGATGCAAGGTTATTTCTTGAAATGTACTAAAGACGCGTCTACGTTATGTCGGAATCCAAAAACAGGCTGCTGTCGAATACGGCCAAACCAAAAAATTTAAACGTGCCACTAAGAGGAAATACGGGCAGCGAGACGTGTTTATTTACCAAATCTATTTTTTACCGCTACATTTTAAGTCGCCCTCAGGCATCTCCGCAATTCCCTAT
Source organism: Acleris laterana (assembly GCA_963966035.1). Lineage (NCBI taxonomy): Eukaryota > Metazoa > Arthropoda > Insecta > Lepidoptera > Tortricidae > Acleris > Acleris laterana. The sequence goes on from OZ014438.1 coordinate 27,549,161, forward strand.
CCAGCTACTCCTGGGCCCAGTCCTTACAGAACTGTGCTAACTCGTTTTTGTTTTGCGTCTTCTCTTGTGGCTTAGTTTCCACTGACTAAACATTTTGGACTAAAACTAAGCTCACTTATAGTACTAGGCAAATAACAAGTCAATCCTGACACATTGCACAACCATTGAGTTTCTGAGTACACAATTTTGAAATCAGTAAATCAATGATGTTTTTACTATTTATTCACACGCAAAAAATAAGTTTTCAACTATTTTTCTGCTGTCAACATTATCAATATTCAGAAACTCCGTGGTTGTGAAATGTGTTAAGTAGGATTAACTTCTTATCGGCCGGGCACTATAGCATGCAGCAAACGCAATGATCCAAATCCCACATAAGCTTTGCTGCTACCAGGCTTTGACCAGCGATCATTGTTCAGAAGCGTATTAAGTGTTCCGGATCCAATCTTATGAAATCGATCGGATTTGATGTCCAATTGCAATCGCTCCATCGCGCTTTTAGTCAATGAAAGAGAGGAAAACCAACATTGTTAAGTGCTGGTCATCGTTTCAATTTAAATATGAAAAATAACGACGGGTCTACGTTATGGAGATGTGTTAAGTCAGATAGATTCATATGTAATGGTAAGTGCGTTATTTAATGAATTTCTATCATATTTTTATTTATCTAATGTATAAACTCTAATTAAGGCTCGATCACAATAAACTCTAATTCTAACACTATCATTCGAGAACGTCAACATACGAGTAATATCTGCGTACCGGACTTTTACAGAATCAAGTTGACGTTTTACTCGAATCATGTAAAAAAAACGAGTCACCACGGAATTTAAATCGGTATCGAAAAGAAGAATGCGCAACTTATTACTCTACTTCCTTATTCTGGTAGAGCATTTGTTTTTTATCAATGTAGTAGTAAACAGCCATTATTAGAATTTGACGCTGCCATCAAACGCTGGACCCAGGAACACTTATCTCTACCGCTAGCAGATCAAATTCATACACTCTCTGAGTATTTGGAGTGGTTAAGCCTTGTAGCACCTTCAGCAGCGACACTTAGTCTTGCGCTCCATATCGCGTGGCAGAGGTGCGAGGGAGCAAAAGTGCTGAAGCACGTTGCTTCCCACAGGAGAATACTGCCTCTAGCCCACGGAACCTGGGTTAAGCCGTCTGGCCGCTTACCATGGAAGCAATTAAGACCCCGGGGCTCAAACACACAAGACACATTAGCTTGAACGAAGGCCAACAAATTAGGGGTGTAGTGTCTTTTCAATCTAGGCTGAGTGTTAAAGGACAGTTTGTCCAGGAACTCGGGGCAATCAACAATTCCTTTAGTGAGTTTTAGGAAAATAATATTAGCTATTTCACACTGGTTATTTAAAGCGGACAATAAGTTAATAAGACGGTGTTTTTGCTAATATTTTGATAATTGGAAGAAATATTACGTGCTTTTAAGTTTGAAACGTATAACTTAATGGTTTTTTTACACGTGCTCAATCCTATAAATATAGGTAATTTAACAGGGGTTCCATATCTGCACGAAGGTGCAGTAAAGAATTTTAATAGTTTTAACCTGTGTGATATAAAAAGAGTTGCGAATTATAACCCCTAGTGACATAAAGCGGGTTTCAAGAAGTCGGTTTTCGCGTATTATACAGAAATTATTAGTGCTACGTGATAACGGTCTATTGCTACTAATCGGTCAAAACATTTACTTACGATAATGGTGTCATTCGATAAAACAAGATCTAGTAATTAACCATATTGATTGAGAATTTGTGTAAGTATAATGATACTTATGGGTATTCATTTCGTCAGCAAGAGGGTCTCTTGTTGACAATTATTACTCATATTACAATCACTAATTAATTATTTGTCTTCTGGACATTTAAAAAATATACTATCAAGATTTAAAAAAAAATACAATTGATCAGAAAATGAATACCCTGAGTTTTCCTTACATGAGTATAAGAGATAAATGGATTCTAATGATTTGAATACAATAGTTTTTAAAATATTAGACATTAACTGTGTTTAATAAGTGCCGAAGTTCAGGGCAGTGAAAAGGCTGGAAGACAAATATACATTAAATGGATATCATTTTATAAGGACAAAACTTAACCAATGCAAGCAACAACAAGCTGAGATCATAGTTAACAGCATCTGGTCCTGGCAACCGGGCCAACCATACTTAAATTCATAAAACATAAACGGTAGCAAAAACATCATCAAAGTCATTAAAGACGCCGCCATTTCCAAATGTGCATAGACAAAAGTTGTTGCAGTCTAAAGAAGCCTGTTTCAATTTGGAGTTGTCATCCTTTCGTACATAATATCTTTTTGATTTCCAATTGGCTTTGGTTTTGGTCAAGAGCTTTATATATGCGGATGTTGCAAATCTAATCTATCAATTTATGCAAATACAATTCAATACGTATATACGAGGGCTGTTTGATAAGTCGTTTTAAAAAGTAAAAGAGAATTTTATTTTTTAAACAATTTACATTTATTTCTCAACATAGTCTCCCTTGAGGGCCAAACACTTGTTCCAGAGAGTTTCCAATTTTTTTATCCCCTCCAAAAAATACGTTTTGTCAAGGTCTTCAAAATAGGCATTTACACCTGCGATGCAGTCCTCATTTGTCAAAAAATCCATTGTTTTGATTGCTGTTTTGATTCAGGTGTATAATGATGCACCCAAGTTTCGTCCACAGTGACAAATCGACTCAAAAAATTCCGAGGATTACGCTTCATCATATCCAAACAAAGTTTTGAAATTCGCTTTCTTTCGCGTTTATGTTCGATTGTCAACAAACGTGGCACCCATCGTGCAGACAGCTTTGTCATACCCAAATCTTCATGCAGGATTTTATGTACTCGCTCAGTGGAGATGCCTGTGTTCTCAGCTATTTCACGCACCTTCACTCGGCGGTCGTCGAGTACAATATTATGGACTTTTTCAACAACATCCTCAGTAGTGACTTCGATTGGGCGACCAGAGCGTGGAGCATCAGATGTGCTTGACCGACCACGTTTAAAATCATTTATCCAGTTATAAACGGTCTGCAACGTTGGTGCGTTAGTGCCATGAACAGAATCAAGTTCAGTTTTTATTGTGGCAGCACTGCAACCCTTCATAAAAAAATGTTTTATAACGGCACGAAATTCAGATTTTTCCATAGTTGTTGAAAATTAACGAGTGATCACAGTTAAACAATGGTTATACTGACAAAAACTTGTTTTTTTTTTGCTGAATTTTTGACAGTCTTCATTTGAAAGATTGTGCCTGCCAGTGTTAATGCCATTTACCAGAAAAAAGGTTTTACAAATAGTTTTTAAAAGGACTTATCAAACAGCCCTCGTAGTTTAAAGTGGATTTACAACGCAGATTTACAAGCGAACATATTGCTACTATAATTCGCGTGTCTCCACCAATCACTAGCCGAGGCATGACTTTTCTGTCGTTCGCATATAAATGACATTGTCGGCCTTTATAAACTGGGTATAATATTAGCTGCTTCTTAAGGCGCGTACAGATTATGCGCGGCACTCGAAAATTGGATCGCGCGGCGGCCGCGCGCTATGTAGACGGGGTTTCCGCGCGCGGCAGCTCGAACATTGCCGCGCTCGAACGTGCCGCGCGGCGATCCGAGCGCTGTTGGTTTTTGAGCTCGCATCAAAGGAGCTTCAGTCGCTGCCGCGCGCGCAGTTTGGATGGTTGTGTGATTTAAATATATTTTTTCACGCGCTGATCGAGCTGGATTGCTTGCCTCGCGCAGCCGCCGCGGCCTACCTAAATTCCATCGAACATTTGCCGCGCGAGCCAATGTTCACGCGAACACTGGCTCGCGTTGGTTCGCGCGGCTGCCGCGCACAATCTGTACCCAGCTTTAGATTTGAACTAGTACGTGTGATTTAGGGGTACTTGAAAGCCTTGGGTATGGCCCGCACGGCGGAGGTGAAGCGCGACGCGCGCATCGGCGAGGCAGAGGCACAGGCCGAGGCGAAGATCAAGGAAGCCATGGCCGAGGAGCAGCGTATGGCGGCGCGCTTCCTCAACGATACCGAGATAGCCAAGGCACAGCGCGATTTCGAGCTAAAGAAGGCCGCCTACGATGTAGAGGTTCACACTAAAAAGGTAAGAGCGCTTAACTTGAAATAAAGAAATTATTTTACTACGTACAGTTACAACACAATCAAGTAATTTGTATGTTAAGTCCAAGTAATTTCTAATTATAACCAACTAAACCCTATTTGCATTTCAAGGCCAAAATACGAATAGTGGCCAGTGGTAAAGTAATCCAGTATTGTGAGTATTGTCTTGTGACTGTACCGTTCAGTGTAAGTAAAAATGCCGTCATTACAAGACCTAGACCTTGAGAATTACCTAGTATGTACATAAGTTCTGTTAAATTAAAAAAATAAAATAAAAGAGTATTCAATAAACCTGAACATTGATCAAAACTTTGATTTGTATACAATTCTAGCTTTTGCCCGCGACTTCGACCGCGTAGAACTCGTTTATCGCAGTTAATTACATTAATATTTTTAAGTAATTTTATAGTTTGGCGTCCTCCCTGGCCAGAATGATCTTTTAAACACAGTCATGTTATATTGAGCTCGAAATTCAAAAGAAGTGGATGACTCATCTAGGTTAATACATTTTAGTATACTTTTTTTTTTGATTGGTTGGGATCATTTCGTGGGCTGATACTTGTGAGCATGCTACATATGTATTGATAGTTGCCCATGGAAAAAACAGTTTACTTCTGAATGTGCACCGGCTACTTTTAGTGTTTCTCCTTGCGTATTGTTTATGGTCATGGCCAGGCAGCGAAACTTTGGTGCCGGTGACATCATTATGACGCAAATAAATTGGCATATAGGGTGTGTTTATAAATTATACACAACATAATTACCTTTACCACGCTTTGACAGATGCAACAGTTGTCACTAGCACGCCGAGTTAATAGTAATGTCAAACTTTATATTCAACCTTACCCAAATAAATTAAGGACGCTTTCGGCTCGCGTGATTCGATGCATATATCAGTCGTCAGCGTTCAACCTGCGGTGCCGATATGTATCTATATCTCTTTATCGAAAAAAATAGTGACAAGGAAGGCTATTTATTTTTTTATATATTTATTTAACCAAATACATATACAATATTTTACTGGGCAATGTATTTGAAGAAAAAAATATGTTCACAAGAAAACGAAAAACAACAAACCAAATTTCTTTTACAGAACAGAACGTCTTAAATTAAAACACAAATTTCTTCTTTATTTACATACTTATGTACATTTGACACTTACATTCAGGACAATATAAATCTCGAATCTCCCGTTAGTTATAGAAATTGTCGCTGTTCTGTTCATAATAATCCTTATACCCGCACTTGGAGCAAATACTATTGAAAGTCAACCCTTTTTCATCTAAATCGATTTCTTCAGATTAAAAATAGTTCTTTGTGTTATACTTTTGGCAAGTTCAAATCCATCCATGAAAATTTTGCATCTAAAACAATAAATGTCATTCAATAAATTGTCAGAATGTCCTAATACAACAATGTATTTATATGATATGTCTATATTTTAATAATTACTTACTTTATCAGCAAAATCGTATTCATCCTTCTTATCTAAGTACTGAAGAAGATTTCGGTTTAATATTTTGGCAATACTCTCCATTGCAATGTCTCGTAATTATTTCGGAACCGACTGATTTTTACCCATCCTGAACGATCAGTGATTTATTGCTTTTAATTTATATTTATAGACCAGACTAATGTTTTTCTTCTGTTAATAACTGCCATTGACATAGGCTAAAGCTTTAGGTAGAAAGAGGTTTGTAAAGGTAATTCATTGATTATATTTCAATTCGAAATTGATAATCAATATTTGCTCTAAACTACTAGGAGTCATGTTACACCGCGTGCTGGTAAAAATCCACTTCTAAATTGAAAATGATCTTTCCACTTCTACTGAAGTAATAGGAGCATATTTGAAAAAACGCCACAAGTTCATTCTTTCTGAGTATTCATGGAGATCAATTTCCTTTTGATCGCTTAAGTCCGAGGAATTATTTTATAATTATTTTATTATAATTATTTTCCATGATTTGTAGTCCTTTGTTTTTCTGTAATATTGTTTTATGTTTCCGATATATATTTTTTCCTTTGGAATGTAACCTAATGTTAGATAATTTTGCCGTGACACTTTTAATCACACGCAATGACTCACAATTTCAGTTTCGAGCTTTGTATTTGCTTAGTAGAGTCAACCAATATGTTACAGTATTCTGCTATGAAACATATGTTTTCTCTCACATTAGGTTTGCGAAGAGCTAATTTTGCTCCTGTTACTTTGGCTGCATTTCGTTCATTTAGTTCATTAATAACATTTGTGATTTCAGAAAAGTATGTCCTGTAGTATATGCAGGCCTGAATCCACGTGTTCCATTTCGTTATAATGGGTCTTGGTGGTAGTGGCATGTCTGGGTGAAGCTGTTTTAATACCCTCACTCTTGAGGGTGACTTTAAGAATACCGATTTTATACTTGATATTAATTCGTTAACATTATCGTATAAACCTCGAATTGTCTCGGCTACACGGTTAAATCCGTGGACAACACACGTTAAATGGGTCATATTAGGAAATATGCCGTTTAGTATACGGCCTGCTTTTAGCATATACGCAGCTCCATCAGTGAGGAATAAGGCCACTCTGTCATGATAATTGACACTATCGAATAGTTTGTTCAGCGAGTTAACAACTAAATCACTAATTGTGACGTTATTCGTTCTGTCCAGAACTTTACAAGCGATAATATGCGGCCTGCTCGCGTTACTTTCCTTTAGAGCTCCCACGATTACATTCGCAACGTTTTGCTGTAATCTATCTTGCGTCTCATCCACACTTACATAAATATAGGAGTTACCTATATCTTGTCGTATGGAAGCGTAAGCCTTTTGAAACGTTATTGGCAAATAGTTTTGTCTTAAATTTGCTTCTGATGGTATACTCACAGAATTTGCATAATGTCCGCTTATGCATTTTTGAAGAAAATCAGAAATGTTTTTATTTTGCAATTGTTCCCAAGGTATGTTTGAAGCTATCATGAACAGGGAGCGTACTTTTGGTGCCGATGACGGGCCGGTGACGTCAAACTACATATAGCATGATTTCATATTAGTATTGAATGAGTATTGACTACCTACTTATCAACCTCTTCGGTTTACTGATATTGACACTTAGGACATATATTAAAAACATAATTAAGTGACACATGACATTTTTATTAGAAGAAGATGGTTAGAGCCAATAATTAATTAATTAATTCGTAACAATCATTATTGCATTGCTATTGAATTACCTAAATCGCAATGGAATCTGTAAATGCATATTGTCAGGAGTTTCCTTGTCTGGTAGTAAATAGTAAACAAGTTTATTGCTCCTGCTGTGAGAAAAATTTAACATCAAAAGTAAGTAACATTGAAAAGCATTTGAAAACAAAGAGCCACTTAGAACGAGAAGGAGAGAAAAAAACACAATATGTTTTTAACATGGATTTAACTAATTTTATGATAGCTTCAAATATTCCTTGGAAACAACTAGAAAATAAGAACTTTGTCGATTTCCTTAAAAAATGCATTGGTGGGAATTATGCAAATACGGTGAATATACCGTCAGAATCAAACCTAAGATTACGGTATTTACCAACAAAGTATGACGAAACTTTCACTTCCATGCGGCAAGATATTGGTAATTCCTATATTTACGTAAGTGTAGATGAAACAAAAGACCAAACACAACGAAATGTTGCTAATGTTATCGTTGGAGCACTTAAGGGGACCAATTCAAGCAGACCTCATATAATCGCTTGTCAAGTTCTTGAAAGAACGAATAATGAAACTATTAAGGATTTGATAGTTAACTCATTAAAAAATCTCTTTCAAAATGACAATTATCACGAAAGAGTGGCGTTATTGCTTACTGATGGAGCTGCTTATATGATAAAGGCAGGCCGGACACTAAACAGTCTTTTCCCGAACATGACACACGTAACTTGTGTAGCCCATGGTCTCAACCGTGTCGCGGAGACAGTGCGAGGCTTATTCGACGATGTGAATGAATTAATATCAAGTATAAAATCGGTATTTTTAAAATCCCCCTCAAGAGTGAGAGTATTAAAACAGCTTTACCCTGACATGCCAAAACCACCACGACCGATTATAACAAGATGGAATACGTGGATTGAGGCCTGCATGTACTACAGAAAATATTTGGAGGAGATCACTAATGTTATTAATGCTCTAAACGAAAGAACAGCGGTTAAAGTAAGGCGTGCAAAATTAGCAATTAAGAAACCAAATCTAAGACAGAATATATTTTTCATAACGGAAAATTGCACCGTTTTGGTTGAATCCACTCAACATATGTAGAACTCTAACCTTTTGCTGACAGAGTCATTGGATGTGATTAAAACTGTAACAGCAAAGCTGTCCAAGATTTGTTTAAATGAAAAAGGAAAAGACATAAGGTCGGTAGGGGCTATTTCGACTGAGGGGTAATTAAAACTAAGGGCAATAACTTATATACTATTTGCCTTATTCAATAATGTCATCTGTACGCAGAACGGTAAACTACCTGTTTCGTGAAAACATTATAGGTGGCGTTGCTCACGCGTAATCTGCCTTAATGACAGGTCTTTTTTTATCAGTCGCCTATTTTCGCAAGTGTTAACGGACTACGCTCTTCAACTTTGTGACAAAAAAATATATTTTGATTGCTTGTTTTCACAATATTATACCGTGAGTGGTAAAAATATAAACCGTAAGTTGTATTCTGCTTATTTGTTTGTTACGGGTGAATTGCAAAAATATTGTACATAGTTAAGGGCTTAATTGAGGCAACGTTAACTTTCTTCCATTGTTTTTCCTTTGTGTAACGAAAGTTATCCATATGATTATATGACTAATCTTCGTTACACAAAGGAAAAAGTTAAGGATTGTTAAGGATTTTTTAATTGAGCCCTTAACTATGTACAATATTTTTGCAATTCACCCTTACAGATATAAGTTTTAGAAGAGATATTTGGTTAGTTTTAATAACCCCGCAAAAGTATTGAAGTCGGATATTTTTAGACCAGGGTAGAAGCCTTTAAAAATAATAAAAAGTGAAAAAAAATAATAGTAGGATGAAACCCATTGGAAAAGGAGGGAAATATTATAAAAATGAAAGGAAAAATAATTTACGGGCGATCTGAGGTCGGGAAGGGGATGGGGGTGAGTTTTTAAGGGTAAAAAACGGTTTTTCTCGATTTCCGGCAAAATTAAAAGTCCTATCGAAAAAAGTCAAATGGCAAAGTTGTAGGTAATAAAAAGATCTAAAACTTTTGTATTTACACTTTTTTCACATAACCTCAAAATTTATGTGAAAAATCCAAAAAACCAAGTTTTTGGTTTTTTATTTTTATCTTTTACAAATTTTTTTTTTTTAACGAAATTTGGTGAAAACTTACCTTTTTATGTCCCAAATACGCTGTAATTTATTTGATTAAAAATATTTATTTTTTCACCTTATTTTGAATTAATATCGAAAAAACACCCTAATTTTCAATCGAAAATTCACCCGTCAAAATATCAGCTTTTTTCAAAAAGTTGGTATGGTTTCTGTTCGTTGAAATCTCTACTTTCCGATGGTGAAAAAATATAATATATGTTACTACAGTAAATCTTCTCAGAAAATGCAATCATCCATACTGATAATCTGAAAAGACAAAATCGAATTAATAATGCCTTCACTATTTTATCGTGAATAAAATCCCATGAAAAAAAAAAATTAAAGAAATAAATGTCAAAATGTATAAAAAATATATTATTATTATAAATCTATTAAAAATGTTTAAAATATATATGGAAATCGGCCAAAAGTTTGTTATTAAAAATATATCGAATACTGGTTAGGCTAACGGTTGTACGAGGGCTGCTACTTATGTAACCGGAATAGAAAAAATAAACAAACGTACATGGCTAAATATGGTTTTATTGTTTTTCGAAGTATTCTCCGTGATAATCGATGCACTTTTGCATACGTTGAAACCAATTTATAAAGCACTTTTTCCACTCTGACTGAGGTATCTCCAAAACGTGCTGTTTGAACGCGTCGACGGCATCTTCACGGGTCGAAAATCGTTGACCACGTAATTTATTCTTTACATTTGGAAATAAATAGAAATCATTGGGTGCCAAATCAGGGCTGTAAGGTGGATGACCCGTTAATTCTATATTTTGACCTTCCAAAAATCGAGTCGTTTCACGTGATGTATGACAGCTGGCGTTATTATGGTGCAGAATGATTCTCCGTCGCTGGTTGTTTTTCCGTATTTCTTCAAATACTTCCGGCAAACAAATGGTCGTGTACCACTCCGAATTAACCGTTTTACGATTCTCTAGGGGCACTGTAGCCACATGGCCATTAATACCAAAAAAGCAGGCCACCATTTGCTTCAAGGTGCTTTTTGCACGAGTTACTTTCGTAGGGTTCGGCTCATTTTGAAACACCCACACCGTTGATTGTTGTTTAGTTTCGGGATCATACGCATAGATCCAGGATTCGTCACCTGTGTAGATATTATAAACAGCTTTTGAGTCACCACGGTTATATTTTTTCAACATTTCCTTGCACCATTCGACGCGAGCCTCTTTTTGATCCTTAGTTAAGTTGTGCGGGATCCAACGCGAACAAATTTTTTTCACAGCTAAGTGTTCATGTAATATCTTATTAATGCTCGTCATACATATGCCTATAGTCGCCTCTATCTCGCGATACGTAACATGACGGTCATGCATTATAAGTTTTCGCACAGCTTCAATATTTTGTGGTACAACGACCGATTTCGGGCGACCATCCTTAACTTCGTCCCTGAGCATACTACGTCCACGATTGAACTCACTAAACCAGTGATACACAGTAGTTTTGGATGGAGCTTCATCACCAAAAGTCGAAGTTAGTTGATCTATGCACTGTTGTTGCGTTAAACCACGCCGAAAATCGTAATAAATCATAGCACGAATATCTTCACGAGTGAGTTCCATTCTTGCAGCGAGATTAAAATTTAAACCCGCCAAAAACAAAAGACTAGCGTACATAAGAAAAAAAATATATAGCGGCCAGTATTAAAAAAAGTTCAAATTTTACCATGGAGGTCAGATATAGCGTTTAAAAATGTTGGAATCCCGGATTCCGGTTACCTAAGTAGCAGCCCTCGTAACAGCTGCTACGAAATATATAGTATATAATAGTAGGTATGTATTTAGTACGACCCAGACCCGCCTAGCCCCTTCCCCACTTCTCCACGAAATACCTTCTACACGAAATAGCATATTATCTGAAAAACTTGGTTAATTTAACGACTTTTAGTAGTTTTTATAGAAATATATATATATTTTTTTACAGTATATAAATAAAAGTAGGAATAAAAAAACTGTGCTTTTCTGGTTATATATTAATGTTTTGTTTTGAACTCAAGAACTTGCACTTAGAAAGTAATATTTGTTGATTAGGCTATTGTTAAGGGACTGATATACCCGGCACTTTACTTGATGTACCTTTGTCGTGGTTAACATGACAATTTCTTAAAAGCGTAAAGTAATGCGTTTTCATATGGTTTTATTTATTTATTTATTTATTTGATAAAAACGTTTACATGACATTACAGTTTAACCAATGCGTCACTAAACTTAGATTAACAATTAAGGATTAAAAATTTACAATAATAGGTAACAAATCAAATTGGAATAGTTGAGCACCTAGCATCCTTCGCCTCACAGAATCTCAAGCATTCACTACACACTGCCGCCCATCGCCACGCAAACAAGTCGCACTCGGGTGTCGATGCCAGGAGCGCATTGAGTTGTGCGCAGGCGCGGGGCAGCGGCGAGTTCCTGCACGACACGGTGCGCGCCGGCGGCACGGCCAGCAGGTCGCGTCGTCGTGGTCTGAGGGCGATCCTCGGGACATCCGGAACAAGCAGTCTCACGAGACGCTCAACAAGTTCAGGGCAGTCCGACTCACCACGCAAGGCTCGACATGCCGTGGTCATGAGTCGACAATTCCGCCTTACCTCCAAGGAGTTGTACCCAAGAGAGCCAAGTAGATACTTTGTTGGGTACAAATAAGGGTAGACTCCAAATGATTTTTTATAAAGGAATCTCAAAAACGCCTTCTGAACCTTCTCAAGCATTAAGACATACGTCGATTCGTAGGGGTTCCATACGATCGACGAATTGTCTAGCTTACTCCTTACTAAGGCATTATAAACCATTTTTATGGCCACTGGGTCATGAAAATGGCGAAGATTTCGGATAACGAAACCCAGTTTTCGGAAGCAGCTCGTGGCGAGAGAAGAAATATGCTCGTGAAAAGTGAGCCGCGCATCGAACACCACGCCCAGATCCTTGACGGAGAAGACACGATTTATCGGCTGTGACCCTAACATATATTTAGCATATATAGCGGTACGAGAGCGGCCAAATGTACACACACTACACTTAGCTGGGTTAAAAAGAAGCTTATTCTCCATACTCCACCGAAACACCAAGTCGATGTCCCCTTGCAACGTCTCGCAATCAGCTCTTTGCTCTACCTCGTATACCAACTTTAGATCATCAGCATACAAGAGACACTGAGCCGCCCGAAGAACCGATTGGAGATCGTTAATCATGATACCGAACAGCAAGGGCCCTAGGATGGAGCCTTGACTTACGCCAGACCGGGTATGGTAAGGAGTCGAGACAAAACAACCATGTCGGACGAACTGCTGCCGATCACGCAGATAACTGGCAAAAAAGGTTAGCAACTTGGGAGAGAAACCAATTTCATCAAGTTTCTTAAGCAGCACGTCATTATCCACGCGATCAAAAGCTTTCGCGAAATCGAAATAGAGGACATCGACCTCAATTCCTCTATCAAGATGCTCAGCAATGTTGTCCGTTAGTATTATGGCTCCTCTTCACAATCGGCGATCACAGACGATTACGGGCGAGCACGATTGTGTAGAGGGCGTACTCGCTGTACTCGGCTGTACTCGCCGATCATCGTCTATGATCGCCTGCGACCCGTCGGTTGTCGGTTTTTCGGGCACGCATCAAAGGGAATCGTGGCGTGGTGCGTCGAGCTGCCCACACGATCGCCGATCATTCATTCGACGTCGAACTGTGGAAGGAAGTACACGTGTGTGTTTAAGTTAAAAAAAATAAAAAATATGGCACTCATTGTATGTCTATTATTTATTTTAACTACTTACCTTGTTCTATTACGGTGAATACTCAAACACCACCATCTTCTTTTCTTCTATTTTTTTTTTACAACTTTTCGTTGGAGTACGTTGACGTAGTGGTTGTATACCGCCATTAAATAAATGGTTGCAGCAGCAACACATTCCACGTCCAATTCCATGTCCATCTTGTTCGCTAGCCGTTCGACAACTGCGACGACGATCGTGTGGATGCTTGTACACGATGATCGTGCCGATTATAGACGATCACGCGATCAACGATCATCGCCGATAGTGTAGTACGGCCATTAAGAGATTAGTGTCGACCGAGCGACTAGGCCGAAAGCCATGCTGCGCGTCACACAAAAAGGGGCGAACCTGTGAGGACAGGTTTCGGTGAAGTATGGCCTCAAACAGCTTACCGAGGGTGGGAAGAACGGCTATGGGTCTGTAATTCTCAACGACGGAAGAGTCGCTCGCCTTCGGGATCGGTCTCACTCTAGACACCTTCCAACTTCGAGGATATGACCCCGAGGAGAGCGCCAGGTTAAAAATATATTGTATCGGGATCTTAAGGAACTCCATACAGCCCTTTACAATATACGCCGGCTCCTGGTCGTGTCCGTGTTTCGTGTACCCGTAGCCGAATATCCGTTACCGAGTAACACGGCAACGGAGATCCGGCCCGTCCGACACGTGAAATTCGGCTACGTGTAATTAAGATACGTAGCTCCGTGTTACACGGAGATACGTTTCTTATTTACACGTAGATCCGATCCGCCCGTGACCGTGACGTTTAATGAAGATTTTATGTGTGTCTTTAAGACCTCCGAATGTAATGCGATAGTCGTGTTTTTGATTTCAGTTTCTTTGCTTTTGCATTTAAAATTGGTTTAATGAGTCATTATACAAAATATAAATATAAAATAAACTAGAACACATAATAATATCACATATCTAATAAGGCTCCGTTCGACAAGCTTTCATTCAATAACCGTGCGGAGCGGAGCCGGAGCCGAGATCCGCAGATACGTAGCCGAACGCAGACACGGATACATATCTTGGCGTGATCGTGTAGTTCGGGAACTTAGCACCGCCGGTGCTAAGATCACGGAGCTACGGTTCCGCGTGTAACACGGATATCAGGACCACTAGTTGATACGAGTACGAGTATGTCAGTCAGTCAGTCAGTTTCTCGTTTTATATATTTAGATTATAAAAATATTTTATTCTAAACTATTGCAATTATTTGCTGTACGGGCTTGATGTATTCCCATTTTGGACTAGAAAATCATAGTTCAAATCACTCACGACGATGAAACTGATAGCGGCTACCTTTGTTGGAGTTCTTGTAGAGAGTTCAAATTTGCGTGACATATTGAACAGACTTTAAGCTTTAAATTCTGATACAAATGTATTCCAAGCAACTAAAGATCCGCTTGTACACCGGTCAATCTTGATGTCTGATTAAATCGACTATACGATTTCACATGAATTTGCAGGTATACGAAAACACACCAAATCTCTTGCTTCATAAGCTGGAATTCAGTTTCGTTGAGAAATATTATGCTAGTCTCTTAACATACACAGTGATAGGAAATTTTAAAATATTAAACAAAAAAGTTCCTAGGTAAACAAATACTAACATATCAGCGTTTTCAATAAAATGAAATTTACAGAAAAGTCGTGCGTATTTTTTTCGATGCCGACTGCGAATGTTAAAAGATCGGTTAGAAAATTGAGGCGAATATACAGAACGAGTATTTGTTCTTCAAAATGTACATGAATTAGGCTTTTAATTTTTTTACATATTATAATCTAAAAATAAACATAAGTTACTTTAATTTGACTCAACCTTAAACAGAACTTATTGACTGACTAGGTGTGTTAATTTATTAAAATATTTTAGCTAGATTTCCGTTGTGCCTTTCTTTAACTATGACTTACACTGGGATGACGATTTCGCTTCTTCTTTTTTATCATGTATCCAGTCACATATGGATATATTATATCCTCTTAGGTATTCAGCACATAGTTATTATTTTCTTCATGTTCAATTCTGTTTTATTATATGCCTACTGGCGCTAACTAACCGCTAGAATCGCTATGTATAGCAGTTCGGTTGCTTTCTTGTAGGGGTGGCGGTGTGAGTTTGATAAAATATTATACGAGAAAAACAGACGCAACATAATAAAGAAACATATATCTCAATGTGCTCGAGGGATGGTGAAGTTTTGTTATTTTGTTGTAAGAAAACCCAGAAAATGACTTCCATGACAAAAGAATCATAATTTTTTAGACCAAACCACTCTTACTATAACAGTTAGTTGGTAGACACTTCTTCACAAAGTACTTTGTATGTATCCCAGATCTGTGGCAACCCTAGCCAAGTAAACAGTGTTTCAAGAGAGCTCTCGTCACTTTTATTATTGTAAATTAGTAAAATAACATTAAAATAGCCGATTGGGAAGCCTAAAGACTACTAGTACTCACGTTAGTGTATACAGGGTGTCTTGGATCGAATAAGAGATATTTGGCGGGGTAATAGTTCGCACGATTCTGATCACGGGGGTATGGTTCATTTTTGTTTCTGTTAATGTAAAAAAAAAAGAAGGATTAATTATATTAATTTTGTTACTTGATGTATCGCAGCCGATATCTCGACCTTGACATTTTGACGCTGATACTATACTACTACAAACGTTCGTAGTAACTAACGTCAAAATTCTAAAGGTCAATGACCTGACACCATACGTTGTTTACATGGTATGTAAACAAACAGTTCGTTCCATGTAAGCAGAAATCTGACTAACATTTTAAAATGATTATAAATTTTAGTGCAACTTACTGTATTTTCATTAGTGCAACTTACTGTATTTTCATTTAATTGCAATTTGAACACTAGCTGGTTTTAAATGTGAATTCACTAGATCTCTTGTTCACGCTTCGCCAAGACTGATCATAATATTATCGTCCTTCTTATATTATTGTCGAGATCTAACCATTTACCATTCTTTTCTGTTCTAAAGTGGCCCGTATAACCGGTTTACAGCAAAAATAATTACGACTTGAATATCTCAAAATAACATAACAATGACATAATATTATAATGACAGCCATAAATTCATAGACTCAGACATAGAGTTCAGATAGACATGGATTGAACGATCCGATTATTGCCCTCCGTATTGATCTGCGTGGTATTTGTGGCAGTAGCCAACAGCCCGAATGCAAAATATTTTGTCCATGGATATAAAGGCCGTCGCATAATTGATTATAATTTATTATGATGTCACACTTACCATAGAGAACAAAAAATACCAACCTTTCCTAGGCCATGGAATGGATAAACTTACGTATAGAGACGATTTTATTTTTACAAAACCTAAACCTCTTTTCATAAAAAGTATTCAATGGTACAAGATTTAAAAAAATACTATGCTGAACTGTCAAAGGACAATAACAACTTATTGATTCGTTTTAATTATTGTGTGTTGTATTCATAGTTATCCCTGATGGTGGTAGAAATCAATGAAATAAATCCATGATTCATGATCTAATAAAATAACTTTAATGTACCTACGAGTACAAGTGCTATTTTACCTGTGCGAGTGTGGGAAGAGTGTGAGTAAACATCGTAATCGTAAGTTTCATTTTTAAATTATTTCACATAATAGCCCTTATCAGAGATCATCTTTTCATTCATATTATAGTTCAGTTTCAGTCTATTTTCAGTTTTCTAAACACCGTGGAGCTTTTGACCGTGATTAGAAAGTTTGTTGATATGGAACAACTTGTTTATTTACATTACGTTGTGACACATGTTATGTCATACACCGGTATGACGGGGTCAAAAATGTAGCAGTGCTAGTGATTCAATATCGACAAAATTTATCGAAAACGATATAAAGCAATTTTTGATCATCATTAAAATAAGTAATGGCCTAGTTTGAATGACTTTTAATTATGTGCAAACCTCTTATAATACAAACAACCGGTATCTGACATTGACTCTGGACTCGAGTCACTTTTGACAACCGTTGAAATTACATTGAATAACAAATTAATTCAGTACGACAATATTCTTTAGTATTCCGACGAATTGAGAACCATTTAAAGCTTGTCCCAGAAAAAAGTGTCGCTTTTAATAACCAAGGTTGTTTGTCAGACTTCAATCAAATAGGTTTGAAAACTATTTTCCTAGTTAGCATATTGTCTATTATTTTAATTAAGATAAAAAAAACAGATGTCAGTACTCGTATTTTCAAAGATGTCGTCAGTTAAAGAAAAGTTTCATGAAAAAATTCTGTACAAATATGTTCAGTATCGCGGTATATCTGTAAAAAACATTGCATCGGAGCTTAAAACCTCAGTAAGAACCGTTCAAAGAGTTTTAAAACGGTTCAGAGAGGGTGGTAGCATACAGCGAAAGCCTGGAAGTGGCCGTAAACCTGGGTTTGTAAATAAAAATATAGAGAGGAACATTGTGGCAGCGTTACAGAAGAAACCTACTCTTTCTGTACGGGACTTGGCCAAAAAATACAAAACATCTAAATCTACGGTGCAAAGGGTGAAAAAACATAATTCTATTAAGTCATTTAAACAAGCTAAAGTACCCAACAGAAGTGCGAAACAACAAACGGAGGCTAAATCCCGGTCCAGAAAGCTCTATTCGGAAATGACTAAGAAAAATTATTGTATTGTTATGGACGACGAGACCTACTGTAAACTTGACTTCAAGTCACTTCCAGGACACCACTATTATTCAGCCACTGATAGAAAAACTGTTGATGAAGAGTATAAGGTCATAAAAATGGACAAATTTGCAAAGAAAGTTCTCGTGTGGCAGGCGATTTGTTCATGTGGCAAACGCAGTACACCGTATTTAGCCAAAGGAACCATTAATGGTGATATATACCTGAATGAATTCCTTAAAAAACGATTGTTGCCATTCATTAGGAAGCACAGTAAACCTGTCCTCTTTTGGCCTGATTTGGCCACGTGTCACTACACGAAGCGGGCAATAGAGTGGTACAAAGCAAATAGTATCGATTTTGTTGAAAAACACCAAAATCCTCCCAATTGCCCTGACTTACGGCCCATTGAGAAATATTGGGCTCGCATGAAGCAAAAGCTTTTAAAACACAAAAGTAATGCCACTTCAGTGGAAAACTTCAAACGGAAATGGAATGAAGCTTCCAAATTAATCACCGATGATGATGTACAAAAATTAATGGCACGGGTTAAAGCAAAATTAAGGAGTTTCTGGATGAACAAAACTTAAACCGATGTTTAAAGGAATAAAATGTATTTTAAGAATATTCAAATACAACTGTATTGTAAAATTTAATTAATTTTATTATTTGGTGGAATTTTTTAACAAGTTAATATGCGACACTTTTTTCTGGGACAAGCTTTAGTTTTTTAAGTCGGTTAAAAATGATTCGAAAGAAAAAGATCGTTTATCTTCATGGAAAGCTGATCATTTAGATATAGAAGATAAAGGTATTTACAACTTTATTTTGTAAGTAATGGAAGATCCATATGTCACGAAAAAAATTGTCGATAAACTTAATCGATATTTAATGAATCACTAGCACTGGTACATATTTGCCCCCGTCAATCCGGTGGTATGGGTTATGAATGAATTAGTTAAGATGGAGCACACTGAGAGCATCGTCAGGATAAATCAGTCTGTAACTCAGTCAAATATTAACTTAAAAAAAAGTTACCAATGTAGAGATGATCCAAATCATCCACCCTATCTACGGTTAAAATTTCTTCGATTGATTTCAAGACACCCTGTATATTGAAGAAGATCCATTGAAAGAGCCACTACACTGAAGTTTCTTCTAGCGGGTGAGACTAATTTATAACCGTTACAGTTAAAACGAA
This sequence comes from Acleris laterana, assembly GCA_963966035.1. NCBI lineage: Eukaryota > Metazoa > Arthropoda > Insecta > Lepidoptera > Tortricidae > Acleris > Acleris laterana. The sequence continues at coordinate 27,568,336 of OZ014438.1, forward strand.
CATTCAAAGGAGTAAACAAGCCTAATTAGCTCGTGTGTGCCCAAATTATAACGGCACTAATTAAGAGCGACCATCAGCTGATTGGCCATCACACTGACAGCCTAGTGACGCGGGCGCAGCAGTACCAACATCAACATCTGACGCACTGTTGCAAGTTTGAAAATTGCGTTTCGTTATACGGCCCCGCATCCGCATAACCATTTTTCGCACTATCGATTGAAATCGATTGAACTCGACTAAAGATGATTTGATTGGCCATCACACTGACATCCAAATAAACAAAAATGTGTTAATATAAAAAGAAAGAAGACATTCTTAGTGATAGGTTTTAACAGTGAAAAAGGTATTTTTAGTGTAATTAAGCAAAGATAAAAAAGACGTTAAGAAAAAAGGAATAACTATATTAACTACCCACTTTAACTGATCGAATTGAGCGCCATCTGTCAATAACTCCAAGAACGAGTACGAGGGTCATGCCAAAAGAAATTAGATATTCAAAAACTACAAAGTTTATTCTTTATTATTGCTATCTATTTTCTCGAAGTATTCACTGTGAGCACGTATACACTTTTTCATTCGGCTAAACCACTTGGAAAATGTCAATGACCATTCTTCTTTGGGTACCTCAGAAACTTCATAATTATAGGCAGCCAGGGCATCTTCTTTGGTTTCAAATCGCCTTCCTTTTAATTTTTCTTTAATTTTCGGAAACAGGTAAAAGTCACAGGGTGCCAGGTCAGGAGAATATGGTGGGTGAGGGAGTATAGTGATATTTTTCGAACTAAAATAGTCGAGTGTTCGGGCAGAAGTGTGCGGGGCGGCGTTGTCGTGGTGCCAGAGCAGGTGCTGGGTTCCTGACTTTGGCCGCTTGTCACACCAAGCTGACAACACTTGTGGAGCACAAACTGTCACATACCATTCTGAGTTGACAGTTCTTTGATCCTCTAGCACCACAGTCGCAATATGCCCTGTCTTGCAGAAAAATGAGGCAACCATTTGTTTCTGTGTGCTTCGTGCTCGGCGACATTTTGTTGGAGTCGGTTCATCTTCGAAGCACCATACCGTTGACTGCCGCTTTGTTTCAGGATCGTAGTTATACAGCCATGTTTCGTCACCTGTCAGTATATCATACACAGTTTTCTTCTCGCCAGCGTCGAATTTATTTATCATAAATTTACACCAATCCACGCGGCGTTCTTTCTGCAAATCGTTGAGTTTATGCGGCACCCATCTCGAACAACGCTTATGGAGGGACAGTTGTCCATGAATTATGGTTTGCAGTGCTGCTGATCCAATGCCTAGATCTCGTTCAAGCTCTACGTATGTAATTCGTCGGTTCTCACGGATATTTTTTTCCACGGCTTGCACATTTTCTTGAATAACTGCGGTTGGCGGTCGCCCCGACTTCGCCTCATCTTCAAAGCTCTCCCGCCCTCTTTTGAATTCAGCAAACCAGTTAAAAACAGTTGCACGAGAACAAGCAGACTCACCAAAAGTCGTGGTTAAAAGGTCAAAACATTCTTGGGGCTTTAAACCTTTTTTAAAGTCATAGTAAATCATAACACGAAAATCTCGTCGACTAAGTTCCATTGTAACCGCAAATTCCCGTCAGATTCAATCAGAAAAAAAATATTTAAAAAATAATTACGCAGATTTCCGGAGTGTTCCATTTTTAAATTTATAGCTATATAATCAGCCTTCACTATGGTGTATAACTGGCCAGTATCAAACAAATGAGCATGGAGTATCTAATTTCTTTTGGCATGACCCTCGTATCTATGGTCGGCAACCCTGCCAAGACTCGATCGATATTGATTACACTTAAGCACCGCACAAAGTCATCGCTAGATGTCGCTATTCGCATGTAAATAGAAAATAGTATAAATGACAATGGAAAAACGGAAGACCAAGCAAGACCAGAGCAAATTCGTTAACAGATGAGTTGCTGAATACCTCACTGCTTAATGCTACATTCTTTGACACGAGTTTAACGAGCTTGCCGGGTATCACGGCTGAAAATGATGAAAACATGGATTAAATAAACAGTAAATTAAAACTGCTTCAAATGGAGTTGAATTCAGCCCACGCAGAAATTGATAACCTTAATAGTGAAGCGAAGAAACTCAAGGAATGTTTACAGAAGCAAGAAAAACAAATAGAAGTTCTTAAGAAACTTAACTTTGAACACCCGAACACACCAGGGTCGAATAAAAAGCTGAAAAAGTTGTATAAGCCTTCCCCAGTGGTTTCTGACCATAAAATAAGTTTACAGCAATCACAGTTAAACGTTCCTGTAAGTCAACCCAGGATTGACAAGCGAAAAGAAGAAAAAGCAGCCTTGACAATTGCAGAGCTCGAACCAACAAAATGTAACAAAAGTAGAAATGCACTAAAATCTAACACCACAACAAGTTCAGACAAACTTAACTCTAGAAAAGTGCAACTACGCCCTAGAAATCCTAAAAAATCGCCGGAAAAGAAAACTAAGGAAAATACAGAAATTTACGAAAGGAATAATAGTAGTTCTTGTGTACAGACCTCTCCGCAAAAATGTAATGACCATAACCCAACGTTAAAACCTAAGGACATCGGAGAAGTACGCCTGTCAACGAGTGATTTAAACACATGCAAGGCTCCCGCACTGACTTGTATTAACACACAGTGCGACGTCCTGTCTACATCTGGCACCGGTGGAAACACTACAGAGGAGAAGCAGCACCAAGCACAGTTTCAATCGACAGTGCCGCCGCCAAACGCCCCGGAGACCCACAAGGACAGTAGTGGCAGTATTGTAAGTGCCTTAAACAAGAATATTCTAATTCTATGCGACGAATATGGAAAATCATTGGCTGAATTTATCAAAAACAACTGTAATAATTTTACCTCTGTACTTTCCATATGTAAACCAGGTGCGGGACTAAGGGAAATCCTTATAAACATTTCGAATTTTACAAAACACATGAAAGAGGGTGATGACGTTGTTATAATCGCATCAAACGTTATATCCTACAAAATTGGCTATATTATGCATGCCGTTAACTGGTGCAAATCTCCGATTAAAACTGCAGCTAACAACATTGCCTTATGGTAATAATAGGCGCTTAAACAATAAAATATCTGAAATAAACGTTAAACTACGCAGTATAATCCAAAGATCACAAGGAGTCTCCCTTATTGACATAAATAAATATGGTAAAGGGTTCTTCAAACGCAAAAATAAAATTAGTGATTACTTTGCCCGATTTCTCTTGTCAAACATTGTACATAACTCTTTTCACGAATTTACTTATAATTATTGTAATCTAATTTACCTAACAGGTTCATGCCCAATAGAAACTGACAAAAAGGATCCTGTTAAACCCTCTTTTTTAGACGATTTTCCAATCGTCCTGAATCAAAAATACTGTACACACTGAATTTAGGGTTATTCATCAAAACTGTCGTAGTATTAAGAATAAATTATTGTTAATCCACGGGCTTGTAAATCATTTTTTTCCGGATGTTATTGTTATCTCCGAATCATGGCTTACCCCTGCAGATGTAGATTGTATAGTTATTAATGGATATACCCATGCCAATAATTTTGTCCGAAGAAAGCATATACATGGAGGTGTATCCATTTTTACAAATAAGAAAATCAAATGTTCAACTTGCACACAGATAGATCAACTTTCTTTAGAATTACACTGTGAAATATGCGCTATTGAAGTAGAATTAAAAACTATGAATATTATTATTATAGGATTGTATAGGACTGGCATGGGTGACTATAGTATAATGATAGATACATTAGAAAAAATGTTTAACATACTGTGCCAAGTTTATGTGAGGAGTTCCGTAATGATACTTGGAGACTGGAATGTAGACTTTGGTGTAGAATCAAGTAATAAATTAGCTTTGGTTGACCTTATGGCATCATTTAACCTTCGAAACATTGTCAACTTTCCTACAAGAGTAGATGGTAACTCCAGCACGTCAATTGACTGTCTTGTCACAAATATTAACAGCGACACATTAAGTGTACAGTCGCTTCCAGTAGGTATATCCGATCATGATGCGCAAATGGCTCAAATTCGAATACAGGAATACTGTAAGCCGGGGCACGTGCATGTCGATTACCGACAACAGGAATTCTTGAATGTCACAAATTTCTTTGATGCTATGCTATCATACGATTGGGATCAAATATTTCTGACATATGAATCTAACACTTTTGATAAATTTATGCAGAAGCTCCTATATAACATGCATATTCATATGCCAATAATAACTTTACGAAAGAAACATAAAAACCACACCCCATGGATTTCGCAAAACTTAAGACTGCGCCTAGCAAACGCCGAGCGTCCAGTGGCGCCCTCATTACTATTATTGGGTTTTCTAATTAACTAAAAAAAATCCTTGGAACCAAACAAAATGTGTTTGTAGCGCAAGTATAAACACAATTTATGGGATACGTAACAAACTTTAATAACAATTACCCTTTGAGTAGTCAGCTTAACGGGAAAAGGTGGCCACTTTTTTTCGTTAAGTTAATAACTCGAAGGTGAATTGTTATTAAACTATATGATATAATACCCTATAAGTTGTGTTTATACTTGCGCTACAAACACATTTTGTTTGGTTCCAAGGAAATTCTTTAGTTAATTAGAAAACACAATAAAAGTAATGAGGGCGCCACTGTACATCCGGCGTACGCTCGGCGTAGTCTTAATAAGTCTTCAGAGGGACATTTTTGATCTCCACCTAATTCAGACGCAGTATCAAAATATCATTCGGTCATTTGGAAAGGATGGATGAAAGAAGATTGATGAAAGAGATATACACATCGATAGTGAGTGGACGGGTCGGAAGGGGCCGCCCTAGGCGTACTTTTTCTAGTCAAATCGGTGAAATACTGGAAAAGGGCCGAATCTTAAGTACCCAAAACCGACGTGCGTGCATGACTCGATGTATGAATGTGGAAGAAGCGAAAGAAATTTGTCAAGATCGTAGCAAGTGGAAAGAAGTGGTCTCTGCCTACCCCTCTGGGAAACAGGCGTGATTTAATGTATGTATGTATGTATCAAAATATTGATTTTAAAGAAATAATAGCAAATAAGAAGCAATTAAGATATGAATCATTTGTTTACACTAAAAGAAAATATACTGAAGAACGTATAACTTACTCTAAGAATCCTAAGAGAGAGATATGGAAAGTAATTAAAGAAGAAACTAATAACAATATACAGGAATATAACTGGAATCTTATTGATACAGACACAAAAACACCTATAGATTACATTGACATACCAGACCACATAAGTAACTATTTCACCAAATTGGGCAAGGACCTTGCTGTTGACAACACTCCAGACATAAATCAAGCAACGGTGTCACAAAGTATGGAAAATATTAAAATTAAAACTGTTCTATCATTTCCTAAGATCAACCCAGATTATCTTTGGAAGTTAGCAAAGAAGAAACTATCCAGATCGCAAACAAAAGATATTTATGACATTTCTGGAAGATTCCTGTTCGATGCTATGTTCGTTCTACTAGACCATTTGACATATCTCATTAACAATATAATAACATCAGACGAGTACCCAAATTCACTAAAGAAAGCCCGTCTGTGCCCTATCTTTAAGGGCAAGGGAAAGAAAACGGATGTGGCTAACTATAGACCGATAACAATAGTTCCTACTGTGTCCAAGTTGATTGAAGCTATAATGTCAAGCTATCTCCTAAGCCACATTGAGAAGAATAACGCTTTGTCGGATGCACAATATGCATACAGACCGGGACGATCAACAACGGCAGCAGTGCAAAAGTTTCTGGAGTCTGTTATAGATGGTCTGGAAAGCAAACGGAGGGTTGCGGGAATTTTCCTAGACCTGTCTAAGGCGTTCGATACGGTAAACCATAATTTACTCCTGGCAAAACTACGTGCTTACGGAGTGCAAAGTCAGTTTTTGACAGGAAGGGAACAAACGTGGATATAAAAGTAGACGGAAAAAGTTACCAGTCAAAGCCACAATTAGTTACGGTAGGTGTACCTCAAGGGTCGGCATTGGGAAACACCTTATTTTCAATATTTTTAAATGACATAGCAAACTTAGATATAGATGGTAAAATAATATTATATGCAGATGATACAACAATAATAATAAATGATGAATCCAATGAAAAATTACAAAATAGAATTACTGACATGATACTTAAACACTGGTTTAAAATAAATGGTTTAAAGCTAAATGCAGAAAAGACATGCATCATGCAGTTCAGCGCACGTCAAAATAATAAAGATATGCTGTCAATTATTCTCCCAAATGGCACATCACTTCAAAGTGTACAATGTGTAAAGCTATTAGGATTTAACTTAGACCCAACCCTGTCATGGAAAAAGCACGTGGATTATGTTTGCTGAAAACTTGCAAAAGGGGTTTACATCCTTAAACAACTTAGACCACTGATCTCCATAGAACAGCTTAAAGAAGCATATTATGCAAACGTGCATTCCATATTGTCCTATGGTATTGTATTGTGGGGAAACTCAACTGATTTTGAACGAGTTCTCAAAATGCAAAAACGTGCTATTCGAATCCTGATTCACGCAAAGTATAGGGACAGTTGCAGGGAATATTTTAAAGATCTACGTATATTAACATCTGTGTCAACGTACATATTGGAAATAGTTGTATACGTAAAAAACAATCCAAGCATATTTAAAAGAATGAAGGATAACTGTAACCGACCAACGAGAAATCCTGATAACATAAGACCAATGGAACATAGATTGAACATTGCGAAAAAGAGTCCGAAATGTACAGTGCGACACAAAAGAGTAGAAATTAAACGAGGGCGCCACTTTATACGTAACTGTCACATTTTTGACGTAAAATGCTTAACATGGCAATAATTTAGTATGTTTTTTTTTTAGTTCCATTTTATTTAATTTCTACTCTTTTTTGTTGCACTGTATGGGACAGGAATTATTTAACAAACTGCCTAAAACAATCAAAGCCCAAAACAATGCTAACGTGTTTTACAGAAAAGTCAAAGAACTGCTCCTTGCACAAACAGTATACAGTATAAAGGAATACATGAATAATGAATATTAAAAAAAAAAGTACTCGTATCGTATATGTTATTTAATATGCAGTACAACTAAATATAAGGTAAAACGTTATTATTTGTAAGCTGACGATCTCAGTATTTATATATATAATTTGATTTATGTCAAACTTATGTAATATTATTGAGAAATAAATGATTTATCTTTTATGGGAAGTTTGTTTATTTCCTGATTAACACTTTTAACCGCATTGAAACGTTAGTATGGAAGTGTATTAGAATAACGAATTAATGTAGTACATTACTACAGAGACCGGGAAGTAGGGGGTTGCTAGCCGAGTGATATGGACGGGTAGTTACGTACGCGGCTGGCAACCCCTTATCACGGCGAGGTATGTATAGTGCTTTTCTCAAATATATGCAACGAAATAAAAAATACATCACTCAAAAAAGTCAATTATAAATATTTTCGTGTCTCATACGTACTCTAAAAGTAGGCCATTGTTTTTCTTAGAAGCGGGTTGAAAGTGATACATGTCCACCCTAGGGGAAAAAATGCATGTTAATAGTACGTGCATCAAGGGTAGTAAGAAGGAGATTACTAACGAGAGTGTTAGAAGCCCGACGCCGAAGTTTATAAGATCAATAGTACATTGTGCATCAAGGGTAGTAAGAAGGGGATTACTAACTCGAGTCCTTAACAGCCCTCCGTCTTCGGCGTCGGGCATCTAACACTCTCGTTAGTAATCCCCTTGCTGCTTGTGATACACACAATGGTTTTCATCACATTTGCGAGGAAGAAAATAAAGTTATTTTCTTTCGATTTGGCTGGTAACAAATCGTCATGAGAGTAATTGAGCCGCATTTCTTTATTCCGGTGCTGTAGCTGTAATAACGAATACTAATTCCAATTCATCGGATGAAAAAGCTATTTCTAATTAGTTTCAATTGTCTCTTAAACTTTAAAAACTATAACACGGCAAATTATAAAACAATAACTTCTCGCTAATGCAGATAACAATCTGTTTTTGTGACATGTACCACAGATAATGCTAAGAACTGCGTATAGTTTCGAACTGGAATAATCATACAGCCATATTTTGCCAATTTGTTAAAAATGTATTTACTAAAACTAATAATAAATATTGATATAAACTTAAAATATAAAAAAAGAGTTTAATGAAGCGTATAGGTTGTGTGTGATGTTAAGTTAGTCTATAGCTAAGTTTTAAAGATGAAATTAGAAACAGTTTGAAGTTTTGGCTGAACATTATACCTCCTTAGTCAGAAATGATGCACGAAATAGTTGCAAATTTTAAAACAAGTCATTAGTTAATTACTCCCTAAGGACTACAAACTCGCCATAACTCCCGCGGGAACAATTAAGGCCATTATCCTTCTGTATACAGGCATGGAATAACCCCATGTACGAGCAATTGTGATGAAAAATAAAATACCAGGAACGCAGAGGCATATCAGGCATATCGCAACTTAGATTGCAGGCGGTGCGGCGCACCGGCGGGCGGGCGGGCGCACACGACACAGCGCAGATGTCTCCCAAACGTCACAGCAATAGCAGTTTATGCTCTCCTAGTATTTGAAGTTATAACTTTTTTCAACAATTTCATAAATATAATTTAGCAATTGAGCCTGTCGATAAACACACCCGCCATGTTTACATTAAAATAAAAATAAAAAGAACTCCCCGGCCTAGGCCTTCAATTTTGTATGAAATTCCTTTACAGTTCTCAAGAGTTGTTCCGCCCGAAACGTGATACTTTGAAGCCTTAAACAACTAACATAACGCCAACAGTTCATTGCATGTTTGAGAAAAATAAGTCACTTACTTGATTCAGTAAAACTTTATGTTGTTTAGAAGTTGAGTTTGTTTTTTGTATAGGCTGAAGCTGAAATGGCCTACGAGCTGCAAGCCGCTAAGACAAAGCAACGTATCAAAGAAGAACAAATGCAAATTGCCGTTGTGGAGCGCACTCAAGAGATCGCCGTGCAAAAGTGGGAGGTGCAGAGGCGCGAAAAGGAACTCGAGGCTACCGTCCGCAGGTCAGGCAGGAGGCTTGTTTGAACGATCTGATTAATGGCAATGACGTTAGAAATAAAGTATGACAGTAACTCTTTAGTTAGCCGCTAACCTCGGTATTGTAATGTACTAAACAAAACTACTTCCGTAGTACTCGAAACGGTTAAATACTAAATAGGCACTTAACTCAGTTTGTTTATAAACTAACCTAATTATTATTGCATGCAGGCAACCTCTTTTTAAGTAAATAAGTTTGTAATGTTTACCTATAATTAGTTGTGTAATTAACTCTATTTTAATGTAATACACTATCAAAATGAACAGTGGCACCACCACAAATAAATAAACTAACATAATAAATAAAAAAAAACATACATACATTAAATCACGCCTGTTTCCCAGAGGGGTAGGCAGAGACCACTTCTTTCCACTTGCTACGATCTTGACAAATTTCTTTCGCTTCTTCCACATTCATACATCGAGTCATGCACGCAAGTCGGTTTCGGGTACTTAAGATTTGGCCCTTTTCAATAATAATAATGTTTAAATAAATAAACGTAAACAAAAAAAACGCATGATATAGTTGGTCAACCAATAAAAGTTAAACACTCCGTCGAGCTCTTTCAGTTTGCGGCCACTTAGTTTTGGTCCGGTTTGTTTACTATTAAATAAGTACATAAATCAATGGAGGTTTGTACTACGGGAATCTTGATAACGATACCTACTATAATTATAAGGAAAAACTAAAACTAACTTAGATACATATAAATTGTCCAACACCCAGGAGCAATACTTGTAGTAATGCTGTTTCGTTTCATAGACCGGCCGAGGCAGAGAAGTTCAAGCTGGAGAAACTAGCAGAAGCTCATAAGCTGAAGACTGTGCTCGAGGCAGAAGCTGCAGCGGAAGCCGTCAAAGTCCGGGGAGAGGTAAGTGCAGAAGTTTATCATTACATTACTTACGAGACGAATTACTGATCAACGCTTATTGTGTAGGGTCAGGTGGTAAACAATGAACCGGTGGTACACAAGGAACCAACGCTTTATTTTAAAAACGCGACGTTGCCAAACCGTGCCGCGAGTAAAAATGTACTTTAATTTGGTGGCGCCCCTCGCCCCCCAGTCGGCGTCCAGCCAGCGTCAAAACCGCACGTGTGACAAGGTGTTTTGTGATTTTCGGCACAAAAACAAGGAAAAAAATAAGTGTTTTGACGTTTTATTTTACTTATATGTTGTCAATTTTAGAACATTCAGTTTTTTTAGCTGTCTTGAGTAACTACTTGGCTATCGTTTAGAAATACTGTGACGTCTCCATCTTGTTTCGTATTTTTTTAAACTAACCTAAAACAACGAAAGGGGTAGATGGTACACAGTGTCTCACGAGGATAGGGTACACATTGACCCAGCGGAATGTGTTACAGCTATTGGTACACAATTTAAGTTTTACTGATATATGTTTAAAAATTAGAACTATGTTGCAATAATTGAAGGCATAATATTGTGGTTTAAGACAAATATTTAGATTTTTATATTACGTTACGCTGGTTTGCGACTATTAATTAAAATAAATATAACCTTTTCTCAAAATAAATATATTGTTTTATTAATCAGCTTAATATTTTCCGAAATCAGTTCACATAGAGTCCGCTAATTTAAGTTTAATCTATGCAATGGTTCACTGTGTACTCGGTTAGTTCATTGTATGCCTACCCCCGGATCATTGTGTACTTATTGTTGGACACAATGAACCATTTCTCATGTTTTAAAAAAGTAAAAAAATCTCTACTTCTATTCAATTTTATGATAAGATTTGAATGCAAAATTAAAGCCAAATAAATAATGAATCGCCGAGCAAAAAAATATTTTTAATACTTTCGTATAGGAATAAATTATGGAATTTCAAACTTTTTGTGGTTCATTGTTGGCCACCTCACCCTACCTAGTTTTAAATTTAAACTCTCCCTAAATCAAATCGGCTTAAGCTTGTCAGAAAAACATATATACACAATGAAACAAAAGCGGAAAAGGAGTAATTTGGCTCGAGTAGTCGGTTTAGTCAGAGCCTTATATTCTGACGAAGGCGCTGTTGTTACATTGTGTTGCAATTTCAAGGGGGTACTTCATGAAAGGATATATCCCTAGAACATAGGCTAATTTTTAACTGACTATATGATAAAATCCATAACCATTGTAGATACAGGAAACTATTTTCCAAAAGCTGGCAAAATTCCGGTAAAAGTTAAGCAAACATGGAGGTGACGTTATTTATTTATTTATAAATCCCGGGAATTTCCAAATAACGCAGAGCCTTATCAAATGACGCATTGGACAAGAATCTTATATTATGATTATATCCTTCAAGACTTATTACGTTACAATTAGAATACAGAAATTTCATGTTATTTTTAAAATATCGTAAAACGACCAGATTTCTTTAAAAACTAACTTTAGAGATGGGAGTGGATTGGAAATGAAAAGAGAATCGTATATAATGTTTTGGTATGAAAACAATGTAGTCATGATATTATAATTTATTGCAAATCAAATTTTAGACTTAAAACGCTAACACATTTGGGCACGTCTAGAAATGTCATAACGAATCTGTCATAGAGAAAATAAATGGTTGGAAAAACTGCAGTGTCATATATAATTAACTAAACCTCGATTGACAGGCTGAAGCTTTTGCCATCAAAGCGAAGGCCGCGGCGGATGCGGAGCAGATGGCCAAGAAGGCGGAGGCTTGGAAGGAATACGGCTCGGCCGCCATGGTCGACATGATGCTGGAGACGCTCCCGAAGGTAACCCGGCTTATTAGCGCTGTACCTAGTTGCCCAATTCGGGTACTTCCTATTTTGCACAGTGGGTAATCTGTATGAAATAACATGTCGATTTTTTTAAAGTGCCTCTTGCTCGAAAAGTTTATTACTGGGTTTATAAGAGACTTGAGTTAAAATAACAGTTTTCGTATTCCTGGTAATAGTAATATAGCTGATTGTATTACAGATAGATTTCCTAACAAATCACAACAAACATAAAAAACAAATAGTTTTTAGATTTTTTAAAGAAGTTTCATTATTTTTTATTGTTATGCGTGTATAATGTTCATTTATTAAACAAGTCAAAGCGTTTATTTGTAAACATAGGTAATCCTAAAATAGTGGTATATAATATGATGGAACACTATGTTCTGCCATATGGCATACATACAAAAACATGATGAGAATTTCTCTAACATACTATACTATTGTCCTACGCTAAGATACGATATTAAATTATGAAAAACAACAAAATAAAATAAAAAATAATAAGGAAATCTGAAACTGAATAAAATCATTTTTGCATAAGCAACTTAAATAATTAAATTTTCAAAGGTCAATAGTACATTGTGCATCAAGGGTAGTAAGAATGGGATTACTAACTCGAGTTCTAACACTCTCGCTAGTAATCCACTTACTGCCTGTGATACACACAATGGGTTTCATCACATTTGCGAGAAAAAAACTAGGAAACAATTAAAAGTTATTTTCTTTCGATTTGGCTGGTAACAAATCGTCATGAGAGTAATTGAGCCGCATTTCTTTATTCCTGTGCTATAGCTGTAATAACGAATACTAATTCAAATTCATCGCATGAAAAAGCCATTTCTAATTAGTTTCTATTGTCTCTTAAACTTTTAAAAACTATAACTCGGTAAATTATAAAACAATAACTTCTCGCTAATGCAGATAAACAGAGCCCGGATTTTTCGCGGCAAAAAAAAAGACTTTTTCAATCTAGCTAGTGATAGAAACACCTTTTTTTAGCGATATCGAGTATTATTATATAAAACAAATCATACCGATTTGTATACATTATTTTATAATCATTCGCGGTAGTTGTTTATGTGTTATTCCATCTAAAGTTTAACTTCTACTTTATCATATAAAATAATAAAATAACCCGTCGGGTCGAATGAAGTGACTACACTACCTCATTGAATATAAGAGACACTTCATATAATGAGTACTGCATAGACATTGAATGTCGTTTCATTACGTATTACAGTAAAAGAGTATAAATTACGTCTAGATATTATTTGTTTCTTAAAACGCTTTGAAACGGACTATGTAATTTTATACAAACCTCATGTAAAATGTTTTATTAAAAATAGTTTCATTTAGTTTTTTCTCTGTTACACAACTATCGATATATCGATAAAAAAATATGTCTAACACTAGCTAGATTGAGACAGTTTTTTGTTTTGCCGCGAAAAATCCGGGCTCTGCAGATAACAATCTTTTTTCTGTGACATTTACCTCAGATAATGCTAAGAACTGCGTTTAGTTTCAAACTGGATTGATAATACAGCCAGATTTTGGCCATTTCTTAAAAAAAAATACTAAAATTAATGATAAATATTGATATAAACATGAAATATAAAAATAATGTAGTTTAATGAAGCGTATAGGTTGTGTGTGATGTTAAGTTAGTCTATAGCTAAGTTTTAAAAATGGAATTCGAAACAGTTTGAAGTTTTGGCTGAACATAAAACCTACTTAGTCAGAAATGATGTACGAAATAGTTGCAAATTTTAAAACGAAAGTCATTACTCCCCAGGGAGTAGGGGCCATCGAAATATAATAAGTATGGAAGGGTAACCTCAAACAAAAACGATGGACAAATCAGCTCCAAACCACCCACTTTTTGAAATGAAAAGATCTTATGTACGAGTGGTTTTGATAATTAACTTTAGATAAATTTAGTTAAGGTATGAAGTCATATATGTCAGATGTTGATATAACGTTTGAGTAGACAGTAATATCAGTAAGGTTTTATACCGGTTTAAAGACAAAAATCTGCTATTGGTTACAAGCTCTCTGACACAAGAATTCTATTTGTTAATAACTTTTTTCATAAGGGTTACTCGAACGCGGCCAAGTATTTTAACATTTGACGTGGATGGTTTGATACAAAAACAACACAGTAATTGAATAATGAATTATATGATTTTTTTTTACAGTAGTTTTTTGACAAACTTACTTGAATTGGGCGAATTTTTATTTTCTTGTTGATTTCTTTTTTTTCTCAGATTTCAATAAAATTTGGTGAGTTAGTAAAATTGGTTATTCTGATCATAGTAAGCCCTATTTGACGCTATGTCCTAGAAATTTTCCCATTAAGTTACACAAAATGTATGGACATTTGTGTAACGACTGAGGAACTTGATGGGAAAAGGGTCTAGCAGGCTAAGGAAGGAGAAGTGGCCCCTGTGACGAATATCGGATTTTTATAATGTCATTTGTTGGCTGTCTCATAATATAGAAACATCCTAACTTTCAGCCCCCTATCTTGAACCGTCACCGGGATACTGTCAAAAATATGGTCACATTTTTCAAAGTCGTTTTTCTCCTGCATTATTATAAGGTAGAGCAATCAAACCAAATCATAGCTACAAAGGATGGGTAGGAGTATAACTCATTTTTTTTTAAATATTTAATTCCATGAAAAAATAATGATTCAAATGTCAGAGAATTTTTTGACAGCACTTTTCAACAAGTATTTGTAAAGGTACAGCTACGGAAAAAAACACATAAACTGCTAATAGTATTAGCTAGTACCATGTGAAAAATCAATTCAATATAATTGGTGCAACATACTTAAAAAAAAAATGTCAAAGAAAGCGTTAAATGAGTCTTTCATTCTGAAGGAGATTTTTCGATCCAATGAGGTTTAATTTCGTTGCCTAGCAACAGAATGTTTATTTTGAACTTCACGCATGACTGTCAATAAAGGTCAAACTGCTGCATCTAAGATAACATGTGTAACTCAGTTTTCATCGAAACTAACTACGAAATCCATGAAATGACAGATTTACTATGTTATAATTATTTAATACAGAAACTTAATGGTCAATTGTTTCTAGTACCTATTAAGTATCACCGTTTATGGAGTATAAATTGAACTCATTAGAGCAAACACCGCAATACAGGTCACGGAGATAATGAATATCATAATATTCGTCGTCCCAGGTATAGGAAAATCTTATCCTGGAGTATTCGCAATATGTTTTTAACATAATATCATCAAATAAACTGAAAATGCAAAGTGAAACACTTTCTTTGTAATTTTTTTTAAGTATGTTGCACCAATTATATTGAATTGATTTTTCGCATGGTACTAGCTAATACTATTAGCAGTTTATGTGATTTTTTCCGTAGCTGTACCTTTACAAATACTTGTTGAAAAGTGCTGTCAAAAATTTCTCTGACATTTCGCTCATTGAATACAAAACGGACACATTCCAAAATAATTTGCTCTTCCATTAAAAATCGTATTCCAACCGCTTTTAATTTTAAAATGCAACACTGACTCATTTCGGATTGTGTCCGTTTTGTATTCAATGAACGTTTTATTCATTATTTTTTCATGGAATTCAATATTTTAAAAAATCAGACCCCACCCAACCCATCCTTTGTAGCTATGATTTGGTTTGATTGCTCTTTTTTATATTGTTCAGGAGAAAAACGACTTTGAAAAATGTGTCCATAAAATGACGTTTTTGACAGTATCTCGGTGACGGTTCAAGATAGGGGACTGAAAGTTAGGGTGTTTCTATATTATGATATGAGATAGCCAACAAATGACATTATAAAAATCCGATATTCGTCACAGGGGCCACTTCTCCTTCCTTAGCCTGCTAGACCCTTTGTAACAATTATCGCAGTCAATTAAGTTTTTGCGAGAATAAGATACCTAACAGACCTGTGATAAATTCCTCCACGTCTAATATTCATTAAAATATTATTAAAATTATTGTAATCAAATGTTTTATTAGGTATGTAAACTAACGATAGCAAAGATGACATAAAATTTAATTTCCTATTCATTCGAAGCAGTTGCTTGTAATTCACATTTTTCAAAGATATAGTGCATAACATTGGCCATGACATTTTAGTTCGGGAATATTTAAGTTTTAATAACTTAGAAATGAAAATAAATATCGCTTTGTTTTGCATCTGTGTGGATTCTGCACCAATTTACAATGCAACTTGGCATTAGTGCAGCATCAGTTAAATCCGGTAATCATTAATATCTAATTATTCTTTTGTAATTGTAAACAACTGTTTGACACTACGTCAGAAAGTCGACAGATAGACGGTTCGGCAGTAAGTATTAGCTCCACCCCGCCAGCACTCAGTCGGTGGGGCCGATTTTCAGCGTCAGTTAGACTTCCATACTTATTATATTTCGATAGTAGGGACTACAAAGTCGCCATAACTCCCTGTTTCGGGTGGTAAAGAATCCTTAGTGCGCGAGTCCGTCTCGCATTAGACCGGTTATTTTTGCTTTTATTCTGAGAGTCTAGTAGCTCCGTAGCGATGCTTATTGTTTAAACCGGACTGAGCATACAATCAGTTGACCGTGAGCCAGATGTGCTGGTGCTCATTTATTACAGTCGGTTTAAAGCAGGATTTAACTTGCTAGTGCACGGCGCCTGACTTTTTTTGTTACGAAAACTAACTACGTATTTTCCACTAAAATTGTTTTATCAATCCGTTAAAGTAGCGTGAAGCGTGAAGTTATTCATTCATTCGTATATGTTACAAGTTTATAAACCTGATAACATTTTATGAGCATGCTTGCTTGTATAATCATGAGCCTCTTTTCCGCTTTGTTTAGCTCCTCTTGTTTTTGTATTGTTGTTGGTAGCTCTTATTTACAGCTTATTCCTTATCTTTTCAAGATCGTAAAAAAATATTTTTTGAATATTTTTTTTACTGACCTGAATTTATGCTTTCCATAATCAAACAAGACTTGTTCGATGACAGAATATTTACTACGTTTATATTAAATCAAACGTAGCGTTAAGTTATTAAGAGGTAATTAATTCCTATACGAGTTTGAGTCAGATACTAAAGTGACTTTTAAAAATGTAATACGTGTTTGTGGCAACATAATGATTTACTTTAGAAGTTAACACTTTCCTACGATAAGTTTGTCAAGAGAAGTTTCACATAGGTACTTAGTTCAATGAAAGTAAATTTAACCTATTAATATCATATTTTATTTAGGATACTTCATAAAATCACAATACAAATCATGCAGGTCATTATAAGGAGTCCCCCTCCATCATCAAAATATTCTTTCGTGGTTCCAACTTTAATGAAAACATACTTAACTTAACAAACTTAACTTTCTGCATAGAGTTTAAATAGAAAAAAAGATTAAAATTGGTTAATTAATGATGAAACATTTATACATGGAAGAAATAGTTAAAAGAAAAGGAGAAATAAATTTTAAAAGTACCGTTTGGCGTTTGGACAAATTTCTCGAAGAAATGTGATGTGCAGATTAATTGATGATAATGTCGATAATAACATCTAATGCCAATTTTTCAATTTGTTTACAGCACTCTAACATTTTTTTAGGGAATATATGTATAATTTACGAGTTTTTTTTATTTACGATCGTTTCTATAAAAAAGCGAAGAGAGAACTAGTCAGATGACAATGTTTTTTTTTTATATTATGGTAGGTACTTACTTGTTTTCTTATAGGTCAGTTTTTTAGTCATGGGGAAGTTTATCAAAAAAAGGGCTATAATCCTTATGGATCACCATTTTCAGAGACTGTAGCTCGTTAAATTTCCGTCGGATAATTGGTAATTGAGTTTGATACAACCTTGGGATTATTGTACCACTCGTTGAACCCGCGGTGGTATTAATGCATCTAGCCATCCAGTCATCGTTAAATGATACATGAAATAAGTAGTTTCATTACATTGTAGGACACTCATGAAAACCATTTCATGTACAGTCAAGGGCAAAAATATGTATACACTTTAGTACCTTGTCACTTTAACCACTGTGACAGTTCATATATGGCAGTTCAAATATGACAAAAATAGACAAGGTACTAAAGTGTATACATATTTTTGCCCTTGACAGTACCTATCTACTCGGTCGTACCAACCTACTTTCATGCTAAGGATACTCATACGATATCTAATTACGAGGATTAATAATTATCTGCATATTATATTATAAACTTGTACGTTATTCAAAGTTCACGCCACAAACTCGTATACCGATGCAAGAGGTTACGTAAGAAATTTACAAATTGGTTCCAGATACGAGTTTGATTTTTATCATCTATTTCAAGAAGTAGATGTGTCATGGTTATAAGTGACTGTGATAACATGCGTAATGATAATATGCACAATTTATACAGGTTATCTCAATTTCGACAAAATTTCATGTACGAGATTAAATCAGAGAGCCGTCGATATATGATCATCAATATTATCATCATTCCCCTGCTCTTATCTCAACTTATGAGGGGCCGGCGCAACATGTATTTTTCTTCTATACTTCTCAATAAGTCGTCATCCCGGTAGTCACTGTCTTTCTAGCCATATCATCTTTCACACAGTCCATCCATCGTTTCTTTGGTCTTCCTCTACTCGTATAGTCATCCACATATATCAATCTATTTATATAAAAGGCAATGTCCCGGGTGACTGACTCATCAAAGCACAGCCCAAACAGCTAAAGATAAAAAAATTTTTTTTGGGGTAATTTGATTATGTAATGGAGATTTTAGAAATTAAATTAAATTAAAAAAATATATGGTAATTTTCCTTGAAACTTAGTAAAATTCTCTTCCGTGCAAATAATGAGATACGTATTTCAACGATTACTAAAATTAAACCCCTGGAGGGATGAAAGGGGGAAATTTACAAAGTTTGCATAGTTTTTTTTTATTATAAAATTTACTTGAATCGTAGTAGAAATGCTCTGCAATGACAATAATGAGACATGTATTTCAGAGATAAGTAATGTCAGCCCTATAGGGATGAAAGGGGATTGCAGAGTTTGTATAGGAAAAAATACTTTAATGGTCTGATTTACTTGAAACTTGGTAGAAATACTTTTCAATGCAAATAATGAGACACGTTTTTCAGCGATTGCTAAAATTTTACCCTTAGGGTTGCAAAGTAGAAAAAATATTATTATGATGAAATTTACTTGAAATTTACTCTTCAATGCAAATAATCTACCTATTTGTATAAATGGCAATGTACATATAAAAATATGACTTTCGGCGATTCAGGAAAAACTACCTCGTGAGGTGGTAAAATGGGGGGTAGAAATTTTTAAGGTACCTATATATTTTTGAAGTGAGAAACGTGGGAAATGTTGTAAGGACTACTGTAATTATAAATTAAAAATATTGCTTGCTTATAAAAAGTTTGTTAAGAGTAAACCAAATATCAATAAAAAATAACGGAAGGGAAAAACTTGGGACCTAAGACTACTGACTTTAAAGTTTTTATCGAATTTAAGTAATTTTCAAAGTTACATGCCTGCAAGATATGAAAATGGGTATTGAGACTACTATTATACACCGTGTTTTTTTTGATTTACGATAACTTCGGCATATTACTAGGTATTTTTTCTGTTTAGAACAAAGTAATTAAATGTTATATCTTTGGTCGTTCTAAAAGGGCCTTTAGAGTTAACTAATAGTCAGTATCAAATACGTCAATGTTGGCGTGATCATGGGATTAGTAAGTAATAACGTACATCTGGAAGGTGCACTACACCGATAACGCGAGCCGAAAGAAATGTACCTGTATGTGAATATGGGGATCTGTGTGGTCTCCTATAATTGACAATTGAATTACAACTTAATACTAGATTTTGTTTGAAAGCTTTCAATGCTAGTATTTTGTTCTACCTGCTCTTATTCAGAAGTTCAAGATGTCAGCTACTTTTTCTCAGTCTGTCCACGAATTCGTTGACGGAGACCACACAGATCCCCAGATATTGATTTTGGAGACAATTAGTTGAATAACTAAAAAGTTCAAGATGGCGGCTAATTTTCCTCAATTTGTCAACGGATTAGTTGTCGGAGACCACACAGATCCACAGATATCCGGTTTTGGAAACAATCAGTTGAATAAGTAAATATTGCTTCGTTTACTGCCCGACCGGCTTGTAAAATTAATTTGTCCGTAAATTGCAATTTAAATAAGCTTTAGTACATTTCTTTCGGCTCGCGTTGTCGGTGTAGGGCACCTTCCAGATGTACGTTAGTACTTACTAATTCCATGGACGCGTATACAAACCTAACAACTCTTTGCTCATAATAATTAAAAGATTTTTTTTGTTATCAATTAAGATCCTTTTACACTAGTTTTCAACGTGATTAACTGATTAAATTTAAAAATTAAAGATCTTTAAAACCGTAAGAGATATCATTTTTCTGTCTTTGGGAAATTAACTTTATTTGACCTAATGAACGTTTCCTTAAAGTTATCGTAAATCAAAAAAAACACGGTGTATAAAGAAAATGTTCAGCTTTAAGGTTTATCGAAAATCTTCTGCTAAGTGGGTTAATTGTTTGTACAGAAATTTAGTAATTAGATGGCTGTGTCTATTTAATCTAGGGTCGTATAAAAACAACGTTATGGTAAAAGAGGGGCGGTAAATTAATTTTGCATGTCAATTTTGTTGTTTTAAAGGGTTAGAGCCATTAAATCAAAGTGGTTTATGTGGACCGCTTACTTAAAATTCGGGTTCTAGACTTGTTTTCAAAAAAAAATTGAATGTGATAACGTCTATATCTGTACTTTTAACCGAAGTTCCCATTACAATAACATTATATTTTCTCCCACTTGCTCGGAAATATCAACACCAGGTCCAGGCAAAATAAAAAAAAGAAGCTATTATTTACCAACGGCAGCGATCTCGAAAATTTGTGAAATTTCATAATGTACCTGGTGTTTTACTTTTTAAAACCATGTTAGGACTAGGATAAAAATATCTCCAAACAGCCAAACACTCGAGCAATCAAAGTTATTCCTGGTATATTTTACTTTTAAATGTCATAGACTAAACAGTTAAAGCGTTTTAAACAGCGTTTACAGCGTATTTAAATCTATATCAAATAGTTTGACTTTTTATAGAAATTGCGTTCATAAATAAAATAAATTGCCGAAATAACATTAAACGCGCAATAAATGTTATAATATGTAACTATATTCCATTCAAATAGAATTTATTCCGTTTAAATTCGACTCGTATAGAGTGCGGCCTCGACTCTACTCGCACCGCAACAGCCATTTTCCCGGTTTCTGCCGTAATGTACTAATTATTTTGCCCACATGTTCGGAAACGTTAAACTTACTGTAGTAAATGCAGCCCGCGATGTTCTGAGATCCAGGTCCATGCAAAATCAAAATAATTTTACGAAATATTGTTTTAAATTTGAGATTCTGTTTTATGCTAAGTCATACAGACAAGTGCAAAAATATGTTTAAAAAAAATCCTCTCATTAATATATTACGAAGTTCTTATAACACTAGACTAAGTAAGGTGCATATATATTTTACCTGTTTCAAAACTATAATGGAATTATAAGTTTTGTCGATGATGATGGCGACAATGTTCTTTGTTTAAGGAATGGTATTATACTGTCTCGCATTGTTAGAGAAAAGCAATATACTAGCCTCGGCCGGGAAGGGCGGTTTGGAGTGGTATATTAGCAGGTCTTGACTGCGTCTCGACCGCGCTAACTTATACTCGTTCCGCAACGGCCTTTTCCCGGTGTCTGCAGTAATGTAATGTAGTATTTAAGTTATGTGGTTTGTGATGTGATATTGTTTGTGCAGGTGGCAGCGGAAGTGGCGGCTCCGCTGTCGCAGGCGCGAAAGGTGACTATGGTGTCGTGCGGCGGCGGCGAGGTGGGCGCGCACAAGCTCACGAGCGAGGTGCTGAGCATCGTGCAGGGCATCCCGCAGCTTGTCAGCGCCGTCACCGGTGTCGACATTTCCAAGGTAACCCGCCGCAAGCACGCAACACTCTAAATAAAATACTATTTATTCACAGATTCAATGTTACAATTAATATAAACTGACGCTTGTTCAAAATCAACGGGAAAATACCTCATTGAGGTTCTTGCTAGGATCTGAAGTGAAAGTTTCAAGAAAGAAAAAAAAATGCTTTAGCCTTTATATTTTATGCACTTTTCCATGCGTTCAAACCAGTCGTTTAAGCACTTGAAATAGGGGTACACAAAGTAGCCATTTTAAAGGCATCGAAAGCTTTTTCCGCGTCTGAAACCGCTGAACACGCAACTTATCCTCGATTTAGGAGGATGTGAAAAAGTCATTAAGGCTTAAGTCGGTGGTTTGTGGAGAATGGTCCAGTAATTCGACGTAACATTTAAAAAACTGCAGTTTCACAATCACGAATGACATAGCTTCGTTCGTACCATTCCTCGCAGCTCTTATGAAAAGACCAATAAATAGTAATAAACAAATTGATTGAAATATCTAATTTTGGTTTAGTTGGATTTGTTTTGTGTGTGCGCCGGTTTACCTGAAATACAGGTAAAAAATAAAATGTGTACCCCTAATTGGGTATTTATTACTTTATCGAAACACCTTTCAACGAACGTATCATTAGGGTGAATTGCAAAAATATTGTACAAAGTTAAGGGCTTAATTGACACAATGTTATCTTTCTTCGATTGTTTTTCCTTTATGTAACGAAAGTTATCCATATGATTATATGACTAATCTTCGTTACACAAAGGAAAAAGTTAAGGATTGTTAAGGACTTTTTAATTGAGTCCTTAACTATGTACAATATTTTTGCAATTCACCCATTACGCAGAATTTTCATTTCATGGAAAGGCATTTCTTGCCACATGAAGTACTTTTTTTTGGTTGTCATAAGTCTAACCTAACCTAACCTACGTAATTAATGTTTCAAATATCCTGAAAACATCATGGTTTCAGGAGAAAAAAAAAGTTAGGTAAAATGAAATTCGATGAAGTGATGGGGTACCCCCTCATTTATAAACGCCTAATAAACCTATTTTAGTTAACCCTTTTCTTAGCAAAAATAAAAAAGGTCATGGAAGTCTCTTCAGATTTTAATCCAGCAAAAAAAAAAACAAAAAGATACAAAAAGTGAATCTTATGGTACACATCAAATGAATGTTATGGGTCTTATAATACACATCGCCAAGTGTAAAGTACAGTCGCGGAATGAAAAGGTTGACCACCTTAAGATCTGTTTTTGCTTGCTCAATATAAGTTATCAGTATCTGCTTATCAACCGAGTATGACACATTCCGCCATAATGAATGTCATTTCACTACAGGGTTACCATGTCCACGTATAAACAACAGCCACTATTAGTTCAAACTGAACTCAAGTCTTTATTGGTCGTTACAAAAGTGTTGCTATCTAGCTATAAAAGTGCTGGCTATGCCAGACTGAGCCGCTGAGCAAAAACGAGCCTGCTCTGGGATCACCCGCCGCCAAAATAAGTCGTTTCGACACCTCTTTTACAAATTTTGTGGTGTCGGAAGACCACGGACCCAATGTTTCCATTGCGAGTGCCGCAAAAAAGTTATTTCTATTGAGAAAAGCATATTTGCGGCACTTGATCTGGGCACGGTCAGCGGCGGACCCAGGCCGACAAGCGGATGCCTCGACGTGTTACGGAGCTAACGTGTCCACGCACGTTACGTCCCAAGCCAAGGCGCGGCCCAAACACCATGGCACCAAAGTGCAGCCGTCAGGTCTTTAGCCATCCGAGCTAGAAATACCTGAGGGCTCCAGGGTTGCCGCAATATTGGCTGTGCCGAGGGAACGTTTGACAACGTCATTTAAGGAATAGTGCCCAAAAATACGACCAGCACTTAGGTGGCAAAAGAGACAATGCCGACCCAGTGAGTTGACGTGTTGACCACAAAGGCAACAGGGGTGCAGTTCACTAATAGGTATACCAAGACGCAGACAAACAGCCACCCGAAGAGTAGAGAGATCCTACAGGGATCCCAAATTTCGATTAGGAAGAGCGTGCTACCAATGTCCAGATTCCCGCTCAGACACTGCTAGCAGTCTGGATCTTTCAGAAGGGACGGTGATGTTGTTTAGAAGATTTTGGTGTATAGACTTTATTGTGATAGAGTCCCAGGCTGTTTGAAATATTTTGCCAGGAGGGGCACTCTCACCTGGGTTACATGTGTTCCATTTAGTTTAGGCGTCTGCCAAACCCGAAACCTCTACATCAGCGGTGTGGGGTATTTTAAGAATACTACTGATGAGGGTGAGCGTGCTGTTGACAGATGACAGAAACGCGGGGAGTGCCAGACTGCTAGTGGATCTTATACCTAGGCCACCGAATTGTATAGGAAGAAGTTCTTGGGTCCAACTTGGAGAAGTAAAAGCTGTGTTAAGAATTTTGCTAATAGTCATTTTCATAATGTTGTCGATATTTTTAGTTAAAGATTGGAATTTCTAAACCGGTGGACAACTAAGAACGTAAATGAATTTTGGGGAAAATAAACAATGTCACAAAATATAAATAGCAACGTGCGGATTCATTTCAAAGAGTAAATCGGAAATGTTCTGAAAACTATCAATTTTTGAATTCATAATTGCTGGGATGGCATCGTCAAAAATAGGAGCGTCGAGAAGTGTTAGTGAAGATGGGGAAAGGATAGAAATGTTAGGAGTGAGGTTTACCTTGTGTAAAAGGTCATTGTGGGCGCTGGCTGATAGATTTTTTGAAATAAAAATTCACACTTATTGTGGTTTAGTGACAGACCTATATCAGAAAAACGATTGATGATGGGTTG
Organism: Acleris laterana; assembly: GCA_963966035.1. NCBI lineage: Eukaryota > Metazoa > Arthropoda > Insecta > Lepidoptera > Tortricidae > Acleris > Acleris laterana. The sequence goes on from OZ014438.1 coordinate 27,593,067, forward strand.
AAGTTCGGAGAGGACTGAGGAGGTATTACCTTCAATTGTGCCATCATGCAGGTACTAAATATTAAGATCTGAAGAAAACTGCTTGATAATGTGATTGATGGCTAGGCTAAAGATGACGGGCCATGCGGGTTACCTTGTTGGCAACCGACACTGGATGGAATCTCATTGTATTTGTACATTAATTTTGAAGGTGAACGGTAGCATTTCCAAAGATAACTATTATATTTCCTGAAGTTCCATTTTGATTCGATTTAGTAAAGCACAGCGATCAATTGAATTAAATGCCTTTTTTAGCGTCGATTTTCACTAAAATATCAAAATTACTATACTACTCAAAACAAAAATCTATATAATTTCTGCTTAATCGTAATTTATTGGACACAAAATTTTCGATAACTATATCCAATCATTGATACTCGTATTACGCATCCTTCGTTATTTAAGCCTCTTTGGTGCTAGTGTTTGAATTTAAATACTGTTAATAAAATGCAAGTTAAATTTTGATTTAAAAATCCCGAGTTCAGGTTAAGAATTCCTTGACATTAAATAATGTTGTATTCTCTAAAGGAGTAATTTATTTTGGTCGAGTTGCCTAGTTTATTCTGTTGTGTTAATAATGCCACGATTACGAAGACATATGGACAAGATAACTTGTACCAGGGCCGTCACAATGATAGCTGAAGGTCATTCGCAGTGGTTTGTGGTTTCCTCGCTGGGGTTTTCTCGGAGAGCCATCCAAAATGCATAAAGCACTGAAATTACATCTGCACATACTTTTCCTGATGATAACATGAGGTTGACGAGCGAAGTTAGTTCCTTTAGTAAAATTTGCCCGGCATCACCCGCAAGAGGGCTTGTAAGATCTTTAAGGCGTTGCGGTGTTATGCCGTCCAGACCGCCTGCAGGATCACACCGCTTGGAGCGTGGAAGTATCCGATACCTGCAGTAGCTGGTTAGAAATTGAAGGAGAGTCCGGTAGCTGCACAGTAGCAGAAGGAGAAGGATGTTTGTCCTCAAGTGCCGACAAAGTTGCAGGGGAGTCCGGGGCCAAAGTATCGCTCGAAAATAGCACTCTCGTGGCTCCTGTCAGGTCTCCGTCGGAAATCTTATTTTCTATGAGATACATTTTATGTTTGGGAGTACCTACTGTGAGTGAAAGAAAATGAACTGTCTGAGTCTGTAGAGAGAAGGGAAAGGAAATTTGGAAGTAAGATATTATGCTTTGTTAATGATGTTAGATAACGGTTACCTTTTTCCCGGGGTATATGGAGATTTGCAAACGAAAAAGTAAGTAGATGCTCCCATGAAGCGATACTATTTTCAGCCACCACTTTGGCAACGCACTCTGCAAGACTGGGCTGCGGATGCAAGCGCTCCCTTTTGAATGCTTCTAACAATCTTTGTACCGGCCCTCAAAGAAAAAAGAAGTTGGTGTAGTGACGTTGGTGCATGATTTTGGCTAGCCGCATCGGGGTTGCTCTGTAGACTTGATTGTGGGGTGGCATCAATTCGCGGAAAATGGATACCCACGGGCACAATGAATTGTTAGTCCCCCCCGCCGACCTTTGTATAGTTTGTGGTCAATACAAATCGGGCATTCGACGAACCAGAGGCATTAAAAAACTACTTAAAGCCTGTACCGAAAAGTTTTTTTACATACTATATTTATGATATTAATGAAACTATAATGAACAGCAAAGATATTTTATTTTAGTTATATTATGAAAAGTGTCTATTTACAAAAAATATACAAATTTTATATTTTAAGAGTTTTGCGGCTGAACAAACGGATTTTTCTCCTCAAGCCTGCCATTAAGTTTTGCACAGTGGTTTCGGTGACTTTGTTGGCATGTTTTTTCCATTTTTTTTTAAAATCTGCCTCTGATGTTGCTGGTGAACCGTTCTTACGCAATTCTGCTTTGACTAATGCCCAATACCGCTCGATGGGTCGTAGCTGGGGGCAGTTCGGGGGATTCATATCTTTGGACACACATTGCACGTTATTTGAAGCCAGACACTCTTGTGTGGCACGGGCATAATGTGCAGTAGCCAGATCGGGCCAAAACAGCACATTCCCTTCATGCTGCCTTATAAATGGTAAAATAAAACCTTTTACGTAACACCTGGCCATAATGAGAGTTTTATCGCACGCTGCGCGCACGGTAAAACTCGCATTGTGGCCAGGTGAAGACGTAAAATTGTGTACTCATCACGGGCAGTAAAAAAGAAAGCCCTCTATCGCATATTTACAACCCTCGCCTACGGCTCGGGTCTCAAATACCTGCGATTTCGGGCTATCTTTCTTTTACAGCCCTTGTTAAGTAATGTACTATTATACATTTCTGGACATAAATATCTGCATTTATGGTACCTTTCACGATAAATGACCCAGTGCGTTTTCCGCAGGAACATATTGCTTGCCATATCAAATATTTTTCTCCAAACTTCTCCATAAAAATATATTTATTTTGATCGTTTATATTAGCCCTTGATTCGGTTGTAAAGAATTGATCACCTGGCAAAGTCGAAAAATCTTTTTTTACATACGTCTCATCGTCCATGAGAACGCATGCTCCGTTCATACTGCAAAGCAGCTTGTACAATTTTCTTGACCTTGTAACGGAACTATTGAATTGTTTTATCGACTGTTTTGGGGCTTTTACTTTTTTATAGGACTTTAAATTTTGACGTACTTTCGCTCTCTGGACCATAGATGTACTAGTTTTCAATTTTTTTGCCACGTCCCGCACCGATAAACTACAATTTTTCTTATAAGCAGTCACTATTTTCTTTTCTAAAGCTTTACTTGATGGACCTGTCGGGCGTCTACTTCGAGCTTTGTCTTGAATTCTGTATTCATTCAAGTATCGTTTAACTATATTTCGCACCGTTGCACGACTTACTTTCACCATTTTCCCGACCGCCGCAAAAGTTGAATCAGGATTTTCCAGATACGTTCGCAAAACATTTTCTCTCAGAGTTATTTTATCGTCTTGCATTTTTGATTAAAACAATACCCAGCCTAAATTAACAATGTGAATTGATACATCAAAATGACACTTACTGAAAATTATAATCAGAAAAAAAAAACATTTACCAGACAGTATTTTACTAATATGCAAACTTTGTAAAAAAACTTTTCGGTACGGGCCTTAATAACAACATAGCACAAACACACAGGATCAACAAATTGCACTGTTTATGAAAACTTGACACAAAATGTCAAACAAACGGGCCGCGCCGGGCGCAGGCTCGCGGCCCGCGCAGGCCTAAGGCGCGACACAGCGGGCAGTAGCGAGGAGGCGACGACCCAGCAAAGGATAATTAAAGAACATAAAAGGACTATTCCAATAAGATGCTAGCTAAATGTGAGAACCTGTAATTGGCTATGTGTTGTTAATCTTATTTCTAAATTTTTGTGTAGCTGTTGGTTTTCCATGGATCCATAAATAAATAAATAAAGATTCTATTCCATTCTTTCAGATCTTGTTGACTTTTGCGATATTCCGATTCTAACACGAAAAAAAAAGCAAATATGACGGCCATGTTCTCTTATGTTATCTTTTGATATATAAAGCACCAAAAATCACATATTGGCCAGTGCGACAGTGCATTTACTTTGAGATTGCGATTAAATATAAAAACCGATGGAACCATCATGAACACTGTGCTTTCTTATTTGCAGCGGTAGAATCGGGCTAGTAAAGTATTAACTTTTAACATTACGTAAATCCTATTGTGAATCCACCTTAATATGTATTTATTTTAAGTAATCTTTAATAAACAAAATAATACAAAAGGTGAACTTAATGCCGTGTGGCATTCTCTACCGGTTATGCACTGCACGATTTATAGAAAGTTACTATAATAATATGTTGCGCAAATGCCTCATAGTGGCACCACCTTTATAAATTAGAGTAGGTGAACTTTATACCATATCGATATGAACATCGCTACCCTCACTGTGGCAACTATCGGGAACTTCTATGCGTTTGAGTTGACAAAACTTGTCTCTCGAATTAAAATGTCTACTTTATTTTTATTTTTTATTAGTGAAATGTATACGTATGTATGCCATGACAGAAACAAAATAAAAATTATCTTCGTCACAAATCGTTCCACGAGTCAAACAAGCAATTATTTTTTAATCTGCCTGATAACTGATAACAGTGATAACCTGTTCATTTTATATCAGCTACAAAGTCAACAGCAGTCATTCATAACTTCAATAGCTTATTTTCTTGTAATGAAAACCTACTTGGTGAAGTATCTTTCTACAATTATAAAACTACACCTCACAGCGAATACCAAAACCTTCTCGAAAGTGGCCGTGTAAAATGCGTTTTCTACGCTTAATCTTGTGCGTGAATGTCCATCCAAAGAAAAATGAGAAATTCAATTTGTAAGTAAGCTTGCAACGAAAACTCTCTTATCACGCTATTTGACAAGAAAACACGGTAGCGGGTGAAGGTACTAAACAACAGTACATAAGCTAGAATGTTCAACGTGTCCGAATATCTTATTATAACTGTTATGATGGTTATGGTTTGAGCCTAAAGTGACCCATTGCGTGCGCATTTATCCCAAAGTGTAAGAGTAAAAATCGAACTTGATTTAGGGAGTGAGAAACGTTATCGCGCGGAGCTAAATTTGTTTGGATTTGTTTTGACAGCTACGCGATTAATGCGTCGGGTAACAATCCCCTCAGGCCCGCTTGTTCGTAAATCTTTACCGTAGGTTAACATGCTTAGATGAAAGTAAAATGGCAGAAGATAGGTGAAGCTCCTATATTCCGTACTCGAATAGTGAATGTGATACTACCACTATGACAATAGTACATTGTGTATTAAGGGTGGTAAAGAAAGAATTACAAACGAGAGTCTGTTAGAAGCCCGAAGCCGAAGGCTGAGGGCTTTAATGACTCGAGGTTTGTATTTATTTTACGACCCGTGTAACATACGAGGGGTGATTGGAAAGTTCGCGGCCTAAGTATGAAATGAAATCCAAGGTTTTTTTTAAATATTTTTATTTCTCTACGTAGTCCCCGTCGAGGTCTTTGCACTTGTTCCATCTGGATTCCAAAGCCAATACACCACTTTTGAAGAAACTTTCCTCCAGGTCTTCAAAATAGGTGTCCACTTCAGCTTGGACCTCGTCGTTGGTCAAAAATTTCTTACCGCCCATGTTTTTTTTTAAGTTTGGAAATAGATGGAAGTCCGACGGTGCCAAATCCAGCGAATAAGGCGGGTGGGGCAATAATGCAAACCCACAATTGTGAATTTCTGCCATCGATTTTAGTGACGTGTGCACACGTGCGTTGTCCTGGTGAAAGAGAACTTTTTTTGTCAACAATCCGGGTCTTTTTACTTTCAGTTCCTCTCGTAATCGCCGTAAAAGTTCGCAATAATAGTCCGAGTTTATAGTGGTACCTTTCTGGAGATAGTCAACCATTATTACTCCCTTTGCGTCCCAGAAGACTGATGCCATGACTTTATTCGCCGACAAAATGGCCTTTGCCTTTTTGGGAGGCGGAGATCCAGCACGAACCCACTACTTCGATTGCTGTTTAGTCTCGGGCGTGTAGTGGTGGACCCATGTCTCATCCATAGTAACATATCTGTCCAAAAAGTCTTGAGAGTCAGCTTCATACAGGTCTAGACAGTCGCGTGAAATTGTTAGACGAGTGATTTTTTGTTCCACTGAAAGGAGCTTTGGAACCCATCTCGCCGACACCTTCGAAAAATTTAATTCGTTGACTATAATGTTTTGGGTTCTTTCATAGGAGATGCCCACGATGTCAGCTATTTCTCTTACTTTTAACCGTCGGTCTTTCATTATCATATCGCATATAATTGCCACATTATGTGGATTGGTCGCAGTGGTTGGCCTTCCGGGACGAGGGTCATCTGCGATACTGATTCGTCCCCGCTTGAATTCAGCTGCCCACTTTTTTACCATCGTATATGATGGACAGGATTGCCCCAATGTACACTGCATATCTTCATAAATTTGTTTCGGAGTCAATCCTTTTTTATGAAGATATTTAATTACAGCACGTTGCTCCAAATTGTCCATTATCAAAAATCTGTTTACACGTATTTTTAAATCAGACGTAAAATTTATATTAAATTTTGTCTTCCAGTTAAAATTTCGCGGGATGAAAACTGAATAATGAGAGTTCAAAATGGCGGCTGTTTTTTTTTTTAATTTTATTTTTTTTAATGGTCAGGCCGCGAACTTTCCAATCAGCCCTCGTACAATGTTTTTCATCACTATTGCGTGGTAATGAAATAAAATCAGACAAAAGATCATATTTTTAACTTATTAGCGGCAGACTTAGTTTAGTAATGTACTACTCCCTCCATGTGGCATAGCCGTGGGTCCCCCTGCGTAGTTAATCAGTATAATTAATCTCTCTATATGTCTCAGATACTGTATATTTTTAAGTAACGGAGCAGAATATATTAAATAGGTGTCTAAATGGCGATTAATAGATTTTTACCGGTCTAACCCCGTCGTATAGGTACTTTTTCCGTTCCCGATGGGTAATGTGGACGGGTTCCCTTTCTCTCACAGATCATCAGTCACCGGCATTAACTCCTTAGCCAAATTGAACCACTCGCGTATATTAATAGAGGTGGTAAATAATGTCAGATACTAGAGATTTTAAGCGCAATGATGCACAATATACTAGTGAGGCTAGAAGTACGAGGACCGATCCGAAAGTTTTTAGCTGTGTCGACATTTATTGAAATATATTTATATTGTTGTAAATTCCAATATAAACATTGTGTCCAAAAATCATAGATGTAAATCACTTCGTTTGCGGTTTACGATTTTTTTAACACTAGACGTGTTAACGCTTTGAAAAATCTGCAAGCGACGTATTCCTGGGCTAGATTTTTGCTATAATTAATACGGTCTCAAAAATAGTAACCTTTTAATTTTTTCCAATATAAATATAACAAAACGTGTTGTATATCAGTCCTATTTTAAACCATACGTTTCCTTGAACATTCGATATTAGAATATGGAGTAAACAAGCCTTGAAGAAATGTCTAAATTAGAGTCTCCAGGAAAATTCAGTGACTTTCAATGAAAGCATTTTGTGCAGGACTATATTTGGGAATAGAGTAAAACAAGCTGCTTAAATATACTAAAAATACTGACGATTCCATCACGGGCAATATCATCAGGATCAGACGACCCCTTTAGATTTGAGACAGGTTTTGAATACCAAAAACCTGATGTTTTCACCAAAAATTTAAGTTTCATAGAAATCAACTTCTCTGTGAAAATTAAATGTAAAAAAAAAGCATTATTTTTTTACTAATACTTTGACAAACCTGTTCGTAATAAAATTAGCTTTATGAAGGTATCAACTATATTAATATATTTCATTAAATGTCGACACAGCTAAAAACTTTCGGATCGGCCCTCGTATGTATAGTTAGTGTTTGAATTCTTGACCTTGATGCGACGTGAAGCCCATTATTTCGATGTATGTGTAAGAACTGGAAAGGTGCATTTTCACTCATGCAGAGCTTAGGGGCTTAAGGGCTAACTTACAATCAGCCATGTCTAGAAAGTATGATTAGAAATTTCCGCTCTTGTAATCTTATTTTGCTTTAGTGAACACGTAGTTGCCGCAGAATTTTAAACCGATGACGTCTGATACCACTAATTTACGGTTTTACTAACTATCATACTAACCTTCTGTGTTGCATGTGTTATAGTGTCGTAGGATTCTGTTGCAAAACTCTGAACCAACATAAATATAACTCGCACAATTACCGTATAATGTGGGTGATTTCACAAACACGAGGCGAGTTTGATAATTTGTAGAGTTCCGTACCTAAAGTGTGCCAACGGGACCTAAACCTCCGCTGTCCACCCGTCCGTCCGTCTGTCTGCCAGCGGGCTGTATCTCATGAACCATAATAGGCGGACAGTTGACAATTTCACATAGTGTGTATTTATATTGCCGCTATAACAATAAGTGATAAAAATAAAAATAATATTAAGATTAAAGTTAGGCCCTCCACGAGAATGGTACGGAACCCTTCGTGCGCGAGTCTGACTCCCAGTTGACCGGTTCCGTGAATTAGTAATTAATTAGTTGTAGAGTTCGATTATGAAAACAGAATCCTATACAATTAGTGGCGTACTTGATGTTAAAAGCTGTGGAAACCGATATGCCGAAACAACGTCCAATATACATCAAGATTTAAAGTCACTTGTGTATGTCCAAAAGAGAAGACGAGAATGTTGACTTGAAAATGTTTAGTTGTTATTTCTCTCCAATAATCATCATGTTTTGTCGAGAAAAAGCCTTAATGAGAGTAATCTTATTCCGTTTTTAATCAGGTTTCGTTGATTTTGAGAGGTCATGTCTGAATAAGGTTACCGAAACCATGTAACAATGTTTGTTATATTCGTTGCTTATGTTTTTTTTAGCTTTATGGCCATTTAAGGACACATTCTCTTTTCGCTCTCGCTTTTGCTAGCGGTTTACCATTCCTTTCCACTATTTTCTATAATATCGTAGACTGGTGGCATTTTATAATAAAGAGCAGTGAGAAAACAATATTTAAATCACGTTGTCGCTTACACAATTAGACAGCCGCCGGTCTAGGTATATTATATGGTGAGCGAGTGTCACGTCGCTGTGTTGCTTCGCTGATTAACCCGGAGCTTGCGGTGGCGGCAGGCCGCGGTGGAGCCGCCGGCGGCGCCGACACCCACGCCCTCGGCCCGCGGGGACTCCGGCCGGAAAGCACGATAACTGCCGGTCAATTCACAACCTTTATATGCTCATAGAGGTAAGGCATGCATCACCATTACCCTTTTCGTTTAACATTTGTTCACTAACAACAACATCACTGATTGCTATGATTGTGTTGCTTTCGTCTTACCTTATATTGCAAGTTCATACATTTTCTGGCTGGCGTCGGATAGAGAGGTGCCACCGGTAACAGTGCATGTTAAATTATTATTAATAAGTATGGGTAATAGTACATTGTGCATCAAGGGTAGTAAGAAGGGAATTACTAACGAGAGTGTTAGAAGCCTGACGCCGAAGGCGGAGGGCTTTTAATGACTCGAGTTAGTAATCCCCTTACTGCCTGTGATACACACAATGGTTTTCATCACATTTGCGAGGAAAAAACACTTTAACTCTGCAAAATATAAAGAAATAACTTTTGACGAACGGGAACGTAAATGGAAACGATATTTTTTTTGTGACCTCTACCACAGATAATAACTGCGTTTAGTTTCGACCTGGATTCGAGCCAGATTTAGCCAATTTGATAAAAATGTATAATTACTAAAATTAATGATAAATGTTGATATAAACTTGAAATAGGTATAAAAATAATGAAGTTTAATGAAGCGTATAGGTTTTGTGTAATGTAAGTTAGTCTATAGCTAATTTTTAAAGATGAAATTAGAAACCGATTTAATTTTTGGCTGAAAATTAAACCTCCTTAGTCAGAAATGATACGTACGAAAGAGTTGCAAATTTTAAAAAGAAAGTCATTACTCCCTAGGGATGACAAACTCGCCATAATTCCCGCGGGAACAATTTAGGCCATTGTCCTTCTGTATACAGGCATGGAATAACACCATTTACGAGCAAGTGTGATGAAAAAGACTTAAGTAAATGACCTCTTGCATATAGTTGTAACACATCTGTATAGATCGTTCGACATTGTATATTTGAAATTTGACGTAAATTCCATATTGGTTTTTAGTCTAAGATCCGAATAGGAGACGACTTTCACCGGGCTGTTTATTCGATAAAAAATATTTTATATTAAAATTAATATGTTAGGATGGCGAATAGGTACGCCGAAAAATTTCAGTCCAGTAATTATACATATAATTAATTAAAAATCAAAAATGAACTTTTCTTTTAAATTGCTATTGCTTGTTTAATAGACAAATTACATATTAATCGAAAGTGTGAAGCCTATAGAATATGCAAACGTTAGGTTTGGTGCAGATTATTAGTAGCGACTTACCTGTTTATACCTGCATGATGGGAAAAAAGTAGAGATGGGCCGACTAGTCGGGAACGCCGACTATTCGGCACCATTTGTAGTCGGCTATTAGTCGGCGACTAGTCGGCAAAAAATGCCGAATATTCGGCACTTATTTGCCTAGGAAAATATAGGAAGAAATTAAACCATTTTATAACAAACTTATTTTACATTTAAGTTTTTAATGCACAGGGTGAATAAGTTATAGTTTGTACTATGTTGCGTTATTTATTATTTAACAAACGTCTTATTTTACTCTAATCAAAACAATAAATAATATTAACATTATTATTATTTAAAAATAATAATACAATCATTGAGGAACTATCTGAAGGCAGTAACAATTGTTTATGATATTATGTACCTATTAGTATCATCGACATTTATTTTATTAGTTTTTCTTACTTTTCTACTTTTAATTAACGTTATTAACGTCACGAAGCACGCCGGCGAAACAATAACGTAAACAAAACTGGTCAAAACATGACCGACCACGAGACGAATGACGCGAGAAACGAAGCGACACGAACGTTTCCGATTGCACCCGAACTTAGCTAAAAACCTACGATCGGCATTGCCGACTAGTCGGCCGATTAATCGGCAATTCAAGAACCGACTAGTCGGCTGACTGGCTAGTCGGCAAAATCCCTAGTCGGCCCATCTCTAGAAAAAAGTCAATCCAACGTTTATATATTCTATAGGCTTCATACTAATTTGTCTATTAAAGAAGCAATTGCAACTTTTTCTAAAGTTGGTTTTAAATTTTTTAATTAAGTAGATATTGGACTGAACATTTTCAGCCTACCTATTTGCCACTTAACATACTAAATTTGATATAAAATACTTTTTATCGAATAAACAGCCTGGTGAAGGTCATCTCCTGTTCGGATCCTCTACTATTTGTACACAACTACATGCCATTGTCATTTACTTGAGATGTGGTAGTTACCACTGGTGTCAAATGGGAAAACCCATTCTCAGTAGTTACCAATTCTTTTGTTTTAATTTTAATATAATAAATACAAAAAAACATAAATAAAGGGAAAACCTTTTTCAACTCGTTCAACAAGTGAATCAGTACCCGGAACATGATCATGTTGATCATACATACATAAACTCACGCCTTCATTCCCTGAGTGGGGCAGGCAGAGCCACAGGATTACAAACAACTCTAAAAATTTGTTGAAAATATATATTGAACGAAGTTTTAATACCTGCACAATTGTAATAGAAAATATGACCAATCTTTTTTTTGAAAATTTACTTATATGTTATAATGTAAAATTTTCGATTTTTTCAAATAAATGGTTAATTCTTAAATTTTATTTGATTATAAATGTATTTTAAGGTATTATATGTATGAACAATATGATCATATTGAATGTTTTATTGAAAAAGATTTTCTATATATTTATGGTTTTTTATTGCTATTAAAATTAATTTCCCAGTAGTTACCACTGCACTGGAGACGGGTGGGCAAAAAAAACCCAGCTGTTAACAGTGGTAACAAATTAGTAGGAAGTGGGAATATCCCAAACTCTGTATTGACAACTACAACGTTTTTTCACATTTGTTATTGAAGACTTAAATATAATCTACATTGAAAATTAGGTAATACGTATTTTTTATTTTTTTAAAGTAGTACTGTTTTCATACTTAAATTAAAGTTTTTTGCTCTGCTTATGTCGAAAGAGCTTAAGCGCCACATGATACAACTGACGTCACGCCTAGGAATGGAAATCGGTACAAAATTAGAATGATTTTATAGTGTTGCCAGTTCGTACTCGCTGTTTGTATTTGTAATGTAAGATTGAGAATGTAGTACTTATCGAATGAATATAGGGTAATTTAACGCATTTTTGATAATTAATAAAGTAGATTTAAAAAATGGTTTTAAGTTTCGACCACGCTCTTTATAATACTTAACTACCTCTATGAAAGCCTACGAGTATGGTAAAGTGAACGTCAAACCAAAACCACACTTAACCTTAAACCACGCACGTTACTCAACTCTTGGATTACATAAAGGATTCGGATTCACATCGACGATAGCTCATCTGATAGGATTTGGCAGATTTTGGACCCGAGCGATCATCTAAGTCTTTGAAGTTTATTGTACGATATTTTTTTGTAACGATTTAAGTGAGTGAGTTAATAAAGTTTTCTTTTGATTATCGGTGTATTTCTATCAGTTACGTAATAATAGTGTTCTTTTCTAACTTTCTAACTACGCTCGAAAAACATAACCCTTCTTCAGGCAGTTGGGTAAAAACCCGGAGCAATGGAGCGAGAGCTAGGTAGAGCTATATAAGGTCACGGCACCAGGGGCCCCAGCGTGGCAACGTTTATCGCGTGATATAGTTTGGATAAGGGCATCCGTCACCTTCTGAGTTCAGAGGCCCTACTTTGAAAATCGAAGTTCGAAGTTACGTTAGCTTCATCTCTGTCACACGTTATTCGAGATTAAATCGAGAGAAAAGGATGGAGCTAACGTAACTTCGAAACTTCTTTTCAAAGTAGGGCCCCTGACACGTAAATAAGTACGAGAGTGACGGACGCTTTTGACACGCGATATAGACGCAGCCATTATAGGACCGCAGGACTCGATAAAGGACCAATGCTCGACACTAGATTCTTATTCAACTTCTTATTCAATTCAATAAGAGTTTATTTAAATACAAATAACTTCAAATGAAACAATCTGTCAGTCTTACATCTTTATAATGGGGTTTTGCAGATTAATCAGTCCACAAGCTACGGTTACAGCCTCATCTAATATATTTACAAGATTATGATTTACTACAGCGTGAGGCTTGAGTAGTCTGAACAGTCTTATTCGCCTAATTACTGTTTCAATAAACAGGGACCGTTTTATAGAAAATCTTCCGGGTACTGTATAGTGACAGTTCTGTTCCTCCAACTGTAACAATAATTACATCACATCATTAAATTACACTAATATTTATATAATATACGGAAATGTGTGTGTTAGTTACTTCTTTATGCCGAAACTGCTGGACAGATTTGGGTGCAATGTGGAATTTTAGGTTTTTTTTTTTTTTTTTTTTCATTTATTATTAATATAAAAAGTGTTGCATACAGTTATAAATTTGACCCCTTAAACCACGCAGGGTTTGTGAGGGGGCAGAGCTGCTGGTTAACCTAATCACATAACGTTAAAGTACGCTGTATTATTATATTATAATTAAAACTATACTAATTTACTTGTGACATAAAGTGATTCTTAAGTTTATATTTAAAGTTCGTTTCGTTAATTTCGTTTCGTAACTTTGAGCCTAGGGAGTTTATAAGAATAGAGTTTATAATAATAGCTTATACGTGACAAAATTCGAAGTTTTTCTGGTTACAACATCATTATATTAGAATAAAACAAAAACGTAATTGAATTGAATAAATTGATTTACTTACATTTAAATGATCTTCACAGACAAATTGTCGCTTTTTAGGTGTATGATCTAAGCCGGCCGCACGACACCACTCTACCAAGTTGCACTAGATACGGAAAAGACCTCCTATCCATCCGGGGTTTTCTTTGTGCTATTGTCACAAGTTTTTACAAAGCAGTAAATATTTCGTTGTGCTTATGCGGGCGGGGTCTATAAGGTTCCATTTTTCAGTGGGTCCAAAAACAAAGCAGAGTCCAATTGTAAAGAGTGTTCGCCGAGTCCAAAGTCGTAGCCAGGTCAAATCAGTAAAAGAATCTTCGTCAAGTGTCCGTGTAGAGCGCAAAACTGTTAAAGAGCCGAGTAGGTACACAACAAATTCAAATTCACAACCGCCTGAGAACATTGTGCGAAAAGAATGTCGTTCAATGACAGGTCTAAATCTAGTGCTGGGCTATACCTAGTCAAACGGAAATCGGTTCTTAAACCGGATATTACGTAAGTCCGACCACAATTTAGCAGCGCGGGTCATTTGAGTCCTTGTTTGTTTAATTATTTTTTTTCTCAATAACTACTGATCAGAAAATTATGATAAAAATATGTATAATATTCAAAGGCAAACGTTAACACACAGGATTTTTTTTCGAGGGCACTTATCTGAAAGTTGCAGTAGTCAATTGTTTTTAGGGTTAGTGATTATGAGATTATGACTTCAACATCAACGCCGAAACCCAAATAACTTAAATCGTCGTTGGTTTTGATCTATTAGCATTTTTGACCGTAACAATTTATATAAAACTCTTTTTAGTTATTGTGTCGCTCATTCTTATTAGAGATGGGCCGACTAGGGATTTTGCCGCCTAGCCAGTCAGCCGACTAGTCGGTTCTTGAATTGCCGATTAATCGGCCGACTAGTCGGCAATGCCGATCGTAGGTTTTTAGCTAAGTTCGGGTGCAATCGGAAACGTTCGTGTCGCTTCGTTTCTCGCGTCATTCGTCTCGCGGTCGGTCATGTTTTGACCAGTTTTGTTTATGTTATTATTTCGCCGGCGTGCTTCGTGACGTTAATAACGTTAATTAAAAGTAGAAAAGTAAGAAAAACTAATAAAATAGAATGTCGATGATACTAATAGGTACATAATATTATAAACAATTGTTACTGCCTTCAGATAGTTCCTCAATGATTTTATTATTATTTTTAAATAATAATAATGTTAATATTATTTATTGTTTTGATTAGAGTAAAATAAGACGTTTGTTAAATAATAAATAACGCAACATAGTACAAACTATAACTTATTCATCCTGTGCATTAAAAACTTAAATGTAAAATAAGTTTGTTATAAAATGGTTTTATTTCTTCCTATATTTTCCTAAGCAATTAAGTGCCGAATATTCGGCATTTTTTGCCGACTAGTCGCCGACTAATAGCCGACTACAAATGATGCCGAATAGTCGGCGTTCCCGACTAGTCGGCCCATCTCTAATTCTTATGAATCAATACAATACCCAGGCCTTTACTCGTGTGAAGAATTGTAGGGAAAACATATTATATTCGTCGTATTCGTTGTTGCTATGACGATTATTGTGTATGGTCATTGCGTAATCTCTGTTTGTGTATATATGTGTCTTTATACTGTATTTGTTAAATAGCTAGAGCTGAAGATCCGTGGAATGGAATCCGTGGTATTGGTTTTGTCAACAACTAAACTAAAAGTAGACCTAGAGTAAAAATAGTTCCGATACGGCGCGGTCACGCCTCACGTACGAGATAAGTCGGTCTTTGGGTGAATCAGATTTACTCTATGGTCTAAAGAAGTTTTTCCATAAAACTCTTACACTATCAAGGCATAGCATAGCAGCAGGGCGACGGAGAATCTGTTTGAAACATAAACAAAACTGCCATATAAATGCCTACGCATGTTGCTGAGTGAAATAATAGATTTTCCATTGTTTTAATAGCCTCGACTATAAATGGTCTTGTAATTTCAGGGGGACGCTAGGTTAGGTTCGCATACGAAATGATCACGTGTTAAATGTTACGTAACAAGTTTATATCCTATTACTTGTATCACTATTCGTTCAAGACATTTGGTCCCGTGAAATAATAATTTAGTACGTTTATATTTGTTTCGTAAACCGTATCTTATTTAAGTATACAAATTAAGTTACCTAAATACCTGTTCATTTAGCAAAAGCAGGATTTAAGTGATCAACTAAACAAATAGATATAATAACAAAAAAAACGTCTACTGGTAAAGTTTGTATAAAAACCTAACGCTAGCATGCCCTAATGATAGCAGGCCTTCTATTTACTTAGTTCGTACCGTGGTAGTTGTAGAATGGTTTGCCGTTATTTTTGCGTATCGAGTGCCGAAACGGACCATGCTGATACGATGCGCTAATGTGTCAATTGTCCCCAGGGTGTGCGCGCCATGTAAAGGCGCAGGTGTCGTCGCGCAGCAGCGGACATGCAACGCCTCGGCAGTCGTGAATATTCTACATTTTCTATTAATTTATGAGATGTTCTACTAGTATCTTGTACCTATAGCATGTTTAATGAATTTATTGTACCTAAGTGCCACTGTCGTGTATTTAACATAATCCGGGCGGGCAATGCATCCGATATTGTAATCATTTTAGGTTTCCTAAGGGCACTAAAGCAATGAGTCTTCGTGTTCATTAGTAGTGTATTCTTCTATTCTGGTATTCAATATCCAACTGCTATCGTGGTCATATAAAATGTTAGTTATAATGTCTTTATAAAACCTTTATGTAATAACCAAAGATGAAAAGAAATCTAGTGAAATGGTATTTCTTATCAAGATCCGGAATTTAGCTCTGGATTAATAGGTAAGTCCATCGTGTTGAACACAATTTCCAACGCATTTCAATAAGTTGGGCAGTAGCTGATGTCTAAAAATTGTCCTGTCGTCGTTTTAAACATTTACGCCAGCTTTTATTTTAATAGCGAGTAAGTTATAGGGTTAAAAGTAAAGTTCTCATAGTTATCATAACTCATCATCGCATGACCGAAATTAATGTTTTCTCACGTTATTCTCGCTACGTTACTTTGAATGTAATGTAAATGCAGAGGGCATGTAAATGTACTAAAATTGGAATATATTGAAGTAAGTATGTTGAATGACAGGTCAAATAAGTTACTTTTAAGAAACTGTCACCAGCATTGCGCTTTTATGGGCGGCATTGGGCATACACTTGTAAGAATGCTTATCGACGCACAACGGGACTTCCTAATTATATCTACCCGTATAGTGATGGAGTCGCATTTCATTATTGTCAAACATCCAACTTTTATGGCGATTGCTTGTTATAAATTTGCAATAATATAAATAAGTACAGTCTAATCGTGTATTTCGTTAATACATTTACTATAGATTTTTATTTTTAACCCCGTAAAATAACCCTATTTTTAAATGTCTGGCGCCAATAATTCAGAACTTACATTCCGGATGCTGTTGAGAACTACTCAAACGTTTGATTTGATTTCAAGTGAGACGTAGTATAAAAATATTAAACTAAATTATAATGTCTGTATAGAAAAGCTTGTCCGATGTCAAACTTTGTCGAATACTCAACTGATAGCCGCAGAGGGGATAGGGCGCACCCTCGCAGTGTACGGTCTAAAAGTTACGGATGCTCCTTCCCTATCACTCAACATCGGCACAATCATCGAGAGAGAGAGATCTACCGTCACTTCTAACTTCGAGATTTGGAGTAGTACTTACCCTGGTCGGACACGGTTAGTTCTATAAATGAGAGACTTGTACAAACGAGCTGTTTGTTCTAGAGTAACTATTTAAAAATTTGACCAATCGCCTAAATTTTTCCATAGTAGAAGATTACAAAATAATGACTGTTATACAAAAGAAACTAAACCTATATTTTTTTATTTAGCTAAAGATAAATGAAAGTATTGGGGTCCTAGTGGTAATTTAGAACATTCGTAGATATCTATCAATGTACTTTTATAATATAATCAAAATCTACAATACACTTTCTAAAGACAAACAAAACTTTGCCTAAAATTTAAATTATTTTGCTTTAGTACAAAATACTTATTTGGCCTCACAAAGTCTATTTATACTTGTATATTGTTATAATTAAGAATCAGCGTTTATGTTTTTTTACCTTTATTTTTTGTAAGCTTTCAACAAATTTCCCTCGACGGTCACACACAATGCATGCATGTACAATAAAATTGTACATCAGCTCTATATAACTTAACTTAAATTTTCAACTCTTTAAGGTTTAGTCAGTGTACAAATTATAATACTTTGTTTGCTGGACTGGACCGTAAATTTTAGGGTTCGATTTTCGAATAATGTGTTATCCAAGCAAATTCTTACGTAACATTTCACGCTATTTGTCTTAGTTTTATTTGGTTACAATGTAAATTCTTCGGAGATTGTGTCCCATATGGTAAAATTGCCGGTTGTATATTTAATAATATTTGCTAGTCTTGGCAAAGGTCTGAGATGTTATTATTTTACTCACGTGGAGATTTTCATGGTTTGTTTTTATATAATTACAGTAGTAGTGGTAACAATATCTTGAAAGGCACATAATATTATAATTATGTTTCGTAATATAAATAGCCAGTATTTTATTTTTACTATGATCAAATGTTTACCTCAAATCCAGCCTTAAAATTTTTTGGTGCTGGTGCCATATTATTTTGTTGTTTTTATTATAAAAAGTTTTATAAATTCTAGAGATATAAAAACGTAACATAATTTTAAATTTGGACTTGATGAAGCACGGTGACGTTTGTTAGGAACCAACAAACAGAAGATACGGTTATGATGCGTTTGCTTTTAGAACAGCACAAATAATGTTGCATTTTATTATTTATTTTTATATTTAATGTACAAAAATATTAATGCGTAAGGTTGCATTTAGTATTAACAACCATCACAGTGTTTTTTCTAATTTTATTGTATTGCTTGTTTGTGCGATCAAATATATTTATTATAGTTTGGCGGATAATGTTCATTGATACAGCTTACCATTACATACATGACGTTAGACGTGTGTCATATGTTATTAACACATTCACCGCCAAGTATGTCCCAGGCTTTAAGGTATTCTATGATGTTGTTCCCACGCCGCACCACGCAGTGGTCGGGTACGCAATACAATAGCTATAGATGAGCAACGCCCGCGCCGGAGTAGCCGATACTCGGGTATTGTTTTGACAAACCAGGGCCGCAGGGTTATCGTCTTATCGCTAAAAATATTCCTTGATAGAAGAGTACGTAAATTTTATTAATTAATTTATTAGTTAGGTAGTGTATGGATCTAAGTTATATAAAAAAAGATTTAATACTGTAATTAATTTTCGCACACTTATATCCAAAGTGCGATTGTAAACAAAACATTGAAAAATACTATTAGACACTAAGTGAAGGATTCAAAACAAGGTCGCTCGACGCTCTGACAATTAACGTGGCGGATAGTGTAAAATAAAAATAAAACATTCGTTTTAGCACTTCCCTGCACAGAGATTGTGTGTTCTAATGGTGGGGTGGTTTTTGTAATAAAACTTGATGAGTGATCGCAGTATTTTATTTTTATTTTATTAGAAACGTTTTATAATGATCTTAGTCCGTCGCACCGTGGTCGAGGGGCGTCTGCAGAAATTATATAAAACAAAGCAGCCGGTGTTCCATCGAACAGTTACTTTTAAGTTTTAACAATTAAGAAAAAGGTAATTTAAAAAGGTAAAGTGCAATTAGGTCTTTTTACACGTAACGACCTTATTTCACTACATGCGACCCTGGTTTCGGGGTGTAGCACCGATTTGTCCGATAAGTTGCGTGATGTACCCGACTGTGGGTTGTTGCGTGGGCTGGCGGTGAATGTGTTAATAACTGTTTGTTAGCTGCGAAATCACTAAATTATGAAGTACATTTATTTCGATCACATCGAACGAGAGTACTGGTCTTTTAAATTTGTTAATAACTGTTCATTCGCAGATGCTAGTAATTTATAAAGGAATAACAGTGTGATGGAAAATATGCTGCGTGTGTTTAATGGTTTATCTATCCAAATATCATACACCCTCCATGATGCGTTCAAGAACCGCACATTATGACCACCATAAAAATAGACTGTTTTGTTAGAACAAATTTCTTATCTGTAGAAATGTTATTGCTAAATAATAACCGGTGATCGTACTTTTTCCAGCATTTTTGGTGCAGTGCTAAGGTTGTCAATAGTGGCCAATTGATATGAAATTGTTTGAACCAAGATACAAATAAAAACAAAAAATTATAATAAAATAGCGTATTAAACAAATCGAAAATACAGAAAATATTCTCAGAACATGTAAAGCCTAACCCAATATGGATAATGAAACGAAGGGTTAATTTACTACGAGTACCTATATGAGAAAAGGTAACACAGTTGCAATAAATCCTTATCTCAGGTTATAGTTCATATTTATTATTAGGAATTGATATACTAACTATACAACGAAAGAGTTTCATAGACATTTTTATTGATTGAATTAGCTTGGACAACTTTTTGGTCCTTACCCATACACGTCGACAACCCTAGGTCGCTGTCGTGTGTCATTTGACGTCATCGCACCAAGAATGCTGGAAAAAGTACGATCACTGATAATAACATCGATAATATTATTTCATTAAAATTTCGAACAACTCTGAAAAACAAAGAAATTTGATTTGACCTCTATTCTAATATCAGTCGAGATGACGTTTAGTTTGAAATGAATTGTCAATTTGTATACAAATTAGACAAATGTCGCACGTAAGTAAGATATCGAACGATATGACAGTGGGGGCCGGCTACAGTTTGTCTCTGAATTAAAAAATAACTATGATAGCTGCCCGAAAACTTTTCAATCTTTACATTACCGCCATTACCGGTTAAAATTTGTTTTGTTGCATAAAATAGTTCGATTTGTTGAATTTAAACCATTACATGAGCGATGAAGATGATATAGATATTTCGGTGACGCCTCCTGAGATCCGTGACAAAGCAACTACCGCCATAAATGACTTGTTACTGTTACTCGCCCTGAACAAAACCGCGATGCCGATCATAATATGCGGCTCTTGCATGCATCATCGAGGCTTATGATATGTGGGTAGATAAAGTAGTGTATGTAACTGTACATAATTAGGCGTTAAAACACTTGTGTGATGTTATTATGAAACTCTCCTTCGGCTCGTTTCATAAACCCACACTCATGTTTAATGCCCTTCATTATGTACAGTCACATAAACTACTATTTTTCCATAGTAACTATAATCTGGTTTTGATAATATGTAATGTATGTAGGTAATATATATCTATACAGTGTGTTACCGGCATGCGGGCATTGTTTGCAAGTATTATCAATTAAAAAATAATTAAAATAACTTCACAATGATTTTTCTTAGATACTGTCCATTTTTAATGTAGTGCATATGCTGCGTGTTCATCGTTATCAGTATCGCTGTTGCTTGGTACAAGGCACGTCGTGGTACGGGGGCAAATCATAAATAATCAAAGTATCCGTCGACTGTCATTTGCACTTGTCAATTTGCTATGCTTTACATTGCTGGCAATTAAAATTTTGTTAGAAAGTTAACAAAGCCTGAAAATGTGTTTATTAATGAAATTAATGTCATAGTTACGTTACAGATATACGTTATTTTAACCTACTTTTAAAAAAGCCCGGGTGCTGGTAACACACTGTATACACACACAGTCTGTTCAATGCTAACGACGGATTTTATTTGTCACCGTTTATAGCGTAATTAACGATATTATTGAGCTGTCATTGGCGAGGAAATTACAGATTTTGCACTTGACGTAGCGTTTAAAACGTTAATCAACCAATGTAGAGTTTAAAATTGTCAGGTTATTTTTGTATACTTCCCCGGTTTAATTATTAAAGTATAATGATCTGATTTTTACGACTGGATAGCATTAAACAATCCATTAAAAATACGGTGTATAAATTATTTTATACATTAGGTTGTGCAAATGCAACTTAAAATGTGTGTGTTTATATATATAAGCACCGAGTGGCATAATAAAGCAATGCTTTAAGTTCTGTGTGTTACGCAATTAATCAAAAAACTAAGCAATTGTAACGTGTTTTTATTGGTGTTTATTCAGTAAATTCAGTGTATATTCGAATAAAGATTTTGTATCATTGAAAAAAAAACAAATCTCCACAAATATGCGTGAAGGAACAGGTGAATCCCTATGTAGTAAGGAGTGGTCCAGTCCAAAAATTAGCAATGAATTATCTGTTTCTTTTTTGTTAATTATGAAGCAGATTTCTTTTAGTTAAGTGTAGATCAGATATCTATCTATAAAATAAAAATACAATCATATTGAAATGTATGACATTCTTTGACTTTTCTTAATATTTATGGCAATGTACTTGCCAACAAAATTTGACAATCTTCGCTTCAAGTTACCAATAAACTGGAGTTTACCTTGGGTATTTAGTAAAGCATTCTCTCCAATTAACGTAAAGTATTGTTATTGTTTTTTTTTTATTGAATAGTAGGTATCTTCACATCACCATATCAAATGCAGTGCTTAAAAATTACCAAAAATATTAAATATTAATCCATATTATGGACTGCTACTATTTTTCCGGACCACTCCGTATTTTGAATCCACGAAGGCTAACACCTTAATTAGTCATTGTAAGATTGCTTCAATTCACTTACGTAATATTAAATATCAGGGCGTGGCTTCGTGGATTGAAAACACTAACTCTCATATGTATATTTCTGTACGTATTATAAAATCAGCCCTAAGGCTGCGTCTCTATCAGAGATGTGCGAGGTAACTAAGCGGTGAGAGGCTGTGTAACGAGGAGGTGTAACGGTGTGAATGTTTCGACCAAAGATGTGCGAGTTAGCTGAGCGGTGCGAGGATGATTTATTCGTATTTACACTTTCTCTTTTAGTACACTTTTTCAATACTTGATACATCCTATAGCAAATTAATAACTTATCTAGACTGCCTCACATGCTTTCGCATTCAGTAATGTTTCTGTAAAATTGTTAGATTAATTAGCAAAAATGTAACTTTTATAGCCATTCGTAGATATTCGCAAATATTCTACTGATGTACAGTCCGGTAAAAACGAATTAACCACCTTCTAAAACATATAGTCGTGCCTTCAACAACTTGAAGAAACTATAACATTTATGATTAATAATTAACGTCAATGAAGTGACAGCAAGTACGATCAATATTTTATTATAATTTGCCAAAAATGTCCGTAGTAACTTTTATCAAAGCCGGTTTGGGTAAAAAAGTGTTGTGGAAAGCTGATCATCGCTTTATTAAAGTAAAAGACAATAAATCTAATACAGAACTATGGCGATGTAGTAGTCAAGTGTGCAACAGCACACTTACTCGGTGTACCTCAGACGAAACTATCGTAAGGGAATGCGACGACCATGAGTGTAGCCCAGATTTTCGCCAATTCAAGCTGGAGATAATAACGGAAAATTTGAAAAATGCTGTTTGTAATGACTACCGTCCTATTCCGACAATATTAAATTTGATGACGTCATGAGACCGTTCAGGTCTAACCCGGAGTATGATGACGTACTTGGAATCAGTCATAGACACGCTTCATCGTGTACGAAAAAAGTATTAGAAAGTTTATAGCTGTACCTTTCAAAAACTTGAAATCGTTGTTATACCACCAACTCTATCTGATTTTTTTTTACTGTTGGAGGATGGTGCATCGGGCAAAATAGTTGCTTTTAGTAGTAAAGAAGCACGAGAAGCTATAAAAACTATGACTCATTACTTTTAATCTTTCAGTGTTACCTTTCTTAAAGAATGACTCTAATAGTATTTATAAAGACTTGTTTGGCGTAATTCTACACCAATTTAATAATAATTTTAAAATGAAAACTATTTCTAGGTCGAAAACCAAGTTTAGTGAATGGGCTACTGTAGGCATTCATAAGAGTAGAAATAGGCTTTATGACCTATATAAAGAGAGGGAGGACAATAAGAACGCCGACTTCCTAATTTATGTTAAGAATTATTCGAGGACCTTTAAGCAAGTTTGTTTAACTGCTAAGGCAAATTTTCTTAGACTTAAACTCAAATCAGCTGACAATAAAGTAAAAACTGTATGGAATATTATAAATAGAGAAACAGGAAAATCAAAAACACGTGATAATCAAGTCACCCTAAACGCAGGTGACAAACAAATCACGTCAAATAAAGACGTTGCCTTAGCATTCGAAGATTATTTTTCAAACATAGCCTCTAATACAACGAAATGTCTTAAATCATCCGCGGTTGAAGCTCAATCATTACTTTGCACTAATGTCAGTAAATGTAATATAAACTTTGAATTCAGCCCTGTAAATTCAGATTCAATAGTCAAGGTATTTAAATCGCTTAGTTTAAAAAAGACTGAGGATTTGTGGGGCACATCAGTTAAAGTACTCTTTCATATCATAGATGTAATTGCACCCCATCTAGCATTAATTTATAATAAATGCATATCGGAGGTTATCTTTCCAGATCTCATGAAAAATAGTAAAGTCATACCTCTTTTAAAATCGGGCGAGATGAGTGATTTAACGAACTTCCGTCCCATTTCCATACTACCCGTTTTAAGTAAAGTCTTTGAGAAACTAATGCTGAATGATATGTTAGGTCACTTTAATAGAAATAAAATACTTAACAGTAACCAGTTTGGGTTTACCCGAGGTCGATCAACAATTGATGCGGCTTCTGTGCTCATTAAATATATATGTAACAGTTGGGAGAAATCTTGTGATGCAGTAGGAATATTTTGTGATCTTTCTAAAGCTTTTGATTGCGTGGATCATTCGACCCTAATTTTAAAACTAAAACATTATGGATTGTCCAATAAAGCTTCAAGTCTTATGTCTTCTTATCTAAGTGATAGAACTCAAACAGTTGTTGTAAACAAAACGCAATCTGTTGGAGCTACAGTTAAATTAGGTGTGCCGCAAGGCTCTATTTTAGGCCCTTTTTAAGGTTCCGTAGTCAAACTAGGAACCCTTATAGTTTCGCCATGTCCGTCCGTCCGTCCGTCCGTCCGTCCGTCCCCAGTCTAGCTCAGAGACTCATAGTACTAGAAAGCTGTAATTTGGCATGAATATACATATTAGTCACGCCAACAAAGTGGTAAAATAATTTTTTGAAAATATTTTTTTTTTAATGCACCTCCCCTACACGTTACGTGGGGATGCCTTTTTAGGGTTCCGTAGTCAAACTAGGAACCCTTATAGTTTCGCCATGTCCGTCCGTCCGTCCCCAGTCTAGCTCAGAGACTCATAGTACTAGAAAGCTGTAATTTGGCATGAATGTACATATTAGTCACGCCAACAAAGTGGTAAAATAAAATTTTGAAAAATATATTTTTTTAATGCACCTCCCCTACACGTAACGTGGGGATGTCTTTTTTTTTTTCTTGCCTACCCCATAGTGTGTGGTGTCGTTGGATAGGTCTTTCAAAAATGTTGCGGGTTTATGAAAACAATTTTTCGATTAAGGGATCCGTTTATGAAATATTAAGCTTTAAAGCGCTATTTTTTGTTAGAGTCAAGTGTCCCCCCCCCCCCCTACAGCCAAAACTACAAGTACTAAAAATCTGAAAAAAATCTTCAACGAAAGCGCATATAACGAATTTTAAAGGAAAACTATCACGGCTAAGTAGACATGATTAGTTCCTGAGATACAGGCGATTAACGGGTTTATACCTACTAAAAATCATCTAAGACAGCGCCAAATAACTTTAAATAGAAAATTGTTTCATACATGTTGATTTTTGAGATAGTTTTTTGTGTTTGTCGTTACGGCTTCGGAACCCTACACTGAGCATGGTCCGACATGCTCTTGCCCGGTTTTTATTTTTTTCTTGCCTACCCTATAGTGTGGGGTGTCGTTGGATAGGTCTTTCTAAAATATTGCGGGTTTATGAAAAGAATTATTCGATTAAGGGATCCGTTTATGAAATATTAAGCTTTAAAGCGCTATTTTTTGTTAGAGTCAAGTGTCCCCCCCTACAGCCAAAACTACAAATACTAAAAATCTGAAAAATATCTTCAACGAAAGCGCATATAACGAATTTTAAAGGAAAACTATCACGGCTAAGTAGACATGATTAGTTCCTGAGATACAGGCGACTAAAGTGTTTATATCTATCAAAATCGCCTATGATAACTTTGATAGAAAAATTTGCTAACGGGGCGTGCAGGACGCGCGGGGGGAGTCAAACTGTCCAAGCAACAAATCGAACGACAGCCGCGCTCATAAGCGCGAACGCCTAGATGCTGTTTGGACGTGCCCCGGAATGCTACCTACAAGATTGCGATTTGCGATCTGAAACTTTACAAATTTTCGATTAGATTATTGATTTGAGTTAAGTATCGTTTGGAAAACTTAAAATTCTATTTACTTGTTTTTTTTTCAATTTCTATTAATTACTATATAAAAGATTTAACTTTTATTGTAATTTAAAGTCGGTTTGAAGCAGTTTAGATACCTAACTACCTACATAGGTATACTGATCTCACACTTAAAAGCTTGGCTCTTGTTTGAGATATTATATACGAATTTATAAGAAAAAGAATCATTACTAAGTAGACTTAATTAGTTCCTGAGATACAGGCGACTAACGGGTTTATACCTACTAAAAATCATCTAAGACAGCGCCAAATAACTTTAAATAGAAAATTGGTTCATACATGTTGATTTTTGAGATAGTTTTTTGTGTCTGTCGTTACGGCTTCGGAACCCTATACTGAGCATGGTCCGACATGCTCTTGCCCGGTTTTTATTTCTGGTTTATATAAATGACTTACCACCAACAGTAGATAAACTTTGTGAGATTGTACTTTTTGCTGATGATACTTCATTAATTTTCAAAGTAGATAGAAAGTCCATTGACTACAGTAGGATAAACGCCACACTAGTTAAAGTACTTAATTGGTTTACTAGTAACAATTTACTACTAAATGCTAAAAAAACTAAATGTGTTAGGTTCGCTTTGCCTAATGTTAAACCGGTAGATTCTAGTATTTTTCTAAATGACGAGTGTCTGCAAATGGTAGATAAGGCAGTTTTTCTTGGCATAACCATAGATAAAAATTTGCAATGGAGTCCCCATATAGCGGTACTGGCAGGTAAACTAAGTTCGGCAGCTTACGCGGTTAGGAAAATTAGACAACTAACTAATGTTGAGACAGCTCGCATAGTTTATTATAGTTATTTCCATAGTGTGATGTCGTACGGTATTCTGGTTTGGGGTAAGGCAGCTGAAATACAAAGTATATTTGTCTTACAAAAAAGGGCTATTCGTTCTATTTATAACTTAAATTCCCGTGACTCCTTAAGAGAACTTTTTAAAGAAATTCACATCTTAACTGTAGCGTCTCAATTTATTTATGAGAATATTATTTATGTTATTAAAAATTTAAATTCTTTCACCAAAAATTCCGATGTACATAATCTAAATACAAGAAATAAAAATAAAATTGTTATCCGTAAATTCCGCGTCCGTAAAGTATATAAATCATTTGTTGGTCAATGCATTCATTTCTATAACAAATTACCTGACGAAGCTTTAACATTACCCTTTCCAGCACTTAAAAATTACTTAAAAAAGTCGTTAATATCTAAAGCGTACTATAGGGTCGAGGACTATCTAACAGATAAAAATGCTTGGCCTAAACCCGAAATTTAGTCATTCATAATTTGTAAAATTGCAAAGTTGTTTGTCTAGGGGACAGCATATCAAACTTTTATTTGGTTGTCCTGTTTTTTTTTTCTACTCTCTTTTTTCCCCCCTTTGTCTCTCTCGTAATATTTTTGACTTGTTTTCCTGCTAAACTACGCATGCTATTTGATATAATATTTAATTTAATATTTATTGCTTTATATAATGCTAGATTAAGTAGTACCATTGTAACATGTTTCAAAAATGACTGACTGCTGAGTTTCTTGCGGCGTTTCTTCTCGGCAGTGGTCTCCTCTTGGGAAGCGCTGGTAGATTCATGACGTGTAAAAGTGCCCGTGCGGCCTACTTACTGAATAAATATATTTTATCTTTTTTAGAGATGGGACATTCAAAATTGTACCCTAACCATTTTTATCAAGTGTATACGATACACGGAGACATGGGCAGCAATGACAATAGCACAAAAGTTGTGCCACTCATTTTCGTTATACTGCCGAACAAACTACAGAGCACGTATTGCAGACTTTTCCAACTGATTAGGCAACATTTACCAGACATGAAACCTAATGACTTTCAAGCCGATTTCGAAATTAGTGCGATGAATGCTTTTGTAAGGGTATTTCCTACGGCAAGAATAAAAGGCTGCTTCTTTCATTACGCCCAGGCTCTTCGACGGAAGGCAAAAAAAATGAAATTGACGGAAATTGGCAATGGCCAGCAGCAGCACAATATTTGCCTAGTATGTCTTAAACCTTGGTAATAAGGATTAATGTAAAATTTATAAATAACTGTTCTAACGATGACAGCGTTTTACTTCGAATTCTAAACAGCCCAATTTCAGATATTTTACACATTATTATTTTTTCAAATTCGGCTTTTGTAATTTTCTGAATTTTTCGCTTTATTAAATTTCCTTTCAGAGATAGTGTCCAATTTCTGTATTTTTCATTCTGCTCAATTTACCAGATTCCGTTTTGAACGGAATCGTTTATGACCCAATTATTAATTTCACATTTTCCGAATTTTCCACATTCTAAATTTTCACAATTATAGATTATACCAACTTGACATTTATCAAATAAGTACAGAGAAAAATAAAAGTCGGTATGTTTTTTCATAAATAATATAAATAAGGCAGTAATTATTGCACAATTACATAACATAAATTACATTAACATTTCTTATATTTTGTTCGTCCAATAGACGATTACTTGAACCAACATAATTTTTGCAAGCATTCTTCAGCTGATATCAGTCCCTTCAATAAGTCTTCGATAATTTTTTGTACTTTCGCGTCTTTTTTTATATATTTTGATCGCCTTTTTTTGGAGTCAGCAAAAATTTGCTCATTTTTTACTTTCTTTGCATAAAATTTTGCTTCAGACTTCAAAAAATGTATGTAGTAGAAAAGGTTGCTCTTGCCAACCTTTTTGTTTAGACGAAAGTGCCAACCTTCCAGGGCATTTGTGGTTCTATGTCGCTCATTAGCACAAGACCACATACTTCTGCAAATCTTGGTCATCCAATTATTGTTGAAATATTCTACAAATTTTTCCGTTGCGTTGTCGTTTGTCCCTTCGTTTAAAATATAAAGCCAGGCTTCGGGAATATAATCGACTGGCAAAAGGGCTAAATTTGATGTAAGTCTTACAATTCGCCTGTGCTGTTTATCTTCCAGCATACCTAACTTCTCAGCATTTTTCCATATCGCTTTGGTAAAATGATAGAAACACCCCTTCACACGTACATCAGGATAAACAGTCTTCACGGCGTTGATAATTGCAGTTTCCCAATCGCTTTTGAACAAAGATATTTTTACGTTAAATTGTAGTCTTAAAATGCGAAATACTTCCTCGTAAGTACATTCTTTTTTATTCGGTAGCAAGCAAAAAAATATGGGTACTATAGCAGTAACTTCGCTAGTACTTCCGACGTCAACGTGAATCGTAAAGAGTTGTGTGAATGGTTTAGGAACGCTGCGAAAAGTCCCATGCATCGGCGAGAAATAGTTCTGATTTCTTTGCCATCTTTAAGCAAGTGGGACTTCCAAATATAAAAAATTTGTTTTCTCCCTGTCCTTCGTATAGCAGGAAATCTTCTTTCAGAATTTCAGGAATTTCTACTTCTTCCGTTGATTTGAAAGCACTTTTTTTTACTTTGTAAACTTCTTTGCGTGCTGAGTACAACGAGTCTTTTATAGACGAAAACTGAGGCACTTCCGTGTTATTGCTCGAATCTGAATCGTTGTCCAATGCCGCCATACTGTCTTCGTATATTTTAGGAATGGACTCCCACTCAGTACGGCAACGTTTCTTGCAGGAATCGAGGGCTAGTGCTATTTTGTTTTTAGGAAAGTCAGGTAAGCACGAATGAGTACTCTCTCGCAATATCGCAGTATTTCCGGAATTCATAGTCACAGTTGCATTACAACGTAGGTCCTTGCGGGTACAACGCCATACATGTGTGCCGTTTTTATTTGTGGTATGCACGTAATACTGGTAACCGGCCCGCAAAAGTTTCTTTTTACCCTTATTCCCGACTTCCACAAAACTAAACTCCACTTCCCCTGAACTCGTAGAAGCCATAATTCATATATTTAAAATACACAAAATGTAATACCGCACTCGAACAATATTAATTATGACATTCACTTGACATTCAACGATTTATCATCTGTAGGTTACGGATTGATTGCTCTTTGCGAAGAGTTTGTACTTAATTAAACAAATAGCAATAAGTCAGTAAAACAAAAAGAGAAAGAGCTAGTCCGACCGATTGCTAGAACAAAATGCCGTTTATCTGGACAAACTGGGACAAAAGCACCAAATTTTCTCCAGGGGCTAATTAAGTACCCAGCTTTCGATATTAATTTGATAGCAACCAGCCCTATCTTTCACCTTTTTATTTTTATTTTGGCTTTTAGTCCAGGCAACGTAGAGGTATAGAGGGAAATGCTGCTTTTCAAAAGTTACACACTTTTAGGAGCGGATATCTCGAAAACTGTACAACATATCGAAAAACATGACTGAATAAAACTTGTAGCAAATTCAATTAGGTTTCATCAGTTTTTAGTGGCCATGTCTCTAGGACGCATAGTTTCCGAGTTATAAGCAAAAAACCGAAAAATGGATACCTACCTATATTTCAAAATGGCCGCCGTAAAATTTAAGATGCCCGACAGAGAAGTTGGTTCCTATCAAAAACCTAAAGATTACCTAACTAAACTAGTCCCTGAATAAACACCTGAAACTGCCGTACTAAGCAGAGTTGTGAAAGTTTAAAAAAATATTAAGTGTTTTGATCGTGATGGTACTGCCATTACTTCTTTACTATACAAAATACGTATAATGTAGTAACACGCATAATGTATACAATAATATTATGGAAATTTAATAAAGCGAAAAATTCAGATTATGACAAAGATCGAATTTGAAAAAATAATAATGTGTCAAATATGTATTCAAATATGTCAAATATGTATTGTTTCGTTATACTGCCGAACAAACTACAGAGCACGTATTGCAGACTTTTCCAACTGATTAGGCAACATTTACCAGACATGAAACCTAATGACTTTCAAGCCGATTTCGAAATTAGTGCGATGAATGCTTTTGTAAGGGTATTTCCTACGGCAAGAATAAAAGGCTGCTTCTTTCATTACGCCCAGGCTCTTCGACGGAAGGCAAAAAAAATGAAATTGACGGAAATTGGCAATGGCCAGCAGCAGCACAATATTTGCCTAGTATGTCTTAAACCTTGGTAATAAGGATTAATGTAAAATTTATAAATAACTGTTCTAACGATGACAGCGTTTTACTTCGAATTCTAAACAGCCCAATTTCAGATATTTTACACATTATTATTTTTTCAAATTCGGCTTTTGTAATTTTCTGAATTTTTCGCTTTATTAAATTTCCTTTCAGAGATAGTGTCCAATTTCTGTATTTTTCATTCTGCTCAATTTACCAGATTCCGTTTTGAACGGAATCGTTTATGACCCAATTATTAATTTCACATTTTCCGAATTTTCCACATTCTAAATTTTCACAATTATAGATTATACCAACTTGACATTTATCAAATAAGTACAGAGAAAAATAAAAGTCGGTATGTTTTTTCATAAATAATATAAATAAGGCAGTAATTATTGCACAATTACATAACATAAATTACATTAACATTTCTTATATTTTGTTCGTCCAATAGACGATTACTTGAACCAACATAATTTTTGCAAGCATTCTTCAGCTGATATCAGTCCCTTCAATAAGTCTTCGATAATTTTTTGTACTTTCGCGTCTTTTTTTATATATTTTGATCGCCTTTTTTTGGAGTCAGCAAAAATTTGCTCATTTTTTACTTTCTTTGCATAAAATTTTGCTTCAGACTTCAAAAAATGTATGTAGTAGAAAAGGTTGCTCTTGCCAACCTTTTTGTTTAGACGAAAGTGCCAACCTTCCAGGGCATTTGTGGTTCTATGTCGCTCATTAGCACAAGACCACATACTTCTGCAAATCTTGGTCATCCAATTATTGTTGAAATATTCTACAAATTTTTCCGTTGCGTTGTCGTTTGTCCCTTCGTTTAAAATATAAAGCCAGGCTTCGGGAATATAATCGACTGGCAAAAGGGCTAAATTTGATGTAAGTCTTACAATTCGCCTGTGCTGTTTATCTTCCAGCATACCTAACTTCTCAGCATTTTTCCATATCGCTTTGGTAAAATGATAGAAACACCCCTTCACACGTACATCAGGATAAACAGTCTTCACGGCGTTGATAATTGCAGTTTCCCAATCGCTTTTGAACAAAGATATTTTTACGTTAAATTGTAGTCTTAAAATGCGAAATACTTCCTCGTAAGTACATTCTTTTTTATTCGGTAGCAAGCAAAAAAATATGGGTACTATAGCAGTAACTTCGCTAGTACTTCCGACGTCAACGTGAATCGTAAAGAGTTGTGTGAATGGTTTAGGAACGCTGCGAAAAGTCCCATGCATCGGCGAGAAATAGTTCTGATTTCTTTGCCATCTTTAAGCAAGTGGGACTTCCAAATATAAAAAATTTGTTTTCTCCCTGTCCTTCGTATAGCAGGAAATCTTCTTTCAGAATTTCAGGAATTTCTACTTCTTCCGTTGATTTGAAAGCACTTTTTTTTACTTTGTAAACTTCTTTGCGTGCTGAGTACAACGAGTCTTTTATAGACGAAAACTGAGGCACTTCCGTGTTATTGCTCGAATCTGAATCGTTGTCCAATGCCGCCATACTGTCTTCGTATATTTTAGGAATGGACTCCCACTCAGTACGGCAACGTTTCTTGCAGGAATCGAGGGCTAGTGCTATTTTGTTTTTAGGAAAGTCAGGTAAGCACGAATGAGTACTCTCTCGCAATATCGCAGTATTTCCGGAATTCATAGTCACAGTTGCATTACAACGTAGGTCCTTGCGGGTACAACGCCATACATGTGTGCCGTTTTTATTTGTGGTATGCACGTAATACTGGTAACCGGCCCGCAAAAGTTTCTTTTTACCCTTATTCCCGACTTCCACAAAACTAAACTCCACTTCCCCTGAACTCGTAGAAGCCATAATTCATATATTTAAAATACACAAAATGTAATACCGCACTCGAACAATATTAATTATGACATTCACTTGACATTCAACGATTTATCATCTGTAGGTTACGGATTGATTGCTCTTTGCGAAGAGTTTGTACTTAATTAAACAAATAGCAATAAGTCAGTAAAACAAAAAGAGAAAGAGCTAGTCCGACCGATTGCTAGAACAAAATGCCGTTTATCTGGACAAACTGGGACAAAAGCACCAAATTTTCTCCAGGGGCTAATTAAGTACCCAGCTTTCGATATTAATTTGATAGCAACCAGCCCTATCTTTCACCTTTTTATTTTTATTTTGGCTTTTAGTCCAGGCAACGTAGAGGTATAGAGGGAAATGCTGCTTTTCAAAAGTTACACACTTTTAGGAGCGGATATCTCGAAAACTGTACAACATATCGAAAAACATGACTGAATAAAACTTGTAGCAAATTCAATTAGGTTTCATCAGTTTTTAGTGGCCATGTCTCTAGGACGCATAGTTTCCGAGTTATAAGCAAAAAACCGAAAAATGGATACCTACCTATATTTCAAAATGGCCGCCGTAAAATTTAAGATGCCCGACAGAGAAGTTGGTTCCTATCAAAAACCTAAAGATTACCTAACTAAACTAGTCCCTGAATAAACACCTGAAACTGCCGTACTAAGCAGAGTTGTGAAAGTTTAAAAAAATATTAAGTGTTTTGATCGTGATGGTACTGCCATTACTTCTTTACTATACAAAATACGTATAATGTAGTAACACGCATAATGTATACAATAATATTATGGAAATTTAATAAAGCGAAAAATTCAGATTATGACAAAGATCGAATTTGAAAAAATAATAATGTGTCAAATATGTATTTGGTAAAATCAATAATTGTGAAAATTTAGAATGTGGAAAATTCGGAAAATGTGAAATTAATAATTTGGTCATAAACGATTCCGTTCAAAACGGAATCTGGTAAATTGAGCAGAATGAGAAATACAGAAATTGGACCCCATCTCTGACAGGTTTCTAACGTCATATCAAGTCGATGTCACATGGATGACACGAAACCTATTTACCAAAAAGTATTTTAACATAAAGAGGTGGTTCATAAGATCGTTCGATGGTTCGGCAAATATTGTGCTGTTTATTGCGTTTCAAGTAGCAAACAATTAGGAATCTTAATGTCTCGGGATTAAGTTAATTTTCTCAAATGCTAACCATTTGAAAAAATGAACTTTTTGGGTATCTAGCCCATCCAATTTTCTTGGAATTTTGTCCCCTTAGATACGACTGAAATTTTCACCATTTAAATCTTTTTGGTTACCTATGCAGTTACATCTTCTTGAATTTTTATTTAAGCAGATAGTTAAAACATACTGTTACAGCACATTTTTCTGACATATTCGCGTGTTAGTCTTTTTTGTGAATCCAATGTAACATACAAATTTATGGGCTCGCTGTTCGTTAGGTCTATCAGCAAGCGACTGTACAAGCCAATGATAACTTTGTCAAGCAATGGATGAATTCTGAAATATTACCAGTTGTTACGGAGATCGACACCGAACCATCAATGGTGGTGAAGGATGGCATAATCGGATCAACAAGAGTGTAGGAAGAGGACGTTCGAGTTTATTTTTTAATATCCTGCTTGAAAAAGGAAAGCATTGACTATGATTTTTCTCATTCGCTAAAACAATATTTATGTATCGTATAACAGAAAACGCGTTTTTTTTTTAGAATGATTGATTAAAGATTAAAAAAGATCGTTGACGATTATCTCAAGAGTTCAATCGAGATACTCGTAAATGTTTCTTTGGATAGACTAAGTAAAGTAAAATTGATGTAGTAACATAACATAAGTATCGTTGAATGCGTACCTATATATAGAGGTAGATATTAAAGTATGTAGTTAAGCGAACATGCTTTTTCTTTTATTTTGAAATAATATAATTTTGAATTCCCCACCAACTTTCAGAGTTTTAAAAGTGTTATGTGTTCGACAGTACATAAAATGTACTAATTGCAACAATTTACAAGAGTAATTGACATTTTCTACAGTCTGATAACTCTTACCTATAAAAAGATAAAAGTGTATATTTTGCGAAAGTGTACTATATGCGAAAGCATGTGAGGAAGTCTAGATAAGTTATTAATTTGCTATAGGATGTATCAAGTATTGAAAAAGTGTACTAGAAGAGAAAGTGTATAAATGCGAATAAATCGTGAGGATGGGTAACGGGATCTTTTTAAATAAGTGGGCGGGGTGCGGAGCCAGACGCCGCCTCGCAACACATTCCTCGCAACACAGTCCTCGCACACATCTTTTCCTTCTTTTGTATGTTCGAAAACCTCGTTCCGCTGAGCTGTTTCCACCAGAGCTAAGCTAAGCTAGGATTTTCTATTGGTTCCTGACAAACACATCCCTCGCAACGCATCCTCGCACATCTCTGGTGGAAATGCAGCCTAATTAGACAGTAAAAAGTAAAAGTAATAGTAATGTTTGGAATGGAAAATAGAATGATTAAAATTTTAATTTGACCAATCAAAATACTTCACCAAATTAAATCCACCAATCACAATACACATCGACTGTCAATCGGAAAGTTAGGTTCTTTTAGGTATTTAACTAATTTTAATCTTTTAAAAAAAACTTTGTATTTGCTATGAACCAACCAGAATACAGCTATTTTAAAATCGACCAATGAGGTACTTAACAGAATTCATGTCTCAATACATTAGGTGTTTTTAGGCCCTATTTGACAATCGTTAAAATATGATTAAATCGATTATGCAACGCTAAGCTTTGGCAGCGAGGCGTATCTTTTTGGCCCGAAAAACGCACAAGTACTGTTTTGGGGCATAGACTAGATAGACTTTTCTCTGGATTATTGTGCGGACATATAATGTATGTTCTTATATTAGTGTTCGTGACTATATAAATGACAGATAACAGTACAGGAGTAGGAAAAAGCATTTACATCCCATCCCTATATTCAGTCCAAGACAAGATATTATGGCGACCAGGGCTCTATAAATACTACTTGGTAAAACCTAATAACTCGGGCACCATTAAATAAAAGCTATCATAAGGTTTTACCGGGAAGAGTCCACAGTTTGTCGTCCACAAGAGTTCACAGTTCTGTTTGTCGTCCACAAGAGTTTGTCATAAAGTTAAGAGTGTTAACTATTTTTTTATAATTATTGGTTGTAGATTAGTATACACTTCGTTTAGTCACAATTCGTTTAGAAATATAGATCTCTTGAATAACGTCTCGTTATTAGATTATTATGATGATATTTATAAAATTTTCTGTAAATTAGGTTTTTACAATAAGGATTCAAATATAAAAGTAAAATAACATTACTAACACAAAAAATAAACATTATAAAAAACCATACCTACGAGTACGAGTGCCGCCGGCTAAGCTACTGGTGGTTAGGGTGTCGAGGAGTACTGCCTTCTGTATCTGGCCGTTGATCCAGCCATCTAGCGAGAGTCTCTTGAGGTGTTGGTCGAGACTCTTCGCTATAAGACCGTTTGCCGAAATAACAATCGGGACAATGATCGTCGAGTCAACATCCCACATGGTGGTCACCTCGTAAGCCAAGTCAAGGTACTTTCCGAGCTTGTCTTTCTCGGCCTTCACGAGGTCCTGTCTGTGATGGATGACCGATCGATCCCAATAGAGCATAGCGCGACCATTTTCGAGACCTGGCACCGGTGTGTACTTATAGTACGGCACTTCAGGCTCAACAATACCATATTGAAGAGCAAGTTGCTGGTGGATGATCCTGGTGATTTTTAATTATTTGAGAACTAGAGTTAAGGTACTTTTCTACCGGCGAGCGTGGAGAGAATTGGATTGGATCGAATTTGGCAAGGATGTTCGAGACAAGAATGGAAAAATGTATTGCTGTAGTTTGTACCGTTGTTATTTGAACCTAGCAGAGCCCGCGGCAGCACTTTGAGGCCAAGAAAGTGTGCCCTGTAAAACATATCCCATAAACTAACTGTGAAATAGATAAACACCCATATAATTGCGACCCCTGTTATCAGAGAGATATACTTATTAGGTGTAAAGTCGAAGAGATATTTTTGAAATTTGAGCTATACCAAGTTTTCTTACTTTTTTATACTATTTGGTCTCAGAGATCAACTAAATTGTACCTTGGTAAAGGGGAGAAATATTAGAAAAGTGGTCCAGCCATTCTGATATCAAAACCACCACGGCTACAGCTACTACCTACCTCGATTGGCTCTATGCTCTTCTTATTTACATTTTTTTGGGAAGATTACTATCTAATTAGAAGGTAGGTACAGTCAAGGGCAAAAATATGTATGCTGAAAGGAGACACTAGAATGTGTTATAAAATGTTTATTTAATAGGTAAATTGTATTAAACGTTGAAACTCGCGAGTAGGCACTTCGTTGACAGAGCAGAGTACCTACACGTGCTATCCTCTCAAGGGCCGCGGAAGACTGCCTAAGGGTCCGGCCCCCGCCCGGCGCGGCGCGAGCGCGGCGTCCCTCGACCCCCGCTCCCCTCGCCGTTGCGCAGGACTCGCTGGACGCGTGCTCTTTCAGTCGGCCATTCCTGACGATGCTGCACGTCCCGGGTAGCCAACACTTGCTAGAAATTAGACCATAAGTCAGGTATGACACTTCCCAATGTGTCCGGCACTGTAAGATGATGAAGACACGTATGAATATGTCTTTCTGTCGACGACGACGCGCTAGGCATATCACGATTATATAAGACGACTTATTAATGTGTCTGTCAGATGATGACACTGAAGGTGCGGACCCTGTTGTCTATCATCTGTGGATGACACTTTACTAATGTGTATCGACAGTGGTGACACTGGATGTCTATTGTAAGTGGCTGACACTTATTAATCATTGACAGAAATAACACCCTGTATCTACCACTAGTCTACGGAAGCCTTCCTTTTAAGTAACGACACCTATGTGGTATCTGTCTTATCATGCATGTTTGAGTTAGTTCTTTAATTCAGTAGGGTAGGTACCCCAGTAGATAGATTATAGGTTGTTCGGCCACAGATTTGTAGCTCAAGATAAATAAACAACATTCAGCAGTATTAGTATTACTATTAATATATATTAATTAAACTGTTGCAGCGGCCACAGGTTAGTGGCTCACAACACAGACAATTCAACATATAGTGAGTAGGTACGCTTACACATATTAAAAGGACAGTTGCAACGGCCATAGGCGAATGGCTCACAACAGTAATAACTACCTACTTAAGTATGCAATAT
Source organism: Acleris laterana (assembly GCA_963966035.1). NCBI lineage: Eukaryota > Metazoa > Arthropoda > Insecta > Lepidoptera > Tortricidae > Acleris > Acleris laterana. The sequence continues at coordinate 27,631,124 of OZ014438.1, forward strand.
TGGCATGGAACATATACATTATCTTTTAAGTTATTTATACGACACATACATAACAAATAGTACTATTAATGTTTTAAGTACAGCACCATCATCTACTTGTACACACATGCGTATCAAGCCAACTTAAAATAAACACTTTTTTTTTTTTTTTTTTACCATCGTCCTGTTATCAAACAGAATCAGAGGTAATCTCGCTAGGATACTGTAAAGGCTTAAGTTTGTCCCTGGCAAGGACATTTTCGTATGAACGACCACGACCACTACTGTTATTTTTAATTAGATATCGATCGTGTGGTAACACCTTTTTCACGATGTACGGGCCGTCGAAACGTGGCATTAATTTGCCACTGCGCAACCCCCTCTTAAATATCTTGCGCTCGGCCAGGAAGAGATCGCCTTCCTTAAATGAAGCGCCTTCACGTCTTTTCTTATCGAATTTAATTTTTGATTTTCGAGCAGCCTCGTGAGCGAGTGATAGCGCCCGACCGTAGCGCACCTATATGAGATCTCGTAGGTACTAAGATGTCTCCCGACAGGCGTGGTCGGAAACCATATAACAACTCTAGCGGGGATATCCCTGTACTATTATTATAATTTGAATTTATGCCTAGTTGCACCTTGGGAAGATGTTCCTCCCAACGGCCCTGCTCCTCATCACCAACATAGGCGACTAGGGCGTCTAAAATTGTGCGGTTGAACCGTTCTATCTGCCCGTTAGCCCTCGGGCTCGCAACTGCGGTTAGCACATGTTTGATCTGCCTTTCACGACAGTATTGTTTGAATTCGTGGCAGTCGAATGCTTTGCCACGATCGCTTATTATGCGACTTGGCAATCCGAACGTTTTGATGAACTGATCAAATGTTTTTAAGACTTTATCGCAACTAGTATCGCGTACCGCCTCGATCCAGATAAAACGTGTAAACGCGTCTATTATGGCTAGAATATACATTTTGCCAGATGGACTTTTACAAAAGGGACCGAGGTGATCCACGTGCACAGTGTGGAATGGTATAGATATTTTTTCTATAGGGTGCAATAGTCCTATTTTACGGCCCGTTGGTTTCTTTGCGTACTGGCATGAAATACAACCGCCGACATATTTTTGTACAAATCTCATACCGCTGAACCAATATTTTTCCCTCATGGCGTCATAGGTTTTGTTATAATTGGCGTGACCATTATTATCATGGAAAGTTTGTACTAATGACCAGCGGGACTGGCGTGGTACTACTACTTTATTTCGTCCGTTTATTATTCTAAATAATACGTTATTTTCAAAGGCGTAGTCCCGTGATAAACCGTTGATTTTACCTACAAACGTCTCGTCCTTTAGTTGTTCAATCGTAGCTCGGATTGAATCGTCATCCTGTTGCATGCTCTCTATTAAATCTTTATTTGTGCAACGCATAACGGACTCAACAGGATTGCGGCTCAATGCGTCCACGTGAGCCATAGATTTACCCGCACGATATTCCACGTCGAAATTAAGTCCCTGAACTTCAAGCCACCTGGCGATTCGCGGGTTCAAGTCCCGCTTCGACCACGTCCACCGCAGAGCATTGCAATCAGTCACGATCGTAAATTTTAAACCAGTTAAATAGACTCTGAATTTGTGTAACGACATAACAACGGCTAATGTTTCTAATTCAAAGCTATGATAGCGTTGCTCTGCGGTAGTCGTCTGGCGGCTAGCGTAAGCGACTGGTTGCCATACACCATTTGGTGGCTTTTGAAGCAAAATACCACAAAGTCCAATTTTGGAGGCATCGGTGTGAACTTGTGTTTCATACTCTGGATGAAATAATAATAGTACCGGACGGCTTACTAATGTTTTCTTAATAAGATCGAATGCCTGCTGTTGGTGGCTACCCCAATGCCACGGTTGGTCTTTTTTCGTTAGTAGCGTGATAGGTCGTGCAAGTGAGGCAAAATCGCGTACGTATTTTCGGAAATAATTTGCCAGACCCATGAATTGCCTAACCTGGTGTACGTTCTCGGGTTGTTTAAAATCACGCACTGCATTTAATTTGTGTTGCGCAGGTTTAACTTCGCCGTTACATATTTCATGTCCCAAATACTCGACATGAGACACTAAAAATGAGCACTTGTCGAGTCTCAATGTCATATTGGCGTCACGAATTCGTTGTAAAACCGCCCTAAGGTGTTCAAGTGCGTCCGTGTCCGAGTTTGAATAAATCAAGATGTCATCTAAGTAAGCCGTGCTAAATTTGAACTTTAACGGTCCTAGGATCTCGTCTATAGCGCGTTGAAACACTGCCGGCGCGTTGACCAAGCCAAAGCTCATGCGAGTGTACTGATAGAGGTCATCAGGTGTTATAAACGCAGTATAGTGTTTACTTTTGTCGTCAATTTGGATGCAATGATAAGCTGATAAAATATCCAGGCAGGAGAAAACACGCGCTTTTGATAGGCGGTCTAGTTGGTCTTGTATTAAGGGTAAAGGGTAGCGCTCCTTTTTGGTGATTTTGTTAAGCGCACGATAATCCACCACCATACGTGGTTCTCCCGTTTTCGTGGTCACGAGAATGACGGGGCTCGCGTATGGTGAAGTAGACTCCTCCACGATACCTTTACTCTTTAAGTCACTAACTATATTGCGCACTTTATCGCGATCACTTGCTGACATGCGATATGGTCGATAATATACGACCTTTTCCTTGTCTGTCAACTCTATATGCATCTTAACAGAACATTTGCCTACTCTGCTGTCGTCTAACCCCGAGAAACATTCCGAATACTCTTGTCAGATCGTCTCAAGTTTCCTTAATACGTCTGAATCAAGATTATCGCCTACCTTATAGGTATTTGCTTTGTCGTTCATCGCGGCTCGTGCTACACATACGTTAATAGGCAAGTCAAATGTATTATTACTTGTATTTATTACATTCATGAATGCTTTTCCATCGAAAAACTCAATATTACCCTGTGGAACGACACACTCGGTCTTCGGGGCCTTATTAGCCCAATAGTGGGACCGGATTTTTGCCCTACAAGTTTTTAAAATTCTAATGTTGAAAAAAGTTTGCTTAGTGGCATGGGACATATTTCTAAGCATATTTGTAAAATATGGCGAAAAGTTAGAACGAGCTTTAGATATTAATGAGGTATTTATATTTTATTATTGCTCATTAATGAATATTGAATTAGAGTGCAAAGTTTTTGCTTTATCGTTTATGATATGTTTGTCGCTTTATGCTATTAAGTTGTTAGATTTTTTTTTAGCTTGGGACATAGTTAAACGAGAATTAGTGTATTATTATGCCAATATTGAATTAGAGTTTGAAAAATCCACAGCAATATCTTTCAATTCCTAAGTTAATAAACAAACCAATAGTTTAGAGCAATAAGATATCTGCTTCAAAAGATATATGCGTTTGCTGTCATAAAACATCTAATATTGAATTAAAGTCTGTAAAGATAAGTCTACTACAGTAAAAGAAGGTTTGCTGCCATACTACAGAAATTTAGAAATTTCTGTGTTTAGCTTGTAGTACAACAGTATAATCTATTTAAAAAGGCGCGAAATTCATAACCGGGCCGCGCGGGGCCTTAAAGGCGGCCGGCGCCTGTTTAATTTTTTTTAAAGGTTTTTCAATCGCTTACCCCGTTTTTTAACCAAACTGGATTTGCACATAATACCGAACCGGGCTGCCGCTTCACCGCACTAGGGAAAAAATTATGAAATTTTGCCGCTCAGTGGTGCTCAAACTTTGGTCTAACAAAAGGCATTTTTTATTTATTTATTCAAGTTCAAGAATTTTAAGGAAATAGTAAAAATATGGAACAAGACGATTGTTTTTTTGTATTTGATAGGGTAAATCGCTTGTTACTGGCCAGTTTATTAAATTACTGGCCAAAACTTTGCTACTGTGCATATTTTCGACAGAATCAGAACCAGAATCAGAATCCGAATTTATTTATTTGTAAAACAAGAGTACAAAAGGATTTTACAATGTTAAATTAGGTACATATCTTGCCCTACCATACAGCAATACGTAGTTTTTGTCCAGGAAATTCGATAATTGCTCATACTGAGAACCCTTCATTTAAATTACATTTTTACATTTTGGTTAGTAACTGGAGGTTAGCCAGTAATAGGCGGTTTATCCAAAATTACTAAAAAAATACCCAAAAACTTAAATCATTTTCACACCTTTGACACACGTCATGCTGTGTAATGTGACCAAATTGAATAAAAAAAGAAAAATCTGATTATAATTTGAAAATGATTATCTATAATATGGTAGCTAGAAACCCTTTATTCAAATTTAAAATATTTTTTATTTAACAGTCTTTGAAACTAGATTTTTTTCATTACCTTTGTACCTATATAATTATTTTTACAACTCTATATCAAAAAACATTTACATTATGTGTAGTAAAAATAATAATTTAATAATTAACTCCAAGCTAGTATTAAAACATTGACGGCTTAAATGTTGAAATGTTTACGCTCTCCCTGATTCCGGACACTGTTCAGTAAAACCTTCCAGTCAAAGTCAGGGTTAACTCATCAGCTCATCACCGAATTCACATTTTTGTTAATTTCTATAAATATGACCACACTAAATTCACTTTATTTATCAGAAGTCAAAAACTAATTAAATAACAACACTGAAAAACCACATTTTCAAACACAAAGGTAACGTAATACGGTTTTATGAAGTATACGCGATTTCTTATCGATTTTCACAAGAACTCCCATACTAAATGGCGATCAGCGATCAACTAACTTAATTGATTGTTTTGCGTCCCGACTGAGACAGCAAATGGCCAGATTGGCCGCGTAGTGGAAGGGATAGGTATATCGCGAGCGAAAAAAAAATCACAACTTAATAACAACTGTAAGTACTGACTAAAAGCTTAAAATATGAGGAATTCGGTGATACGGCAGATTCGGGGAAGCGTACATTTACCTTAGTAGACCGCACAGAAGCCTTCTATGTGGTGGTTTCGTCAATTTAAAATGTTAGATAAGTAACTGTTGGGCAAAACTTTATGTTATCGGTGACGTAGGGTGATTTCGCCGGTTTTCCGTCCGGTTCCAGTTTTCGTCCAGTAGACTGTGCTGTTTAGAACAAAAGCCTGGAATAGTAAAATAAAATCAGCTACTCGCGCATGTTTGGTCTCGTTGGGACCTTTAGTAGCCAAACATTAATTTCACAAACATGATTATATTATTTAAGTTGAGACTACAAAAAACTACGGTTGGTGTTTAATTTTCGTGTTACGAAAGTGTTGTCGCGGTCGTGGAAATTTAGTGATACCAAGACATTTCACGCCAAGGTTTTTAAGTATTTTTGCGTGGTAGTATTAGGTTCTTTTTGTGCATAAGGCTCAATTAGAATATAATGAACTTAAAATTACGGTGTAATCATTATATTATCTCCGGTAAACATATAAAATTTTAGTGAACTAATACTGAATTACGTAATCTGCAAAATCTTTAATTCTCGTCCTCTGGACGAAAACTGAAAAGTCAGGTGTGATTTTGTGTCAGTCTCAATTTGTAATAACCTATGCCGATTTATATTTGTTTGATGTAAAATGATCTTTGGTGGTTACTCGACTAGACATTCCATTTTCGTCCGCCCAATTGTCATTGCTGCACGAGTAAAATCAATTTAAATATATGGACGAAATCTAGAAACGGCTAAACTATTACATTAATTTCCGGCCTTTTACTCTGGAGTGGACGAAAACTAAAATTTACACCTCAGTTTTCGGACAAGGATTAACTAAATTTTATTTATTTTAAAATAATACTTATGTTGTTTGGTAATATGAAAGAAAACTTATATTAAGTACCAATAATAGATATTGTTAGCCAATCCGTTTTTTTTACTATTTCTTAGCTCATCTACAAAATGGTCGAAAACTACCTGACAGACTTTCGGTCGAAAACCAAAATTTGCGGACGAAAACTAGTAAAATCGGTACTTTTATCATTAACATTTTTTATAAAAAACTGTGACAATTATAACTGAATGCTTGATCTAACCTAAATAAAGCATAGTAGCACTAAAGTTATTTTTTTTCTCTATACATTTTATTACTTGACCATATTATTCTAGTCCTCCAAAGCTGGCAACTCAGCTAACTGGACGAAAAACGGCTTTAAATCACCCTACCTAGTTTTATAGTGTACTGGTTGAAAAAAGGCAACTCATAAAATGCTACTTAACTATAATATAGAAATAAATAAGAGAAAGTTTCGTCTTTCCATTTCCTTTAGCGAAGGTATAACAAAATAACTATTTTCCATTGATATTTATGTATTAATTAAAAACACGCTTTGCAATTTTTTTTGAGTAAAGTGATGGGATCGTGGCTCGTGGCCGCGCCGCCCGCAGTCAAGGGCACCACGCAACCCCGCACCGCTGATCGCTCCCACAGCGAGGCGCGCACGCGCCGCGCGCGAGTTTGAATTATACCTACGTATCACGGAGTGCTTTACGTATCAGTATTTAGTGTCCCCATAATTTTATATTTCTAATCTTTTGTTTGGTAACTGAGATCATTGTCATGACTGGTTATAAATGAACTCTACAAACTCTAATTCAATATTGGCTTTACTGCTTCACCAGAAGTTAATATCTAGACAGGTCTACAGTCTACATTTCTAACTTTTTTCCAGTGTATTAAGTTGATCGATTATATCATAATTGTGCGATATCAGCTACTCTAATTCATTATTTACAAAGTAATTAGCATTTTTTTGTTTACCAGAATGCAGGTGTTCCAGGTTTCTAAAATCGGAATATTGTAAAGAAATTAAAGTGATATACGATATGCCACCGTTTTTTTAAACTTTAATTCTATATTTACAAAGTTATTGGCAAAAATTAAAATATGTCAATATGTCCGAAACCCCCGACTATAATTTTCTAACTTTTTAGATTATTGCTATTTAACATGCCTCCAACGACATATCAAAAAATAACAAACTCTAATGTTATCAAAGCCTATTTTTCTCCCACTACAGGTCATATGTTCGGTGTGGCGTACGGACGCCTGTCCACACAGTAATTGGTCACACGACACTATTATTTTATTAACCCCCGGCGACAGGGTGACTGGACTATCCGAGATCAACTTTACACGCTCGACATCCTCGTAAACGGCAGGTAACTCGCTTAAATTATTAGCGTTATACATTTTTAAAGAAGTAGGTGTCTTGATGACGTACACGTTCGGATAGTCCGTAAATGGTTGGCCGATAATAACACCGATGTCTTGCGCAGAATCCGGTACAATATAAGCGCGCGCCTCGCATGAGGCCTCGTCGGCGCAAACCTTTAAGTACATATGCCTCACCAATCGGTGTTATTTTCGAACCACCAAAATCACTGATAACACTGTTCGATCGACAGGGTTGCACCTCGAGATTTAATTTTCGTGACGTAGAGTAAGTAATCGTAATACATGAGCTACCGAAATCGACAAAAGCTTCCACTGGACGGTCATTGACCTTTGCATTGAGATAATACTTAGAGCTAGAACATTGATCATTTATAGCATGCACCGACTGCGATTGTGACGCGCTCGCGTTCGAATTATTATTATTGTTGTTGTGAGACCTTCGAGCTTTAAGTTTTAGACACTCTTCTACTACAATACGTACACTTTTTAGCCTTTCGGAAGCATTTTTCTTCCGTGTGGCCCGATTTACGGCAAAAAGTGCAAAAGGTTGCCTTATCACGCACTTAGTAATTGCAATTACTTAGATGAAATATGACCGTCCCGCGCTTTTTACAAAGGTTGCATCTCATTTTTTTAAAGGCTGCATTTGAGCGTTGCACAATCGGGCTAATCATTTCGGTAGTGCGTAGTGAGGATAGGTATTTAAGCAATTTATTGGGATCATTGCAAGCCGCTGACACCGCCCCGACTTCTACGACCTCGCTCCCGATTGTACCTATTATAATTTCCGTTATTAAGGGCGGCGGCAGCCCGCAAGCATTGCCCAAAGCTAATTTATCGTGAAAGAACTGCATATACACTCGCGGTCAAATAATTCGGGTCAGAGTGCGTTTTTCATACAAACGAGGCTATTTCGAAGCCTTGGTTCCTCGCCAGGGGATGCTTGTAGTGAAATCTGATGATGGATACCCCGAGCATCGATACAGGACTTCCAGAGTGCCTAGGACACCCAACTGATTGAATCTGCGGCTAACGCCGGAATTGTGCATCTTCAGAAAAACATCTAAAATGACAATAAAATGTAAGGAAATCTAAATGCTGACCCAAACTCTCTCGCTGTGGTGTCAACTGATTGTGCTATCAGTTAGGTATCTTAAGAAATTTTGACCTCCTCTATTGAACCTTGGAGTATCCACCATTAAACCTCACTCAAAACAACCCCTGGCTAGGGACCAAGGCTTCGAAATAGCCTCGTTTGTATGAAAAACGCACTCTGACCCGAATTATTTGACCGCGAGTGTAGTCATCATCAGGCTTCCTTGTTACATTTACTAGGTCACGCAACATATTTAATTCGCTCTTTTGGAGACGGAAAAGCCACCATTAATTTTGTTTTAAACTCAGACCAGGTCATATTTACGTCTATTAAATTGTCGAACCACTGACGCGCGTAACCCTTCAATTTGGACGAAGTATTAAAAATGGTGGTTTTTTCGTCCCAGCCATACACGTTGGAAATGCCTTCTATTTTTCTAATCCAAAGTTCCATCGTAATTAATGATTTTTGTGGGTCATATTCTGGTATGGGATCGCTTCGCCCTACATACCGTAGTAATGATTGTGGTGCGACATACCCGACGTCGGTAGGTACAGTCGTGACGCTAGGCGGCGGTGGTAGCGTGTGGAGGCCCGCGCCCGCGCTCGCGTACGTGGCCGCCAAGCCGCACTCCGCGGCGGTGACGACGCCGACAAGCGGGGCGCCCGGCGCCGCTGACTGCGACACAGGGATACCTGCAACCCGCTGATGAGCTGACGCATCCAGCACCGGCCCCACCGACGATGGCGCGACCGACCCTGTGGCTTGTGAGGCCGCCTGATTACCGTGACCGGTCCACGCGCTCGTGAAGTAGCCGTGATGACGCGTCGCGGTAGCCTCAGCAGCGTAGGGTACGCCCTCATGCACCGCCTGGTGACAGCAACCCCGCTGCTGTGACGCCGGAACAGCATCGGCGCTGATACCGACACTCCATTGAGTCGAATGCGCAGTCGTCGTGGGCCTCGGCAGCGGCGGCGTCAACGAGCCTTCTTCATTGGTGTCGCGCGCACCCGGCGCGCCGTACACCTCCTTCTCAAGTTTACGCACGCGTTTCTTTAATTTATTTTCTAGATTGTCCAGGAGTTCGCTGCGTATGCGTTTAATTTCGTCTTCAAACGCCACATTACCACTCATTTTCGTATACTTATCGCGTAATGTAAACAATAGGCGCAAGTTACTATCGCACTTCTGAGCTGAAAGGAGACACTAGAATGTGTTATAAAATGTTTATTTAATAGGTAAATTGTATTAAACGTTGAAACTCGCGAGTAGGCACTTCGTTGGCAGAGCAGAGTACACGTGCTATCCTCTCAAGGGCCGCGGAAGAGTCTTCCGCGGCCCTTGAGAGGATAGCACGTGTACTCCGGGAAGACTGCCTAAGGGTCCGGCCCCCGCCCGGCGCGGCGCGAGCGCGGCGTCCCTCGACCCCCGCTCCCCTCGCCGTTGCGCAGGACTCGCTGGACGCGTGCTCTTTCAATACACTTTAGTACCTTGTCACTTTAACCACTGTGACAGTTCGTATATGGCAGTTCAAATATGACGTAAATAGACAAGGTACTAAAGTGTATACATATTTTTGCCCTTGACTGTACCTATTATAAACTTAATTACTATTAGGTACTAACTAATAAGTAGGATTTGTATAAAATGAGGGAGTCCACTTGAGAACTAATCTTTCAAACAATGGTATTGTTTCTATTGTAAACTCCAACCGCAAATGATCTGTGCAAAATTAAAGGTAATAAATAACAAAATAACCTATTTTAATAGTGACCTTACCGCCTAAGCTTAAAGATACAAATTGTAATGACGGAACAAGACACTATACCTACTGACTCACTGTTGCAAACACACTCTTACTATACCTACCACACTATATTTTTGAGGCAAAAAGATTAAAATGTAACGTACTTTTAAAATATAAAGTACAGCGTAGTTCCCCACCACTTTTTTTTTGTAATTCTCAAACTGTACAGTCAACAGCATAAGTACCTAAGTGATCATTTCTGTACCTTGTCGTTTTCAATCGTTTCACAATTTTGTATAACATTTTTCAAACAAGACGTTAAAGTGACAAGGTACATAAATGATCACTTATTTATGTTGTTGACTGTACCACTATACTACCCGTGTCCTACTATATTAGGCATCAAAACAATTAAGGGTTTAATACAGTAATACAGGGTGTAACATAAACGTCGTTTAAATAGAAACCGTTTGTAAAATCCTGGGGCAATGCAAGTGGTATCGTTTAGTACCTATCTAGAAAAAGCATTCTCGTGAACCCAAATATTTTTCCAATGTCGAAGATTGTCCAACCACTTGACTTATGAATCTATTACTGCATGGTAAAAAGGGACAAAGAGCTGGGAACAGCAAGGAATGGCAAAGGCAGGGTTCCGAATGACCCATTAAATAAAAACACACATCCGCTAATATTGTATTAGATCAATTTATTTCAATTATTTTTATCCTTTTACATTGATAAAGTGTCTTAACATCAAGTTACATTATAATAAAAGCATGGTGTCTGGGTTCGTAAAATATGGCTTATAATATTTTTTTTTTTTAATTCTTCGACTCACTATAGAAACCTCGGATGTTATTATCTTGAACAACTCTCTAATAGTCGTCGACCAATTATTAACCGGGAGCTTAAGTTGGCCGTAGGGGCGCTACGCAGAATTAGGTAACACCGACTGGCCTACTGCTTCTCCAAATATTGTAAGTATATTTCATTCATATAGCTTGGGTCAGGAATAGTCACTTGGCATACTAGTGTGGCAGAATAAGTCTGCACTGTCTTCGTACATAAGTGCACTTATGTATGATACAATGACCCTAGATATACCGAGATTGTTAGTGTAACTCTCCTTTTAAATATGTTTTATATCTCTTTTTCCTGCCTCTGTATCTTGAATAAGGAAAAGCGAATAAGCTTATTACTTGTAATAAATAATAGTACTTTAAGTTAAATTCGTTGCTATGTTAGGTAAAACTGGTCACATCTCACGTAAACTGTCTCTAATGCGCTAACGCCTTATTTTACATTTTAATTAGTTAAGTAATTAAACTTTAAAACCTTCCGTTGATCATATTACAGTTCGTTTGTCGGGATATAAGCGTATTTATTCCCAAATAAATAATATTTTATTAACCATCTATACAAAAACGACCGTGGAATTGTAGTAGGTAAGCTAGTGTAAGAAGTCTACACAAGAGGTAAACAAAACAACAACATCAAAAAACAACCCTATCCACGGACATACGTGTAGACTATCCCTGTCCCATATTTCACGTCGATCGGTAGAGGCATTGACCCTAAAGCCGGCACAGACGAATAACACTTGTATTTATAGCTAATATCAAAAAGGATATGGGCAGGCGGTTACGCTTGGTAGTTTTAGTCCAGTCAATATAGACATTCCAGTTTGCATTAATTCCCAACAAGCTGGATTTTTGTGCAGGCCTTGAATACGTCATTTAGGGAATATAAACCGGCTAACCGGTTAACCGAAAAACCGATTAACCGAAACTTTTTGATCTCGGTTAAAAACCGGTTTTTTATAACTTTCGCCGGTTATTAACCGAATTGGAACTTGTCCTTAAAAGACTGTAAATAGCCTTATATAGATACCCCAGAATATTCTTCAGACTATAAACTGACGAATCTTTATTTTGTAAAAATCAAGAATACATACTCGAATTTTTCGTGTAGCGAATAGCAAGAAGTTTTGTTAATTAAATTTCTTCATTAACGTGCTGATGCTGAACGATATAATACAATTTATACAATACGAGCCACATGAAACATTTACATTGCTGAAGTCCTTCTGGGGCATAAATGTCCAAGGGTCAGAGAGTCCAGGTGTCACATTGTCCATGACGCGATTTTGTCGTTGAGCGTTTCTCCATACTAAGAGAACCCCGCGTTTGTTTTTCACCAAGTATGGAAAAACCAATTTTGTGAGGTTACTCAAAAAGGTGTAAGGAAAAAAAAATGGCATGTAGCTTTAAAACTTCCTTATTTCATAGTGATTCAAGTCATGCAAGAAAACACTGTTTTTAAAAAAAATTAATACTTGAATTAAGGGGTTTTTCGTATCACGGACATAAGGAAAAACGACAAAAAATCCTATTAAAATGATCAATATCTCGGAAACCGTGAAACTTAGCATAATAGTAAATGTGGTCAAAAATGTTCAGAATGACCCTTACTATCATCCCTTAAAACCCCTACACCCGACTGCCAAACACCCTGTATAATACTTAATACTTATTCCCTATACTAATCGAACAGCTTTAAACAGTAACCGTCCCCACTCCGTTTTAGTTTGCCGCGTTAAAAGAGCAGAATGGGTTTGTGGCTCGGCTGGGTAAACCCCATTGTTTTAGTTTGCTATCTGCCCTACCACTAGTACCAATATTTTTGTGGCAAGTTTGTTAAACTTTTAAAATTTTACATTGTATAAGTAATTAGTTTATTTAGTACAGAGTATATCATTTAAATCTCAAAAAATACACCGTTACGAGTTACACCAATAGTAACCAAGAATAGTGAAATTATCGTCTAATACTTCGATTTCAAATAGTTTGCAAAAAACCGGCTAAAAACCGGTTAACCGGTTTTGAATCCGTCGAGGCGGTTATTAACCGGTTTTTGATTTTCACCGGTTTTTACATTCCCTAGTCATTACAAATGATATGTCAAAAGTCCCCATCGATCCCGCTTGTGCGTTGTTTTTTATTCGAGGTCAAAGGTCACAAATTTGCGTTTTTTGCGTATATCTCTGAAACAATGAGAGCTACCGAAAAATAGTTCAAACAAAGTTTGTAGATCGTAAAATTGTCTACAAAAAAGATCTAAACACTTTTTCTTCTACAAAGCATTGCTTTCGAGATATCGTGACTTTAGACCGCAGGAAAGTCGTATTTTCGACTATATGCACACATTTCCGCACCACCTCTGAGGTAGTGTACACGGCGCTTTTTTTTTTAACGAATAGGAATACTCAGTAGGCCTGCACAAAAATCCAGCTTGTTGGGAATTAATGCAAACTGGAATCATAATTTAATCTATTTTGACTGGACTACACTCGTGAACGACCAACAATGTGCAGGTGATCTCTATGTGATCTTTTACCTCTCGTAAGTTAGGGCTCTATTCCAATGCGTCCATTCGATTTTATTCCAATATTTATTTCAACTTTATTGCACGGTATAAAAAGTAAGTACAAACGACGGACTTAATAGCTTAAGGCATTCTCTACCAGTCAAACACTTTGTTTCATTTACTTTTAGCTAACCTTGCTTTGCTTCTATATCGTAATCATATTGTTGACGGTATACTTAGTAGCATTTTTTTTAGCAAGAACAACTAAATTATATACTTAATAATTTTATATAATTGTTTGGTAGAAATCTGAACGAAAACATTTTCACTACTTACTCTCCTGGCCTGCTAGCTTCAGCTCCGGCCGCAGAAAGGGGGGAGATCGTTGATCCTTCTGGTGAGGGATCACAAGGGGGTGAAGTCCTGACTGACTCACTGACTGACTGATATATCAACGCACAGCCTAAACCGCTTGTCCTAGAGACATGACATTTGGAGGGTATGTTCTTTGGTGTATCCACTAAGAAAGGGATTTCGAAATTTCAACCCCCAAGAGAGTGAAATGAGGGTGGAAGTTTACATGTAAGTCTTACATTTTTAACCGACTTTGAACAAGTTGTTTGAACAAGGAGGAGGTTCTATGTTCCACTGTATGTATTTTTGCTTTCTTTTTATGTATTTTTTTTATTATGTTTTCGTCAATTGTGAACCGATACTAAAAAATATTTTTTGGTTTTGAAAAAACTACCTCTTAAAGAGGTGAAATGGATAGTATTTGTAAGAGAGCTCGGTCATTTTTTAAGTGAAATACTCGTAGGTGGAAATCGTTGTTTAGGTTATGAATGAAATATATGACTTACGGCGTTTTCATAAAAGTTTAAATTTTATCTTTAGCCCCTAGGGGTCTAAGGAGCTAAAGATAAAGAAAGATTGATTTGATTTGTAAAATGGGGAGTAGGAGTTTGTATGGGATTGGGAAAAGTGGTAATTGATATTTAAAATCTTGAAAATCCTAACGTAAAGCGCTGAAAAGGAGAGTTTAAGTTTCTACGGGAGTTCGACAATTTTTGAGGTTAAATACATTAAATTTGGTATCTTGACTATTAATTATAAATAAAAAACAATTCTCATAATTAGCTCCTAACAGGGTAAAAGTTGGTAGGTACATGAATGTTAGCATCTTGACTTTGACTAGTTAAAAAGTTAAATCTTCAGCAATGTGAAACGGGTTGTTTAAGTTTGTATGGGACTTAGGTATTTTTAATAGGTAATTAAAGTGTTAAACTTGGAATCTGAGATTGAAGATTGTAAGAAAATCCAATATTTTTAATGTTTACATCATCGACATCATCGTGGTGGCCTTTTGGTGATCCAATCTTGGATGTAGGCCTCTCGGCGATCTTGTGCCCGACTCATCCAGTCCTGACCTCCGCGCCGTCCAATGTCGTCCATCTAACGTTTACATACTTGGCACGTATGGAGACTAGGTACTAATTACAAAAAAAAACAACCAGCCTTGTTGTTTTAAGTACATCTACTCCTAAGTAGGTTAATTGAGAGGAGGGTGTTTATTTAGGAATTTAGTAATTAAACGACTTAATTATAATGTATTACGTTTTTTTAATCAAGGGTCAATTAAATAAAGGGAATGGTGAAAAATGGCCAGTACTTAAATACATTCTGTATGACAGTTTTTTATTTAAAAGGGTAAAAGAGTCATGAAGTGAAAGTTGTATCTAAGACGGCTCTGAGGGTTCCGTAGTAAAAGTTATAGTTTCGCCATATCCGTCTGTCCACGGTTTAACGCGGAGACTCTTGGTACTACAATACTGTATTTTTAATGTAGTTTTTTTTTTTCTTTGGTTACCTCCCATAAAAGTAAAGCGAAGGTGTTTTTTTTTACGTTGTCTTCGTGTGTGGTATTACATATTAGATAGCTCTTAAATATATTATGTAGGTAGGTATATAAGATAATATATTTTTTAGATTTGGGGGACCGTTTAGAAAATAGTAACTCGAAAACTAATTTTCGCTAGAGTTATGCCTTCTCTCCATTCCCCTCTCTACAGCTAAAACGATATGTAATAAATGTCTGAAAAATATCTTAAATGAAAGCATACTTATATAACGAACTCAGAAGGAAAACTATCAAGACTAAGTAGACTTGATTGATTCCTGTGTTACAAGCGACTAAAGTGTTTAAGTATACCAACTTGATGTGTGGATACCTAGAGCGGAGATCCAGTTGCCACGTTTCGACGATGACGATCCCATTGCCACGATCATCTCTTATTTACATTGCATTGTCATTTAGCAAATCTGGAAAACGCCTCATTAAACAATGCTTGCGGCAAATCTTGTAACAGTCATCTTGACAACGTTATCAGAGGGTTTTGACCCTGCAGAATGCGAATCTGCCTCTCGCCATTCCGAAATTTGAACGTTCCGGTTCCGGAGGGCAGACTAGTTTTTTTGTTAACGCTAGCTCCCCATAGACGATTCAATATCTTCGTGCCTAGGGGTCGTGGAAAAAATCTTAGAATCCAAAGTTTTAACATTTTTTTTTATTATACGATATTGCAGAACCAAGATTAGGACTAGAATTACCATGACTATTTATTGTCCTTAACAACATATAAAAAAACAACAACTTTCGGACCGGTACCGGAACAACGATTTACTAACTGTATGACGAAACATTTTGTATGGGCTACACCTTTTCCGGTTACGCTATCCGGTTCGAATTTCGGAATAGCGACAGGCAGTTCCGTATTCTACAAGGTCAAAACCCTCTGATAACGTTGTCACCCCAACGGTTACATGATTTGCCTCTTGCGTTTACACTAAAACGCTTATATCCCATGCTACGCATGTGAAATGCATTATCAAAATGTATTAATACGCTGCCCCGACGGTACAACCTCAGAGTTCAAGAGAATAACCTACCGAACATAATTCCTAAGTAATGTACGACTACTTACATGTTTTCATACTTACAGTTAATAATGCGTAAAATACACTGAAAAAGAACTACAAAAAAACTACTATCAATAATGCAGATTACATATCTGCCTAAATCTACTTACGAAACTGCGTTATACTCGTAAACAGTGCTTTAGGGTTTCCCCACGTCTATCGACACGGAATTGGTTTCAGACGGTCGGAAAAACTATGTTCATGCAATAAGAGCGAGAGCGATAGATGCGGGGAGACTCTTAAGTAATAACTAGTGCTTGTTTCTTGACATGTTCTATAGGTACCCAGCTAAAGGTACCACTGGTCGTACTCGTTCTTGTTTAACGTAGTGATCCGAACTATTATGCCATGTACCTGCAATTGAAACAGAGTTATTTATAATTGTCCACCGATTGATTGATCCACGAAGACGGGCGTTAATACTTTAAACGCTTCTCTCAATTGGGACTTATTGTAGGCACTAGGCAGAGGGGCATGATATGTGGTTTATCCATCTATAGTTGTTGTCTTGTCAATAAGAGGACGGTGCACGTCAGTCATAGTAATGTAGGTAAGAACGACAACATTGATTCGTTTACATAATAAAGGTAGATCTAGGACAATTTACTAAACTGACAAATCATGATCACAGATTTACCTAAACCAGATATTAATAGTAAATTGGTCACAATCTCTATAACATTATGTCATTGGATTTACGAGGGGCGTTCAATATATTCGTGGTATAGGTAAGAAAAAAAGATTTCGATGTAATAATATTTTTATTTTTCAATATATTTGCCTCTTATTTCGATGCATTTGGTTGATCGGTCAATTATTTTTCTTAAATCTTAACCCGACATAAAAATAATTTTCATTCTGGCTGTCAAAATGTTTATTCACCGCCACCTTCAACGCTTCATCGTCACAATACCGCTTTCCGCGCAGATCTTTTTTAAGATTGGGAAATAAGACTTAGTCGCTCGGAGCCAGATCTGGGCTATATGGTGGGTGACTGATAGTTTTAAACCCACAGTCACTAGCAGTAGCTGTGGCAAATTGAGCACTGTGGACGGGGGCACTGTCGTGGAGAAGCAGAACACCTTTGGCTAGCTTTCCTCTCCTTTTCCTTTTATTGCTTCCCGCAGCTGTTGTAAAATATTAGAATAGTACGCTCCCGTTATATTAACACCCTTATTTTTGTAGTCAATGAGCAATGTGTCTTTATAATCCCAAAATATTGTAGCCATGACCTTGCCAGCTGAAGGGACGACCAAGAACTTTTTGGGATGGGTTGTACCTCTAACATGCCACTGCATTGATTCTTGCTTACTCTCTGAGTGATGAACCCAGGTTTCATCTCCGGTAACAATCCTTTTAATAATCTCATCTGGATTTTCCCCACACAGATACACTCTGAACAGCATGCAACTCGCGTTTGTTTCTGATGTGGCGTCAACATTCGCGCACCCATCTCGCACTAACTTTTGACATGGTCAGTAGTTGATCATGAATGATAGTGTGTATGGTACAGTCACGAGATTTAATTTAGTACCCACCTTAGGTCCAAAGTCAATCTGACATTTTACAACAATAAGGTTGAGTTTCCTAAAAGTTACAAATGACTTGATGTCTCTAATGACATTGACGACTTCAAGCATACTTTTCTTGAAATGGGTCCCAAATTAACGCTCTTGACCGTACCTACAGAAAGGTTGGTTCTCTCAGCAATCGATTTTACTTTGACCCGACCATCCTCTAATATAATGTTTTCCACTTTTTCGACATTTTCTTGAGAAGTGGCATATGCAGGCCGGCCCGGTCGAGGGTCATCTTCAATGCTTGTCCTTCCTCATTTAAACTGACTAGACCACTTCTGAATCATCAATAAATAACGAAGGAGCAGACTCGCAATAAACTGTATCCATTTCTTCTTTTATCGCTTTTTGACTTTTTCCTTGTTTTGTTAAGATTAGTTACAGTGAAATCGTTCATAGTGATGACGTTTCTTCGGCAGTTGCAGAAAAACAAATGAAAGTTTTGCCTCCATATCTATTGGTTTTTAATCACTGTTAATGACACCTACTGGCCAGTAATAAAATGTAATTACTAAAAGAGGTTGTAACATATCGGTACCACGAATATATTGAGCGCCCCTCGTATCATGATAAAGTATGTAAGCGATGGACAGCCGAGTAGAGACTTACAGTAAAATAATCGTACCTGTACGATTATTTTACTGCAAGTCTGTATGTTCGTTCCAATAAAAGAACACCGCACGGAAATAGTCCAAAAAGCCCCTTGCTAAGAAAACGAACACATTCGATTTTTTCGTAGGTACTTTAAAAATACAATAAGTAAATAAGATTTTATGCTACATAATAAAGAGAGTATTGTTTACGAAGAAAAATAATGATTGTATACAATTAATATTTGTGTTATGCTGTAGTGAAAGTGAACCCCATGTTTGGTTTTCGTCTATAGTGCCCGGCCGTTATGAAGTCAATCCTGACACATTGCACAACTATGAAGTTCCTGATTATTGACATTTTTATCCGCAGGAGCAAAATGTTAGACTTGCTTGTTGCGTGTGACAGAATAGTGTGGCAACAATACCACACAATAATGTATATCGATTCGCGTTAAAAAGTTCGTATAGCAAAAATATTGTCTATGATATTATGCATTAATAAAAAATATTTTTTTTATAATAAAATTAATTCTAGGTAATATTCTATTTCATTAATAACACCAATATTATAAAGAGGTAGGATTTGAATAAATGCGTACCTATGTTTCTTTATTAGTAACCTCTATAAACATAACTTTTTTCAAGGTTGATGTCTATCTACCTAGAGAATTAAAACTTTTTGTATTTGAATGCAAATTTATTCTTTCGTTTTTCATACTTCCTGTCAATCCATTTATAGAACGTCAAAATAATAGAACGATTTGTATTGCCTTGAGATTGCTTCCAACGGTTGATAATTTTGTGACTGGTTTTGCCTATAGATACTGCTTCATGCTTCCAACGGTTGATAATTTTGTGACTGGTTTTGCCTATAGATACTGCTTCACCCCCTGACCCCTTGCTTGTTATCTTGGAATTCGAAAACGCTTACTATTTGGACTTGCTAAAATGCCGAAACGATCGAAGAAATTCGTTCTTAACAGTCAGTCTCGTGAGATTGTCATAATACGTGTTCCGTGTTCGTAACTATTTTGAACGAGAAGCTCAAAACGGCGGACCGATATTGCCCGTGACATCGGTGTTGGATCGAGTTGCAGATGCTCTCGATATCAGCAAAAAAACGATCGTAAAAATCACAAAAGAAAAATTGGGTGAGACTGGCATGGAAGATAACGTTCTACATTCTCCCAAAAAGAAAAAAAGAGCGAAACTTACCGACATAGATAATTTTGACGTTGACGCTATCCGTAGTCATATTTACAAATATTACTCACGTAAAGAGTACCCAACTTTATCGAATTTAGTGCAGACATTAAAAGAAGCTGGCTTATTTTCCGGATCAGAAAAATCGCTGTCAAAGATATTAAAAAATATTGGATTCCGATACAAACAATGCGACAAACGAAAGGTGCTAATGGAAAGATCCGATATTGCCATGAAAAGGGTTGATTTTTTACGCGAGATAAAAACCATAGAAGATTGGGATAATGTCGTTTTTTTGGACGAAACGTGGCTAAATGCCAATCACACAGTTAGTCGCTCGTGGACGGACGATACGGCGGCATCGACATCCAAAAGTCCCAACCGGAAAAGGAGCCAGACTAATAATATGTCATGCTGGCAATGCCAGAGGTTTCATCGACAACAGCTTATTGGCCTTTGCGTCTAAAACCACCGGTGACTACCATAAAGACATGGATGGTGAAAAATTTACGCAATGGTTCACTAATATGCTGACTAGCCTTTCTGAGCCATCAGTTATTGTAATGGATAATGCACCTTACCACTCCATGTTACTTGACAAGCCACCTTCAAATTCAGAAAAAAAAGCCAATCTCATGCATGGCTTCAAAAAAATGGTGTAGATGCAAGTATGACTATGTTGAAAGGAGATTTAATTCGATTAATGGATATTCACAGACCGAAACAAAAACGATACGTCATTGATGAACAAGCACTGCAACATCGCCACCGAGTCATTCGTATACCGCCTTACCACTGTGAGTATAACGCCATAGAATTGATATGGGCACAAATTAAAGGATATGCGGCAAGTCACAATACTGAACCTCCATTTTCCACAGCGAAAATGATGAAATTATTATAAGAGGCATGCAATCACGTAACCAAAAATAACTGGGAAATGGTAGTAAATAAGATTAAATCCAAAATAAGGGACGATTACAACAGAGACATTAAAATTGACAATATTTTAGATAATGACTTTGAGTTAATAATTAATACAAACGATTCCAGTAGTGATAGTGATGGTGGTTCGGAAAGTGAAGTATCAGTATTATGTACATATTAATAAAGTAATGACTATAAATATTATCTCTAATGTTTTTTTTTCCTTCATATACATCTGATTAATATTTTTTATTATAGCTGTAGAGTAGAATTGCATTCAACTCGACTCACGCTTGACTCAAATTTTATCGATACAATGATCGAACGTGTAACAGACAACCCTAGAGAATGTGTCAGGATTGACTTCATAGCGGCCGGACACTATAGTATGGAAAAACAAACTTTGCGTGATTACACTGATTACACAAAAAGACATGAAAAAAAAAAGTTCATAATAATTCTATCCACGTAAGAAACCACAAAAAAATATTGAAATAATAAATCAACATTATTTTTATTAGTAACATGGACATAAGGAAAAATTACAAAAATTCCGACAAAATGTTCAACATATTATCTGAAAGTACTAAAAATCGCTGAACTTACATGGGGTGTTTTTGGTAACCCTGGGTGTGACCTATTTAATTTTTTCATTTGGACCACTAGTGAGCCGACGCCCTGTATGTATAGGTATAATAACAGCTAGGTACATGACCTACACCGCCTTACAAAGAACTGTACTGTAAGTATCGTCGTTGAAGGCGAAGTCGGCTCAAACTATAATACGGCTTGAGTACGACTCGTTACACCAAAGGACTCGAACGCAGAAAAAGGACTCGAGTGACTCGCTGAGTTCCCGAGACTTGCTTGGTTGGAAGTTCCGCAATAAAGGGGTTCCTATGTATTGAGTCGAGTCTCGTCATTTGAGTTCGAGACGTAATAAAATGGACTCCCAGAACTCAAGTCATTTACAACACTAATTAATATCCTATGACTAGTTTTACGGGAAAAACCACTTCGCATTAGAAACTTTTTTTATAAATTTAAAAAAACCACTGAAACCATTTTATTTTGTAAAAAAATACCGACCTTCATTTCTTCTCCATAACATAGGATAGAATAGGATTTCAAAACACGTACCTATTGATAACAAAAACCTGACTAAAAAAATAAGTAAAGTTGTTGAAGTTAATAGTTTAAAATAAAATACAAAATCCGTTTCTGTAGAAAATAGTTTATAAGAAACCTGGTTCTAGTTTTCAATGATAAATGGAAGCCCGCGGTCCGGGAGTTCGACTCGCACCTGACTCGTTGTTTTATCATTTCCGTGCGATGTACTATTTAATCAGGAGATAACATGAACTATTAAGGTCGAATTTTCGCTCCTGTTCCGTTCTTTTCTCCGAACTTTCACGTCATGAGCTACAAATGCATTTTTTCTGAAACTGTTAAAATTAATGGGATTGATGAAAATGGTTCTTTAGGCAATCTATAGGTATATTTCTCTAACTCGGACAAATTAAACAGTTGGGTACAGAAGTTCGACCTTGTGTAGAGACATAGGTACTTGACAAATAATGAATCAATCTTTCTTTCATTGTGTGTTTCAGTTTCGACGTTTTATTTGTTAATCTGTTAATAATATTTTCCAACCCACGAAGCCCACTTCTTATACTAAACGTACATAGGCACGATCCCCGGTAGAACGTAAGTAGTAATTTAAAAGCCCAGTCAAATTAAGGTTTTACCTCGGACTGAGAGATGATATGCTGGAAACTCGTATGTACCTACACCTTCATTTCAGCATTCTTAAAATTGTCTTAACAGTCACATAAAACCGAACCTTGAATAACTTACGTAAGACGCAGGCACTATATTTCATGTGACTTTTGAGACAATTTTTAGGACGCTAAAATCGAGTTACCTGCTTATTATCTCTCAATCCGAGATTGTCCCCTTTTTAGGGTTCCGCAGTCAAACTAGGAACCCTTATAGTTTCGCCATGTCTAAGATTATTTGTACCTACTAAAAAACTGAAATTTGGCATATTAGTCAAGCCAACAAAGTGGTAAAATAAAACGTTGTTTTTTGAAATAGTTTTTTTGTGTTTGTCGTTATGGCTTCGGAACCCTACACTAAGCAAGGTCCGACATGCTCTTGCCCAGTTTTTTCTCCTTATTTGACTGGGCTATAAGCGATATTGATCATAGATACATCTTAAGTGCAAAACTGTCTCAATATTAGCACCTCACCGCATTATTTGGCTGGTTACGCTTCTACAATAAGATACATACAAGATACCTTAAAAAATTCTCGCATTAAGTGCTGCTTGCTGGGGAAGTCATATTATACTTTAATGACTTCTTAGATGATAGACGTTTTTAAGTAGTGTAGTGTAAGCTATTACTGAAATTATAGCCAACGTTTTTTTTATTTTTTTTATTAGTATTAATAGCTGAGCACTGAGCAGCGCTTATTGCAAAATGCCTTTAAGCCAATAATGTAGACATTTCAAATTAAAGTTACCAATTATTATTATTTCTTTCTTAGTACTTTTAATTGGTTCTTGTGCTCGAGACACTTAAGAAATGAGAACACATTATGATGTTTCTCGCCGGACAGCTACTTTTTTATTGATATATTTTGTCCGGCAGCATGAGCATGTCATGCTCACTCAAAGGTCTTTGCTTAGGGCGGCATCGTTGATCGAGTCGCCACCTTCCCAAACCCATGGTTGAGGGAGGCGATGGCTGAGATACGCGTCATACTCGTGAACGGGTGCTGTCTGTGGGGTCCGACCTTTACGCTTGCAAGGACCTGTTTTCCAGTTAGTTATTTTTAATTATCGTTCCTGACGTAGAGACCTCATTATGTTGTTCTCCTAGTGACTATTTTTAATTCAATGTTATTGAGCTTACATTTGTAATGATTTTATTTGTGTTAGGTTTAAAATAATTATTTATTACCTTGTAATGTTACTTCTTTTTACTTAATTTACTGAATAAATATTTTGGATTTCGAATTTGAATTTTGTTAAAATAATTTCCTACTCATTTTAAAGAGGATGGAATACCTATAAAGTATACTAAAAATAATGGAAAAATAAAAATCCCGGAATTTTACAATCTTTGTTTCAAAATTACTAAAAGACTATAAATGTCCAGTAAATCATTTGTTAGGCAGTTTTGTAATCAATTGAAAGGTGTACTAATTCTGTATTAAGTGTGTAAAAATACCTTTGATTGTCATGAACTCATTCACATTCTACTGAGGTGCTAGTATTGAGAAAGTTTTTCACCTAACTGTATGTTAACTTTACTTTACTTTGATAAAGAAAATGTACATTAGGTATTTAAATAATTAAAACCTTACCAACCACATAATGTTACGTTGCACTTAAAGTTCAGTGGCTGGTACGGTTCAAATGAAACGAGTAAGTAGCAGGCGAACAGTTCAATATTGTTCATGTTAACGTTAGGTCATCGGTCACAATAACATAGTCATAAAGTTAACGACGCTAGGTTTGTATGCTTCAGGCTCTGTAACTGAGTTCGAATAAATGCTGACTATACGTCTCATCCCGGTTCTATTCTGGGACTGTCTGATTAATGTTGCCTGTCTACTTATTCGATATTTTGATTCCTTTATCACTTTTATCAGTAACTTATAAAGTATATTGTCATATTTCGCGACTTCATCTAATGCCCGCTTTCCTAATTAAATTAAGCATGACATGTAATGCAAGTTAAACCATTATCGACAATTGTCGCTTCGCTTTTGTAACTTAACGGGCCTCTCAAGCACTATCGGCATTTTCGACCAGGTTCAAAAATAACACCTGGTATTTTACTTGATCGGTAGGTACTAAAATCACAGTAACTATTTCTTGACGTTTTATTACAATAGGTAGTCTATTTTTTTTTTCCACCTCCAATGTAGATGCAATTTTGCTCATTTTGTTAATGTGATACTTGGCAATCGATGATGTTTTGATGCTATTTTTAAATAACGCATCAATGACTAAATGGATTTGGATGAAATTTGGCAAGCAGATAGTTCTGGATTATCTTAGTTTAAGTTTTTTTTTAAAGTTAAATAATGTCAACGTGGTCGAAAAGCAAAAATTGTGTTTAATTTCTTACATTACTGAATGTAAGAAAAAAACAGGAAATAAAAAAACTTTTGACAGTTTTCAGAAGCATCAAAATTATAGGTGAAAAACTTAAGTAAGTCACCTGTTCTATGTAGTTGTGTACAGTTTGCAAAAAAAACGCATAAGCGTAATTAATTATATAAATATTGAATAGGAGTTGTACATATTAACAACATACTGCACATTTTTTTGCACATTTCTGCACATAAATTACACAAAACTCTTTTCGTTTGAATATGCAGTGGTCATCCCCTACCAAATTCAGGAAATAGTGCCAATTTAATTTGCCAAGCTGAATTCAAAAACGATGTTTTACAATTTACTTCTGTGGTAAACTGTAAGTATTATTGTTTATTCATGAACGACGCAAAAAATATGAAGACAATTACTCGACATTGACAACTATTTATATCTTATCATGACAATAGGATCATAAGTGGACAGGAATAATCAAACTTGAAAGATAAGCAAATAACGAGTTTGCAAACCGTACGATATATTACAAATTTCAAAAATAGAATGTCTATTCGCACACATTACTCACACATACAACAGGTGACTTACTTAAGTTTTTCACCTATACCTAGTTTTGCCGCTTTCATCAATTAATCTTTTGTTTTTCGTGATCGAAGATTTTCAAAATTTTAGTTTTTGTTATCAAACATCGTAAATTGATCAACCGCGAGTCTTTAGTTATCATATTAATATGAATTAACTTTTTAGTAAGACCAGTGTAATACAGAATTAGTTTAGCAAAAAACATAGCTTGTGATATGGGACAACAGACATTTAATTTTGTATGTTAGTTCAAGCAACGCACCACCATTCCACCCCCAGCCACCACCACGTAATACTAGTAACTTGATCGTTAACTAACCTTGCTGCTTCTTAGCTCAACCTCAACAATCCCCTCTCCACCGATACTCGAACAATCATGCTGTATACGAGACAAAACAGTTAAGTACCGACTGAAATACTTTCCACCTCCTCGACAAGCTGTTCAATACATTACAGTTGGTAAATTCAAACTCAACCACATTCAAATGCATGGTTTCATAAAGTCTGAGGTTTTCAGGGGCCGAATACGAACCTCTTAACACTGCTCTTCGCTCTATTAAATTATACTTATTTATATTTTATACTTAAACCTAATGATCTTATTTTAATTTCGAATTGTACGAGGGGTGATCCATAAGTTTTGAGAATGAGTATGAACCATCCATATAGTGATATTCTTTTAATGTGGAATATACCATGGCACTAATCAAACTTAAAATAGAGACAAAAAAAAACTACATTATTCATTTGTTTTTCTGTGATAGCTAAACAAAAAACATCTGTATGAACAATTTTACAAGACGGCAAAAATATGAGTTAGTTTAGTAATAATTTGGAATGGTCTGGAGAAAGTTCTGGTACACTAATAAAAAATATTGTTATTGAAAATGAAACCTTGATTTATCAATATGATTTAAAGGATAATTGCAGTGGATTTTTTATCTCCAGCTCTGTCACCAAAATTTAGAGTGTTATTTTCGACTTTTTCCTGGATTATCGAGACCTACAAACAAATATTGTGACATTCGTTTTGAGCAATTGAGTTCTAATAATCTAAGAGAGTTATATAACATTATTTTATCATCGTTTTAGGAAAATATTTAAAATAAGCTGAAGAAAAAAAAATACGAATTTGCAGCAGGAATTGCGTTTCAGAGCCTTGTAATTGACAAGGGTGCCGCTCCTCGACCAATGATCAGAACTTATAACCGCTCTCCGCACTATTTAGCCCTAACTGTCGATTACCACTTTTCATTCACGAATGTTCAAAAACAACTAAGTACAAAAATCTCACGAGCTGGTGATCACTTAGTGAACGTACAAAATTTGCCCATTTCGACCTCCAAAATTAAAACTATTTTTATAGTGGTAAAATAAAACAATTGAATGACGTTAATAAGTGTTTGGAAATATAGAAAGTGTGTTTATTCCAATTATAATATAACCATTTACATATCTTCCATTTTTAATACCGATTATCAAAACTTTTGGATCACCCCTCGTATCTACTTAGTATTAACACTTAACTCGAAAAAAAATTACTAATGATTCACCCTGTACGAGTATATCCACGTATCCAATTTTATTGTTTTCCCTCCAGTAGATCATGCAGAAAAAATAGTCTTAAAAGACGGATAAAACCCTCATTTGCAGGAAAATCTGACTTTTAAGAAGGATATCAATTTGTACGGGAAATTGCCCGTTTTTCTGTATGTCTGTTTTACATAACGTTGACCGATATTATGTTACGGTATTTTTTCCAGTTAAAGTTTATGAAATATTTTTAATGTTATTACTATCAGACCATGCTTACTGCTATGCGACACATTATGGTGTATCAGACAGAACTCTAGTAGCAACTGAAACCTTATTAGTTATTACTAACGGGTGAGGATTGAATCTGCTTCGATTATTGAATTTGAAATACCGCCTTTTGGCGTAAGAGGGCACTATAATGTATAAATGTATGACTAATTTTCGTTAGTCATGTGAGTCATGTGACATGTGACGTTTCTTAATTTCAGCCCTTAAGTAGGTACTGTCGCGAACGTTAATATGTGACCCATTTCAGAAAAAACATTCTTGAAGTCGTCAATGTCGTTAGAGTAAAGTTACTTGTAAGACACTCAACCTTATTGTTGTGGAATGTCAGATTTACTTTGGACCTAAGGTTATCTACTACTACTACTGAGGTTGCATTCAATCAAACTGGAATAAGGCCTTATACCTAGATTAAACGCCAAATTTGTATAGACTAATCTGGGAGTAAGTCTTATTCCAAGTTTGGTGAAATACGGCCTTAGCCAATTGCACGAGACGCTCAATAAATGGTACCATATATTGAGCGTCTCGTGCAATTTCGCACAAACTGAATAAAATAATAAACCCAACTCACGGTTTTACACAAAAGATCCCATAGGGTCGAAGTGTATCCGTAAGGACCCCACGGAACCCACGAACAACCCACGGTACCAAGTTTAAAATGCATCATAGTATAGAAGGTAGGTACAGTAGGTACCTGTCCTGGAAGAGCGAGCGTCGCTCGGGTTGAAAACGAATTTTCCCGAAAATGACGACAACTCGACAGATGGATTTTCCGCCCCCGTAAACGTCTGATTGCAAGCATATATGTATAATACAAATGCGGCTCGTATAGGATATTATTTACACCACGTGCCTTTGCGCTACTCTATGCTAAAAATGATATGTTTATATGAGTAGTCCTTTTTTCCCGACAACGGCTTGTCCCAGTGAAAATAAGTCGTTTAAATAGCCTTTTACTTTATAAGTCGTCAAGTTGCCATTGAATTGAGTTGTTATTTGTATTTATTTAAGCACAATTATTGCCTACAATTTACACAAAGCATAATTAAAAGCCACTTAAATCATTACAAATAGCCGTATGTCCTACCTATCCATTGTATACAAACTTCCCAGATATTACAGGAATATGGTTCAGAGGCTAAAATAATGAAAAAAAAACTAACATCAGCGAAAAAGTCGCCTTTGACGGTAAAAAAATAAGAAAGTACGACCCATATGTCCTTTTATTTATTTAAATATTAATAAACCCTAATGGATATTAAGAGGATTGTGAACCTACGTTTAAATCGCGTAGCTGTCAAAAATTGACCATATCAATTTAGCTCCGGGCCGTTTTTCACGATTTTTGAATATGTTGTAGTAGTTCAATACATAAATACCTACTCAAAGTAATAATTAGGCAAAACTACATCTATATGTTTCTGTTTTGTTTGGGAAGGAAAACGGACAGACCTAGTTTTTAATAATATCTAACTAGGTACTATATATTAAAAAAAAAGGTAAAAATCAAACTAGGTAAAGGGAAGAGAAACGTGCAAATATTTAAATGAAATGTTGTATGGCCTTTTTTACGCTTAACAATCTTCTTATAGATAATACGTAGGTCGTGGAAAAGAACGGCTCAATAGAGAAATAACTACCTATTAACCCAGATTCTAAAATTTCTAAACAGTTTAAATATAATTAAAAGTATTATCCAGTTTTTCATTATCCTATGAAATATATGATTAAGTACTAAAGAAATAAGAACATTGGAAAGAACACTACTTTTCTATTTCTACAGATACAACCCAGAGGATGACTTCGTGTAAAACGAATAATATATTCGCACTGACCGAGCCGCTTTATCTCCAATTAATCGAAACTATGACGATATTATTGTGCTTCGGCGGCGGGGAGTCCCTACTATAATATTTAGAC
Source organism: Acleris laterana (assembly GCA_963966035.1). Lineage (NCBI taxonomy): Eukaryota > Metazoa > Arthropoda > Insecta > Lepidoptera > Tortricidae > Acleris > Acleris laterana. The sequence continues at coordinate 27,660,229 of OZ014438.1, forward strand.
AACCTGTAACAAAGATTATGTTAAGTTATTATGTTGAACAATTATAAAGCAAGCTGATTAATTAGGCACTAAAAGACTTCAGTTGAACACCGTCATATTATTCTTTGTTTATGTTTAACGGAGCCATTCAGCGCAAAACAATGACGTACTTCAGAATTTATTTTACAAATGCAATCACAATACTGATGTCAGCATTCGCTTGAATAGGTTTTGTTGAAAGTATGAAGATACAATAAAGGAAATTACCCGTAAGCGTGAACGCAGCCGAGACTCCTCTTACGGTGGGTTTAGACCGAGCGAACGAACAACAATTCTTTGGCGTTATCTCTTACGTTTTCTTTGTAATAATAAAGACAAAACATGTTTTAGAGCATTCGCTCGTTTGGTCTAAACCCACCGTTACCATTGATGTGAGCGCGAGTGCTCGTACGTATGAACCCGAAGAGCAAGCCGCGTCGTTTACACAGCGCGTGGATCGCATTGACGCGAGTCACGCGCCCGCACCGAATCAAATCGTTTTCACGGCACGTCCAATTACCAGTAAATTTTACATCGTTTGCGGGTCTATTTTTGAGAAGAGCGCTCTAAAGTAGAAAATAAATTGCATGCGAAGGAACATCACAATGACAACCAACCCCGAAGTCTAATTTACTAATAACTCAATCAATCAAGCATGTTTTGTTGTAACTTTTTCTACTTAAAGCATTTAGGGCATTTTTGGCTCGGTACGTTTGGGTGGACGGTTGCTTACCGAATATTTACGTTGTCACGTAAAAACTAAGCAATAAATCTTCGGGCTTATTGCACTACATGGAGGTCTATTTAGGAAAAATATTTTTTACAAAATAAAAACTTTAACCCAGAGAAAATTTTAAAAATAATTTATATAGATAGATATATGTATATTTATATATTTATAAGTTAGTATTACGTAAGTGCCTAATAACTGTGTATGAATATGGATTTTTTCATTAATGGAAAGCCAAAGTTAGAGGCACGACTTGTTTAAACGGGATCCTCTATCGTGGACCACACTTTCCTCTCATGAACCCCATTATTTTTATCCGCTCACATGGACCCCTTTCAGGTCGTCGTCAACCCCTGGAGATCGCTATACACGTAGACCAATTTGGGAATCACTTATTAAGGGCAAGAAAAACTAACCAAGTATTCCTTAAAATATTGTGTATTTATACAACCCGGTTTACGTTATAGTAACAAATGAAACGTGTCTATCTGGGAGAAGGTTGACATATCTTCGTTTGGCTGATGATGTTTTCGTCTTATGCTCCCACACGGCACCCCAACTAGAGCAAATGCTCCAACAACTAAGTATGGCAAACTTCTTGAAGTCGGGCTCATAATGAACAGGGCAAAGACACAACTGACGACCAATGTGCCGTTAAAATAAGACATAGGTACATTTATATATTAAAAAAGTAGTTGTTTCACCAAACTATTAAATATAAAGTACAACAAATACCTTTGCTTACAAGAAATAATAAATAACGATAAAAATTTAAAGGGTGAATTGCAAAATATTGTACAATAGCTTCTGCCCGCGACTCCGTCCGCGTGGAACTCGTTTATATCGTAACTCCATACAAATTTTCACCCCCTTTTTCACTCCCTTAGGGGATGAATTTCGAGATAAAACCTATCCTGTCCTTTCCCAGGACTCAAACTATCTTTGCACCAAATTTCACCTAAACCGGTTCAGTGGTTTACGCGTGAAGAGGTAACAGACAGACAGACAGACAGACAGACAGACAGACAGACAGACATTAGTATGGAATGGACAGTTAAGGGCTCAATTAGAAAATCCTTAACAATCATTAACTTTTTCCTTTGTGTTTGTAACGAAGATTAGTCACATAATCATATGGATAACTTTCGTTACACAAACGGAAAACAATGGAAGAAAATTAACGATGACTCAATTAAGTCCTTAACTATGTCCAATATTTTTGCAATTCACCCTAAAACCTATTTTGATTTAACATGATATACAAATACTGACTGACCATCCAAACGTAAGTATACCCGAAAATCATAGTAGGGATACCTATCCCACTATCCCACAACTTGCACCTATCTAAAGAAGATGTCAACCGCTACATGCTTCACTCTAAAGTATATAAGGTAAACGTACGTTTCACCGAATCACCGAATCTTTTTTTCATACAACTGTTTATAAATATAACTTTTTAAACCAGAGAGTAACATCAAAAAGACTCAAAATTGGTTTTGATGTTCATTATCAACGTAAGTGGAAAATGGCCACCAAATACATTTTTTAAGACGACGAAAGACGTCTTACGTCTTTTATAATTTAAATACAAATTACTACTTGTTAAAATATCAATAATGCAAATTTATTTTTCTCTTATAATCTTTGGGAGAACAATTGAGAGAACAACCTGAATTAAATTCCGTTATTCCACCCTGCCCAGGAGGAATAATCCGTTGGGCGGGTTCCTAAGTTCCTATATTCAAACCGTTCTCGCCGGGAGGGTGAACGGCCAGCAATCAACTATAAATAAATGTGCCTCTTTTATTGACACGGGGTCTATTTAAGTATTTTGTTTGTTTCGTGAGTTCTCGCTCGTAATATCTCCTAAATAGTCACAGCTGACCGCCAGCAGCGGGGCAAGTGCCTTTGGGGATAATCGGAACAAGCCCAGATATTGGATAGACGGGAGCTAAATTAACCTATAGCACCGTGTTTCATGGAAACGGACCTACTGTATTACCTACTTACTAAATCTTAGGTTATTATTACTTAAGCACTATAATTCCATGCTTGATATAAATATTTATGAACTTTTACAATTTCTTGTAAAATACTTCTAAATTACTAAGGAAGTAAGTACGTTAGGATCTGATTAAACCGTGTAAAACAATTATGCCAAGTGTTTTGGATCCAGATTAAATCCAGACAGACATGTTACATACCTACTTACAGGGTGTCCCGTAAGTAGCACGACAATTTAGGATATGGGTGGGTGGGTCACCTACCAAACAGAAAATTTGCCTAGTACCTAGTTAAAGTGTCACCATTTTCAAGATAATTATTTCGATAATTATTATTACCTAAGTGTCTTTTTTTTGAAAGTGTGCGCCTGTACTAAGTTTTTGAGTTGTGGTATTCAGAATTTAAGAGGACACCGCAAAAAAACATATGTTAGGTACGTATCTTGATCAATACACATATAAGAATACTTGGAGGGCAATAAAAACCTATCACTAAAAAAATTGTGAAAAGTCATGTGGGTATTGCTTCTATAGAAAAATGTGGGTATGGAGGAAAAAAAGTGGCCTGTTTTGAATGAAAATATTTTTTAAACTTTACATAGAATATGTTTGATTTTGAATAGTTTATGTTAACAAAACCAAGTTATAAATTATTCAACATCCACAACTTTTCACCAAATAAAAATAACACGGAAATCTGGGTATTTATCGTAAAAAATCGTGTCTAATCTAGGTAAATACTGAAGAACAGAGGGCTGTGATACAAAACTTATGTAAATAAAAAAGATGCACAAAGTATCTCTCAGCCCATCGCCACTTCACTCTGATGAATTATGTTATGAACGTAGTATACGTACCAACTTTCAGGTATAGAAAATAATCTTATCGAATTAAAATGGGCTATTCCCAGTTGTCCACACTGTGGACAACTGATGCCCCTCGATATGATGTGGATATTTCACACTCTTTAATTTGACTCAACTGTGTTAGTTTAATATCTACTAAAGTACATAAAAAAAACTAACTAAAAACTAACACAGTTGAGTGAAATTAAAGAGTGTGAAATGTTCACATAATTTCAAGCGTGTGGGCAACTGGGAATAACCCATTAAAACGAGGGATGACAAGTGATGTATTTTGGTAGCAAATTCCATACTTGCATTCAAACATAGACGTAAGTATTATAATTTTCACTGGTATACCATTAATGAATTAGGTATTTCAAACGTCAAATTATTTTGTCTTAAGGAAGAAAGTGTGCCTTATTTGATTTTTAGTGTAGGTAGTTGTTAATAAATGTAGCTGATATTAAAATGGGTGGTAAATCTTTACGGAAACGTGTACTTGTGAAGTTGGTGTCAGGCGTGTAAGAAAATTAACTACGGATGTAATTTTTGTCAAAATTTCCACTTGAACCAGAAAAGTCGGTAACGGGTTTCTTGTTATATTTTGAATCATTCTTGACTTTCAGTCTTTTACGGAAAGTTACTAAGTAATTTAAAGAGTACACGATAAAATCGGAGCATGCATGCTCTAGTGTATTTTTTTAATGAATTCTAATTTTCAAGCAGCACTTTTTTGTGTCCGTGGTTATGAAACTACTTACATAATAAAAATACAATCATAATAAAATGTTAGAGCGTCTGTGACTATACCCTTATATATATAATCCACAATCTACCTATATTTTTTTCACACGGTCTACTGACAGTTTTTACCAAATTATTCTGTTAATAACATTTTATTATTTTTAATTATACAAGCCAAATTATACCTTATTACATTAACTTTTCACAATAGTTAAAACTTTCCTAATTGTATTCAGATTGAGATAGTTCGGAGGTTTTTTTAGGGTTCCGTAGTCAAACTAGGAACCCTTATAGTTTCGCCATGTCCGTCCGTCCGTCCGTCCGTCCGTCCGTCCGTCCCCAGTCTAGCTCAGAGACTCATAGTGCTAGAAAGCTGTAATTTGGCATGAATATACATATTAGTCACGTCAACAAAGTGGTAAAATAAAATTTAGAAAAATATTTTTTTTTAATGCACCTCCCCTACACGTAACGTGGGGATGCCTTTTTTTTTTCTTGCCTACCCCATAGTGTGGGGTGTCGTTGGATAGGTCTTTTAAAAACATTGCGGGTTTATGAAAACAATTTTTCGATTAAGGGATCCGTTTATGAAATATTAAGCTTTAAAGCGCTATTTTTTGTTAGAGTCAAGTGTCCCCCCCCCCCCTACAGCCAAAACTACAAATACTAAAAATCTGAAAAATATCTTCAACGAAAGGGCATATAACGAATTTTAAAGGAAAACTATCACGGCTAAGTAGACATGATTAGTTCCTGAGATACAGGCGACTAAAGTGTTTATACCTATCAAAATCGCCTATGACAACTTTGATAGAAAAATTGTTAACGGGGGGGGGGCCTGCACGCGCGGGGAGTCGAACTGTGCAAGTAACAAATCGAGCGACAGCCGCGCTCATAAGCGCGAGCGCCTAGATGCTGTTCGGACGTGCCCCGAAATGCTACCTACAAGTTTGCGATTTGCGATCTGAAAGTTTACAAATAATCGATTAGATTATTGATTTGAGTCGAGTATCGTTTGGAAAACTTAAAATTCTATTTACTGGCCCTTGTTTTTTTTTCAATTTCTATTAATTACTTTATAAAAGATTAAACTTTTATTGTAATTTAAAGTCGGTTTGAAGCAGTTTAGATACCTAACTACCTACATAGGTAGGTATACTGATCTCACACTTAAAAGCTTGGCTCTTGTTTGAGATATTATATACGAATTTATAAGAAAAAGAATCATTACTTAGTAGACTTAATTAGTTCCTGAGATACAGGCGACTAACGGGTTTATACCTACTAAAAATCATCTAAGACAGCGCCAAATAACTTTAAATAGAAAATTGGTTCATACATGTTGATTTTTGAGATAGTTTTTTGTGTTTGTCGTTACGGCTTCGGAACCCTACACTGAGCATGGTCCGACATGCTCTTGCCCGGTTTTTTTTAACATTGGCGAATTTGACTGTTTGACAAATAAATGCCTCCCATACAAAAACAACCTTCAGTGCTTGGAGTTAAAAGTCTTCCTGCCTACTACAAATATAAATGTTTCAAAAAGATTTTTTTTGGTAAGACGACATTCTAATTTGCGTAAAACATCTAGTAAAAATAAAAAACAGTTGTGGTGACATTGTAGCAGGAAGCGAGTGAGATTGTCAAATACGCTGTACAGTAGATGAAAGGTATGATGGAATATACATATTCGGCGAAAACTCACACATACCCACACATTATGATACTATTTTATTTTATTATACAGGGTGTCTCATTCAAATCGGTCAGTATGGGAAAGTCTGAAACTATAAGACATACGAAGATTTGTTCTTAGGAACCATGTCACCGATTTTGATAAAAAGAAAAACTGCATTCATACATTTGAAAAAAAAAATGTACCCAGCTAGGGAATCGAACCTGGTTGTTTTGAAAAAATAAACTTACTTACACTATTTCTATTCAGATATCGATTGTGTAGGTCTTAAGCAGTAAATGTTTCTAAGAAACATGATGTTTAAAATTAATAAAATGCATTGTTTTCACATACTTTAATTTATAGGTGTTCGAAGTGACCACGTTTTTTTTTCAATACAATATTCAACACGTTTAGGTAACAACAATTTTACATGCCTGAACTTGTTGAATATTGTAACGGTGGTCACTTCGAACATCTATTAAAATAAATTAAAATTATGTGAAAACAATGCATTTTCTGGATTTAAGACATCATGTTTTTTAGAAACATTTACTGCTTAAGACCTACACAATCGATATCTGAATAGAAATAGTGTAAGTTTATTTTTTCAAAACAACCAGGTTCGATTCCCTAGCTGGGTACAGTTTTTTTTTCAAATGTATGAATGCAGTTTTTCTTTTTATCAAAATCGGTGACATGGTTCCTAAGAACAAATCTTCGTATGTCTTATAGTTTCAGACTTTCCCATACTGACCGATTTGAATGAGACACCCTGTATAGTATTATACTAATTATACAAGATATTGAAAAAAAAACTGATTGAAAATATGCATTCTTCGCAAAGATACACGAGAGCATGCATGACCCGATTTTATCGTGTACAGTCTTTAATTAGTTCGAAGTAGATTGAATCATGGATGTACAAAAATTCAATGAATAAAGTTCATTTTGGGAATAAAATGGGTAGGTAAACAAAACACGACCAGTGTGTCAACAACTTATCGATAATATCTTATTTCAGATATCGACAACGGGTAAAGCTGACAGGCAATGAGGATTTGGCGTATTTAGGTACAGTCAACAGCATAAATAAATGATCATTCATGTACCTTGTCACTTTAACGTCGTGTTTGAAATGTTATACAAAATTGTGAAACGATTGAAAGCGACAAGGTGCAGAAATTATCACTTATTTATGCTGTTGACTGTACCTATACAAAGGCTGAACGAAAATAAATTAATTTGTGGAACTCATTTTGCATCTAGAGCCTTTATCAAAAAGGTTAACGGGGGCGGATTGAGAAGAAACGCTATACCGACACTAAATCTCAATGCGCCATTCTCGGAAGAAATTGTCCAGGTAAGGTATTTTGATATATCACTTTGTAACAAAAAATAAATTAATTCAGGCTAGTAACTAAAATAGACTTATATTACAGGGGTTTCAGCTAGAGGAGTCGTAAGAAAACACCGCAAACTAGAAAAATACCTAAAATTCTAAAAATAAAAATAAATCGACTTTCGTTTAAATGTAACAAAATTCTATAACTATTCTTGCTTAAGTTAAAGAAGATAATTCTACATTTTCAAAACGAGATAACTGTATAGGTGTTATCGACTTCGAAAAATTGAACTTATGAGATTTCTGTCATATTTACATCAGGGGTCGATTGCATAATAAAGTACAAGCCCATACTTACTATTAGTAAAAATCCATAGAAAACCACTAATACTAATATTAGCTTGTACTTTATTATGAAATCGGCCCCAGGTTGATCAGTTCGTTATCATCATTGAACAAATTTGAATTTATTATTTAGATATTTATTTAATTTTCTGTACATTACGTTAATTTATTATCGTTATTAACAGAACATTTTGTTTCAGCTGATACTTCAATTTCAAAGGAACTGGCTATCGCTATCACCCTTGCACTTGCACTCGCAACTGACGGTGTATCTGTCATTCGTGTTTCATACAAAAACGAAGATTTTCGAACTACATATATCCACCTTACTTATACATACATACATACATTAAATCGCGCCTGTTTTCCCAGAGAGGTAGGCAGAGACCACTTCTTTCCATTTGCTACGATCTTGACAAATTTCTTTCGCTTATTCCACATTCATACATCGAGTCATGCACGCACGTCGGTTTCGGGTACTTAAGATTCGGCCCTTTTCCAGTAAGTATTTCTCCGATTTGACTCGAAAAAGTTCGCCTAGGGCGGCCCCTTCCGACCCGTCCACTCACTTTCGATCTGTATATCTCTTTCGTCAATCTTCTTTCATCCATCCTTTCCAAATGACCGAACCATCGAAGCATGCCCTTTTCAATCTTAGTCACTACATCTTCTTTTATTCCACATTTCTCTCTTACTACCTTACTTATAAACGAGGAATCCCTTCGTATCGAAACGTCCCAAAAGCAAATAGTCCTATTAGCATAATGACCTAAGACATGCATTTCAGCGATTACTAAAATTCAACCACTACACGGGGTGGAAAGGGTGTTGCAAAGTGTGTATAGAAAAAAAAATGCTCAAATTTACTTGAAATTTGTTACAAATGCTCTGCAATGAAAATAATTAGACATATACGTAAAGCACCCTATCTTCGCCTGCTTTTTGACATATTTTTGAAGTTTTTTCTTTAACTACATGTTTATTGTGGCAACACTAGTGTTTAAACGATGTTCAGTATGATTTTGCCTATATTTAATTTAAAAACAACTGAATCGTACTGATATTAAGGCCTAAAATACAAGCTCAAAGTAAGTAGGCGAAGTTTTGTCTTTTTGCCAAACTTCGCCTACCCCATCTAACATGAGTGAATATAGGCATACGCCATTGAAATTAGGTTCTACCCCCTGTGCGATACAGGTAATGTATATTGAATCGAGCTCCTGTGTTCTTAAAGGCTCATTTACCATATTTTTTTGACATAGGCGAAGATTGGAGGACATCTAGCATGTTTTCATACAATTGACTTCGATGATTTAGGGTTGTCAAAAATCTTGTTTTTACCCGATTGTTACAAATAAAGGAGGATTATGGTTTTTTCATGTAAAAAAATACTTGCATATATTTTTTTTTATTAGAAAATCAACTAAGTATACATATAATTTAACAATTTCCTTTTAATAATTAACTAGTAGGTATTTTATGTAGGTATTAAGGTTGTTGTAGTTTTTTAACGCTACAATAAACAACATTTTTATAATATTATACAAGATCATGAAAAGCTTAGAAATTTAAATAAAATGTTTTTTTGAAATACGAGTAGGTAGGTACATAATAACGCAACGATAATATTATTCTTTATCACTGAAGTGACAACCCTAGGGGCAGGCGAAGTTCGGAAGGAAGATGAAGTTTTGACCACACCGACTTCAATTTAATTAATAACTCTTTAACTACGTGTGTTACAAGAAAATAAATTGTTGCATGTGAAACAGCATTAAATTCAGAGTATAGATTGAAGTACTATGTAGACTCACCTGTTAACAATGTGCCGCTACAGACAGAAGTTTTCACGAGCAAAAAAAAACGTGGTTACATCTAACACACTTCAAGACGCTTTAAAAGTAAAATTCTGAAGGTAGTCAAGAAACTGTCACAAAAGTGTTGTCACAGATAAAAAAAATAACAGACATGGTAGTTTAATATGCCACGTTTGGTACAAATTTTAGTAGAAAACTGAACATTTTAATTTTAGGCGAGGTTAGACCTAACAGGCGTGATTAGGGCGTTTTACGGTATTTCAGCAATAAATAAAATTTAACCGCAAGAGGGATGAAAGGGGGTTGGACAGTTTGTATAAAAAAATATTCCATTGAAACACTTGTGTGATGTTATTATAAAAGTCGCCTTCGGATCGTATCATAAACCCACACTCGTGTTTATTGAAATTTGGTAGAAATGCTCTTCAATGCAAATAATGAAACATGTATTTTAGCGATTACTAAAATTCATTCCCTTGGCGGATAAAAGGGGATTGCAAAGTTTCTATAGGAAAAAATACTTTTATAGTCTGATTTTCTTGAATACTTGGTAGAAATGCTTTTCAATCCAAATAATCTACCTAAAAGTATAAATGGCAATAAACACATAAAAAATTGACTTTCGGCGATTCAGCAAAAACTACCTCTGAGGTGGTAAAATGAGGGGCAGAAAATTGTACGGTATAATTATATTTTTGAAGTGAGAAACGTTGAAAATGTTGTAAAGGCTGTAATTAATTATACTGTAGCTAAAAATAAAAAAATATGGCTTTTGGCGATTTTGGAAAAACTTGGGAGGAAAATTGGCGTTAGATATTTATATGGGATTTTGGTAATTTAGGAAGGAAAAAATGTGAAAATCCATAATTATTTAGGCTACTGTTTCCATAAATAAAAAAATTGACTTTCGGCGATTTAGGAAAAATTGGCTTGAATGGGGGGTAGAACTTTGTATGGGACTTTGGTCATTTTTGAAGCGATAAATGTGAAAATGTAAGTTTTTATTTTTCTAATTAGGTGAAATGAAGTTTCTAAGGCCCGTATTAATAAACTCATCTTGACTGAGATGCGCATCACAAGATACGTTAAAGTAAACGTCAAACCATAGAACACTGTCATTTTTGACACATCTCGAGACGAGCATTAGAGTTGAGATTAGTTCAATACGGCCCTAAGAGAGTTCGGACATTTTTGAGATGATAATCGTAAACAGTGCTATTCGGAATATAAGTAAAAAAAATTACCAACGGCAAATGCGGAAAAGGAGGTGAATAGATTTTGTATGGGAATTTTTCACTTCAAAAATGATGAAGTGAAAATGTGGAAATTGGTTTTAAGGTATAGATACTATTTACCTAAAAATAAAAATTATGATTGAACGAATTACATACATAAAACTCGGTATCAACACCATTATAAATTAAATAAAAACCAGTTTTTTAAACAAGCCCTTGACAGTGTGAAAGCCGGGTGAAAGTTCGTATATGAGTTTGGATTTTTTTGCCAGGTTAGAATGAATGCAAGAATGAGTGCAACATTCAGTGTTTTTTAAACATTTGGAACTTAAAGAAAAAGTTAATCAAGAGCAAACCCATTATCAGTAAAAAAATAACTAAAGGGGAAAACTTGGGATCAAAAACAGCTGACTGTAAAGTTTGTATCGAAATTAAGTAATTTTCAAAGTTAGGTACATACCTGCAATATAATTATGAAAATAGCCATTGACACTAATATTACATAAGGTCGCCGTCAATAGAACTTGCAAAAGATGTAAACAACACCAAATGAAAATAATTAGACATATACGTAAAGCACCCTATCTTCGCCTGCTTTTTGACATATTTTTGAAGTTTTTTCTTTAACTACATGTTTATTGTGGCAACACTAGTGTTTAAACGATGTTCAGTATGATTTTGCCTATATTTAATTTAAAAACAACTGAATCGTACTGATATTAAGGCCTAAAATACAAGCTCAAAGTAAGTAGGCGAAGTTTTGTCTTTTTGCCAAACTTCGCCTACCCCATCTAACATGAGTGAATATAGGCATACGCCATTGAAATTAGGTTCTACCCCCTGTGCGATACAGGTAATGTATATTGAATCGAGCTCCTGTGTTCTTAAAGGCTCATTTACCATATTTTTTTGACATAGGCGAAGATTGGAGGACATCTAGCATGTTTTCATACAATTGACTTCGATGATTTAGGGTTGTCAAAAATCTTGTTTTTACCCGATTGTTACAAATAAAGGAGGATTATGGTTTTTTCATGTAAAAAAATACTTGCATATATTTTTTTTTATTAGAAAATCAACTAAGTATACATATAATTTAACAATTTCCTTTTAATAATTAACTAGTAGGTATTTTATGTAGGTATTAAGGTTGTTGTAGTTTTTTAACGCTACAATAAACAACATTTTTATAATATTATACAAGATCATGAAAAGCTTAGAAATTTAAATAAAATGTTTTTTTGAAATACGAGTAGGTAGGTACATAATAACGCAACGATAATATTATTCTTTATCACTGAAGTGACAACCCTAGGGGCAGGCGAAGTTCGGAAGGAAGATGAAGTTTTGACCACACCGACTTCAATTTAATTAATAACTCTTTAACTACGCGTGTTACAAGAAAATAAATTGTTGCATGTGAAACAGCATTAAATTCAGAGTATAGATTGAAGTACTATGTAGACTCACCTGTTAACAATGTGCCGCTACAGACAGAAGTTTTCACGAGCAAAAAAAAACGTGGTTACATCTAACACACTTCAAGACGCTTTAAAAGTAAAATTCTGAAGGTAGTCAAGAAACTGTCACAAAAGTGTTGTCACAGATAAAAAAAATAACAGACATGGTAGTTTAATATGCCACGTTTGGTACAAATTTTAGTAGAAAACTGAACATTTTAATTTTAGGCGAGGTTAGACCTAACAGGCGTGATTAGGGCGTTTTACGGTATTTCAGCAATAAATAAAATTTAACCGCAAGAGGGATGAAAGGGGGTTGGACAGTTTGTATAAAAAAATATTCCATTGAAACACTTGTGTGATGTTATTATAAAAGTCGCCTTCGGATCGTATCATAAACCCACACTCGTGTTTATTGAAATTTGGTAGAAATGCTCTTCAATGCAAATAATGAAACATGTATTTTAGCGATTACTAAAATTCATTCCCTTGGCGGATAAAAGGGGATTGCAAAGTTTCTATAGGAAAAAATACTTTTATAGTCTGATTTTCTTGAATACTTGGTAGAAATGCTTTTCAATCCAAATAATCTACCTAAAAGTATAAATGGCAATAAACACATAAAAAATTGACTTTCGGCGATTCAGCAAAAACTACCTCTGAGGTGGTAAAATGAGGGGCAGAAAATTGTACGGTATAATTATATTTTTGAAGTGAGAAACGTTGAAAATGTTGTAAAGGCTGTAATTAATTATACTGTAGCTAAAAATAAAAAAATATGGCTTTTGGCGATTTTGGAAAAACTTGGGAGGAAAATTGGCGTTAGATATTTATATGGGATTTTGGTAATTTAGGAAGGAAAAAATGTGAAAATCCATAATTATTTAGGCTACTGTTTCCATAAATAAAAAAATTGACTTTCGGCGATTTAGGAAAAATTGGCTTGAATGGGGGGTAGAACTTTGTATGGGACTTTGGTCATTTTTGAAGCGATAAATGTGAAAATGTAAGTTTTTATTTTTCTAATTAGGTGAAATGAAGTTTCTAAGGCCCGTATTAATAAACTCATCTTGACTGAGATGCGCATCACAAGATACGTTAAAGTAAACGTCAAACCATAGAACACTGTCATTTTTGACACATCTCGAGACGAGCATTAGAGTTGAGATTAGTTCAATACGGCCCTAAGAGAGTTCGGACATTTTTGAGATGATAATCGTAAACAGTGCTATTCGGAATATAAGTAAAAAAAATTACCAACGGCAAATGCGGAAAAGGAGGTGAATAGATTTTGTATGGGAATTTTTCACTTCAAAAATGATGAAGTGAAAATGTGGAAATTGGTTTTAAGGTATAGATACTATTTACCTAAAAATAAAAATTATGATTGAACGAATTACATACATAAAACTCGGTATCAACACCATTATAAATTAAATAAAAACCAGTTTTTTAAACAAGCCCTTGACAGTGTGAAAGCCGGGTGAAAGTTCGTATATGAGTTTGGATTTTTTTGCCAGGTTAGAATGAATGCAAGAATGAGTGCAACATTCAGTGTTTTTTAAACATTTGGAACTTAAAGAAAAAGTTAATCAAGAGCAAACCCATTATCAGTAAAAAAATAACTAAAGGGGAAAACTTGGGATCAAAAACAGCTGACTGTAAAGTTTGTATCGAAATTAAGTAATTTTCAAAGTTAGGTACATACCTGCAATATAATTATGAAAATAGCCATTGACACTAATATTACATAAGGTCGCCGTCAATAGAACTTGCAAAAGATGTAAACAACACCAAATGAAAATAATTAGACATATACGTAAAGCACCCTATCTTCGCCTGCTTTTTGACATATTTTTGAAGTTTTTTCTTTAACTACATGTTTATTGTGGCAACACTAGTGTTTAAACGATGTTCAGTATGATTTTGCCTATATTTAATTTAAAAACAACTGAATCGTACTGATATTAAGGCCTAAAATACAAGCTCAAAGTAAGTAGGCGAAGTTTTGTCTTTTTGCCAAACTTCGCCTACCCCATCTAACATGAGTGAATATAGGCATACGCCATTGAAATTAGGTTCTACCCCCTGTGCGATACAGGTAATGTATATTGAATCGAGCTCCTGTGTTCTTAAAGGCTCATTTACCATATTTTTTTGACATAGGCGAAGATTGGAGGACATCTAGCATGTTTTCATACAATTGACTTCGATGATTTAGGGTTGTCAAAAATCTTGTTTTTACCCGATTGTTACAAATAAAGGAGGATTATGGTTTTTTCATGTAAAAAAATACTTGCATATATTTTTTTTTATTAGAAAATCAACTAAGTATACATATAATTTAACAATTTCCTTTTAATAATTAACTAGTAGGTATTTTATGTAGGTATTAAGGTTGTTGTAGTTTTTTAACGCTACAATAAACAACATTTTTATAATATTATACAAGATCATGAAAAGCTTAGAAATTTAAATAAAATGTTTTTTTGAAATACGAGTAGGTAGGTACATAATAACGCAACGATAATATTATTCTTTATCACTGAAGTGACAACCCTAGGGGCAGGCGAAGTTCGGAAGGAAGATGAAGTTTTGACCACACCGACTTCAATTTAATTAATAACTCTTTAACTACGCGTGTTACAAGAAAATAAATTGTTGCATGTGAAACAGCATTAAATTCAGAGTATAGATTGAAGTACTATGTAGACTCACCTGTTAACAATGTCCCGCTACAGACAGAAGTTTTCACGAGCAAAAAAAAACGTGGTTACATCTAACACACTTCAAGACGCTTTAAAAGTAAAATTCTGAAGGTAGTCAAGAAACTGTCACAAAAGTGTTGTCACAGATAAAAAAAATAACAGACATGGTAGTTTAATATGCCACGTTTGGTACAAATTTTAGTAGAAAACTGAACATTTTAATTTTAGGCGAGGTTAGACCTAACAGGCGTGATTAGGGCGTTTTACGGTATTTCAGCAATAAATAAAATTTAACCGCAAGAGGGATGAAAGGGGGTTGGACAGTTTGTATAAAAAAATATTCCATTGAAACACTTGTGTGATGTTATTATAAAAGTCGCCTTCGGATCGTATCATAAACCCACACTCGTGTTTATTGAAATTTGGTAGAAATGCTCTTCAATGCAAATAATGAAACATGTATTTTAGCGATTACTAAAATTCATTCCCTTGGCGGATAAAAGGGGATTGCAAAGTTTCTATAGGAAAAAATACTTTTATAGTCTGATTTTCTTGAATACTTGGTAGAAATGCTTTTCAATCCAAATAATCTACCTAAAAGTATAAATGGCAATAAACACATAAAAAATTGACTTTCGGCGATTCAGCAAAAACTACCTCTGAGGTGGTAAAATGAGGGGCAGAAAATTGTACGGTATAATTATATTTTTGAAGTGAGAAACGTTGAAAATGTTGTAAAGGCTGTAATTAATTATACTGTAGCTAAAAATAAAAAAATATGGCTTTTGGCGATTTTGGAAAAACTTGGGAGGAAAATTGGCGTTAGATATTTATATGGGATTTTGGTAATTTAGGAAGGAAAAAATGTGAAAATCCATAATTATTTAGGCTACTGTTTCCATAAATAAAAAAATTGACTTTCGGCGATTTAGGAAAAATTGGCTTGAATGGGGGGTAGAACTTTGTATGGGACTTTGGTCATTTTTGAAGCGATAAATGTGAAAATGTAAGTTTTTATTTTTCTAATTAGGTGAAATGAAGTTTCTAAGGCCCGTATTAATAAACTCATCTTGACTGAGATGCGCATCACAAGATACGTTAAAGTAAACGTCAAACCATAGAACACTGTCATTTTTGACACATCTCGAGACGAGCATTAGAGTTGAGATTAGTTCAATACGGCCCTAAGAGAGTTCGGACATTTTTGAGATGATAATCGTAAACAGTGCTATTCGGAATATAAGTAAAAAAAATTACCAACGGCAAATGCGGAAAAGGAGGTGAATAGATTTTGTATGGGAATTTTTCACTTCAAAAATGATGAAGTGAAAATGTGGAAATTGGTTTTAAGGTATAGATACTATTTACCTAAAAATAAAAATTATGATTGAACGAATTACATACATAAAACTCGGTATCAACACCATTATAAATTAAATAAAAACCAGTTTTTTAAACAAGCCCTTGACAGTGTGAAAGCCGGGTGAAAGTTCGTATATGAGTTTGGATTTTTTTGCCAGGTTAGAATGAATGCAAGAATGAGTGCAACATTCAGTGTTTTTTAAACATTTGGAACTTAAAGAAAAAGTTAATCAAGAGCAAACCCATTATCAGTAAAAAAATAACTAAAGGGGAAAACTTGGGATCAAAAACAGCTGACTGTAAAGTTTGTATCGAAATTAAGTAATTTTCAAAGTTAGGTACATACCTGCAATATAATTATGAAAATAGCCATTGACACTAATATTACATAAGGTTGCCGTCAATAGAACTTGCAAAAAATGTAAACAACACCAAACGAACCAATTCACCGTGATTACTCGATAATCACGTACTTTTTAAGATCAAGTGAGGTCTTTGCAATGATTTATGCACTAGATCATTATTTTCATAGTAAATTTAAGACGAAATAAGTATTCATTATCATTATACGTTACTTTTAATAAAAACACGCTTGGTGATTATTTGAGGTTATGTGTCAAACGGCACTAATTTGTTTACAGTTACCGATGTTGGCTTCATTATACGGCGATTTGTGATTAAGAGATTTCCTTTAGCAGAGTTGTAGCGGTCCTTGCGACTCAAAGATGGATTTAAGAACCCCTTCTTAAGCCAGCCATCAAAATTTCAGAGGGGGTGCGCCCCCCTTACCCGAATTACCTGACTATAATTTATTAAGCTATACCTAAGGGCAAGTTTGGTATCATTTTCGTATAAACCAAGGACTTCGAACTTATTTCTGATATTAAATATGAACTTTTTTTTACGTTAAAAGAAAAAAAAGGAAAAAAAATAAATTGACATTGTCTTGTTGTTTAAAAATATATTTAGGTACACACAGCAACACATCTAGCTGTACACTTCAGAAATCTGAAATATTGCATGAAAGAGAGCCGCACTAGAATCGTATGTTGTTGACATAATACACATATATACATCTCTTTCTTTTTCTCTCTGCTCTGTCTTTAATGGTTAGTTAGGTGTGATGTTGTGTGTACAACTTTTTTATCTAAATTTAAAGAAAAAACAAGACTTATTTGGATAGCCCTACAGTTTACCATTTTAAAAATTACCCATATGATGTTTTAGTCTGAGAAATGTGCGTGCAAAAAAAATATTACTTTGCTCGAAACCAAAATCACACAAACGCAATTAGTTATTAGGGCAAGTTTGGTATCATTTTCGTACAAACCAAGGACGCCAAATTTATTCCTGATATTTAATCTGACCATTTGGCATTTTGAAGAGCGTAATGGCCTTGAGCCGCTCCGAGCCGAGGCTATGGCAAATATCCTACTATCGTAACAAAATGTTACTTATTATTTATGAAGTATGTTGTGATCTGTGCTTATATCGCGTTTGTGATTTTTTTGCCGATTTAATATAGAAATAATGGAGGGGATGTTAATTTTTTTTATAATATTGGATACTAAGAAAACGTAAAAATATTTTTTATTGACCAAAAATAACTGCCAATACTTAGCCTCTTCTGCCTTTATTTCAAGTTTAAGTATATTAGGTAAAATAAAAAAATAATGAATTATTATTATTATTAGTTTTTAATACAGAATGGTATAAATATTATTTCATAAATGAATTCTTCATCTTCCGTTTATTCGGAATCGATACCAAAGGACGTTCGGCAAAAATGTCCCCACCCACCAACAGAGATGAAACATGTGCCAGATAAATGATAATAGATCTTGGCTTGACATGATGTATTTTTACAATGGCGACGATCGCCATATATACGGGGTTTTCTTGAAAAAACATAATCATATCGTGTGGAATTTGTTTGAAAATGACGACATTTTTGTTTTGTCTGGCTCTTGAAAGGTTTTTTTTCATTAAAAAAATCCCATCGATTTTGCTAAAAAAATTAAAAATAGGTATTTTTAGTGCAGTCATTGAAGCGAAAAATACGGTCTTACCTCCGAATTTTTTAACTGTGAACCGATTTGCATGAAATTTTGGAATTAGGCTCATCTTACCCTTAACTTCAAAAGCGAAAATGATCTGAACTCCGCCTATTATTTTTAAGGGGTGTAAACAACCCCTTAATGGAAAAATTTACATTGAGCCATTTTATCGCTAGAAAGCATGTCTAATAGTAAGTGGTGAAATTGTAAAGTGTTTTCTAACACAATTACCTCATATTAAAATAATTTTCAACCCCTTGAAAATCTTACAACCCTTGCAAACAACCCCTAAATTGAAAAAATCACAAAAAAATACTTTGGTATGACATAAAAAGATGTAAGTATAGAGTAAGTAATATTTTATATTCTCTATAATAATTATCAAATTTTTACCCCCTTACAACCCTTGAAAAGTACCCCTTGATAAAAAATTGTTAATTTTTTTTTGATAAAATGAAAAGGGTTTAAATATTATTCCACACTCTCGAAAATGATTATCATATTCTTAAGCTTTTCTACCCTTAAAACTATCCCTAAATTAAAACAGTAAATATACAGTATGTATCAGAACGAAAGGCCAAGAAAGAGAACCATTAATGTTTAGGCGAGAAAAATGGATGTGGTACCTAATTTAATGAAATCAGGAAACTTTTTACTGATAGTGTAAAAAAATAATAAATGTAACTCCCTGTCTCATTTGTTTACAATCTTATCAGTGACAACAACGTAAACGTCATAATGTCAGTTAAAGTATAAAGGTGTGTGCACATTCACGTATTGTCCGCCGTTATGTAAACATCTCTGCAAGCGACGATAATTATTGTCATGCACCCTTCTCATCAAACTAGGATTTTCTCGAATACGGCGTTTGATTTTCTCTAAAGCTTGAACTATTCGTAATTCCATTTCTTCGCGAGTACTTGATTCTTTTTTGAACACCAACTGTTTCACCCAACCCCAAAAGAAATAATCAAGCGGAGTGAGATCCGGCGAACGCGGAGCCCAAGGGATTGGTGCGAACCGCCCGATCCATTGGTTTCCAAACATGTCGTTTAACCTGTTCCGTACTCGAATCGCGATATGAGGAGGAGCACCGTCATGTTGGAACCATGTCTGTACGTTGTGACTGAGAGGTAAGCTATCAACATAGCGACTGAGAGGTCCGTTAAGCACTTGGAGATACCGCTCAGCGTTTGTTGTGCCAATTATGAACACTGGCCCAATGATATCGTTGTCTCTTATACCGGCCCATACATTTATTGACCACCTGGTTTGATGAGACAGTTCGCGACCCACGTGTGGATTTCGAACTTTTGGAGCCCAATGATGGACAACCCGTCGATTCCACATAGTATTCCTTGTAAAGAGGCTCTCATCACTCCAAATAACTTTTCTTAGAAAGTGAGGATCTTCTCTTTTTTTTTCTAACGCCCAATTAGCATACTCAACCCGTCTGGGATAATCGTCAGGTTTCAACGCTCGAACCTTAGTTACGGAGAAAGGATGTTGCCGATCGCGTTCTAGTATTTTGTGTACGAGGGTGTGACTCAAGCCTAAATTGCGTCCTGCTCGCCTAGTACTAGAACCTGGTTGGTTTTGAAAATGATCCAATACCTGTTCTTCCCGCGTAACATGAACACGTTGAGGACCACCTGAGTTCACAGGCGCCGGCCGATCGTTATTTCTCAGCCGTGTAATGGCATTAACAATGACACGAGCATTACTTGGTTGCCTTCTTGATACCTCTCGGAGTACAAGCGGAGGGCTGCATTCCCATTGCCTCTGCACTCTCCGTACGCAAGGATCATATCCATTATCTCAACCGCAGTAAAATTTAAAGGCATTATTATTGCAATTACGATTTAAATTTATATGACGAAAGTGAAGGATGTCAAATATCAAATTGAAAGAAAATACAATTTATTGGTAGCCTAACCTTTTTGTTATGAAAAAAAATAATCTGTCGTTCTATGGTTTGAGACAATCATGACAGAGCAAAAATGTCAGAGACGATGTTTATTAGTCTTTGTTATTTATTTACACATTTTAGATCAATTTGTTCTACTGGTCAATCAGTTTCTACGCCGAGCAACAGCTTTGCAACTGCTGCAACAGCCAGAATACGTCATCGACAGTTAGGTAATGGTCACTCAATCGATTTACTGTCATTAAGTACAAAAAGAAATTCGTCCACTTGAATTGACCATTTGTAATTTTGACCAAAGTGTAAATCTGATAAAATGTAATTATGACCAAATTTATTTTCGGTAAAAATGAATTAAGTCTGAAATGAATTATGTCCATTATAAAAAATGTGCAAAATTTAATACGCACAAAGTGAATATTGTCTAATTTTATTTGAGACCGTAATGTAAATTTAAGTACAAGTATTTCAAATGGTAATACTTCCAAGTGAACATAAATACAAATGGTTATTATTCCTGTCGGCCTATATTAAGTTTGGACAATTTTACCAGAGGACATGATTCTATTTTGGACAATATTCTGGATGGAAAACTATCCTAATAGTTATATTTCAATTTAGCATTTTTTCCGATTTGACGACTAATTCTCTGTGGACGAATTTCTTTTTGTACTTAATGACAGTAAATCACTCAATCATAGTAACCGCTTGCCACTACAAAAATTGGATTGGATTGCTTAAAATTCATTGTGCAGTGCGGTTAAGCGTGTGTGTTCTAATGTTAACTTGATACGGTAATGTAGTCATAGTTGAAACTGTAATAGCCTGATATGCAGAATTAGATTATTTGTAAATACCTAGTTTGTTTACTTTAGTTATGAAGTGATAAGTGATAACTAATGTCAAACTTACATCACAGGATGTTATTAAGCTCGTTAACCGACTGATGAGAAAGAGGTTAAGTTATTACATTTAGTAAAATTATAAACAAAAAAAGTGATTGGATTAAAACAAAAAGTGGTTAATTGTATTATACCCGTTTTTAACATCCACCGGTTTTAAGGTTGGCCTTTCGTTCAGTTACATACTGTATATGATTACATATTTAAAAATAATTTAATTTAGAGTAAAAAATTGCCATTTATTGAATAAAATATTTAAAAATTATATAAAATTGTACTATTATTATTAAAATATAATATTATTATTCATGACTCAATGTCGGAGTCGCTGTCACATTCAACATCTTCTGGCTGAATTGGAGGGCAATTTTTTTTTATGAGCATGTTAATTTTGAAAGTCCAAATTCGCGGCCTTACCCATATAAGAACGTTGGTATGTATTCATGCCTACGTTTCCAAAATATATGAGCCATATTATGTACCTATATATATACACATTACAATAGTTTTGGGTCTCTATTATACTGCGTACTTTCACATTGCTCCAAATATTCACACTCCGAAATTTTCAGTTACTAAGTAGAAAAAAATATGATAAGTTTTTGGACCATAACTCCTTCAATTTTCATGCTATCACAATTTATAAAAAACCATTGTAAAGGTAATTAAGAGAGCTACAACATCCTTCATTGCAATATATAGTAAAAAACCTTTTTCTAAAACGGTGAAGGGTTAAAGGGCTTAAGAGAGGCTGTGATTGCGCTGCCACGCGCTCTTTAAACAATCATATCTCCGTCATTTTTTGTTTGACAGAAAAAACAAA
Source organism: Acleris laterana (assembly GCA_963966035.1). Classification (NCBI taxonomy): domain Eukaryota; kingdom Metazoa; phylum Arthropoda; class Insecta; order Lepidoptera; family Tortricidae; genus Acleris; species Acleris laterana. The sequence goes on from OZ014438.1 coordinate 27,682,225, forward strand.
AAAAAACAAATTGTTTGTCAGAAAAATACCTAATTTTTTTAATAATTAATACGCAGAAAGTCGATGTTTTACCGGTTTTTTGTAATTCATATTTTAAATGCGAATAAATGTGTGAAGCTAGCAAAAGTTGAAATTATAACAATGATGTATTATTTAATTGCGTACTTATGAATTTTTTTTACGCTTCTTTTACAAATTCTTGACTTTTAAGTTCACTTGGTTACAAATTTAGGAAAAATGAAACGCTTTCTCGTCTGTGGATGTGGATATCTATGGCGTTGCTAGGTTTGTTGTATGTTTTAGTTTTATCAGGTTTGACAGATGTCAAATGATACATTCTATTGATAGAATTCAAAACGAATGACACGGACCGCTCGTGTTCATATTTTCTATCGCTCGCAAGTCAAAAATACCATTTCACTGTTTTTTGTCACTTTCGATTGAAACTTTCGAGCGCTCGAAAGTCAAAAATCGGTCCCCTGAAGCAGCCAAACTGATACAATATATCAAACTCTTCATAATAAAGTTAATTCTAGGCGGAATACGATTAATTTTAATTTTGGTGGAAATGGCACTTATGAAACCCATTGATTTAAAAGAAAAAACATTAGATGCTCCTCTTATTTGCAATACAGCTCACTTATTTTACGTGCAAAAGACTTTTAATAGTGCTCATTTTAAAGCTTATTTCAAGCACTACAAAACCCTTTTTTATTAGAATGCATAAAATGCATCTGCTCGCCGCTAGATCGCATTGACCACATCGATTAAATTTCAGACAAAATAAAAAACGGCTTTGATCTTTAATATCTAGCTTAATATTGCACTTAGAATACTTTATAAAAAACCAAATTGGTAATTTTTTTACCTGCTACAATTTTGTTCTTTATAAAATTTTCGATAAAACGTATATTTTTGGAGATATTTGCTAAAAACCGATGAAAAACGTGAAAAAATTGCGAATTTTCAATTGCCAATAACTTGAAAAGTACTTATTGGATTTTTCGAAAAACTTTATAGATGGTTTTTTGCTTAAAATTAGGCCTCCTATTGATATCCGAGGTTATTTTGAAAAAACAACCACCCTAGGGGTGGTTGCGGAGTTCAAATCATTTTCACTTTTGAAGTTAAGGGTAAGATGAATCTAATTCCAAAATTGTATGCAATTCGGTTCACAGTAACAAAATTCGGAGCAATAATGCTTCAATGACTGCACTATTTGTATTTTTTTGGGTCCTATTGAACATATGGACATGCATCCCGTGACTGTTGGAGGGTGGGGACAGTGTCCATACAAAATTGCCCATCACCCTTTAATGCAATAGCCTAAACTCAAGCTGTTATAAAATTGAGACATATTATTGACAACGGAGCTCCCCCCCACCTGCCTGCATCAAAAATCAAGATGGCTCCCCTTCTTAAAGCAGTCTAAGCGTTCACGGGATTCACTCCGCCAAAGGAATAAACTCGCTGCCCCTCTTTCACCATTACAGAGGGCCTATTCCCTAACGCACTCGCAATCTGGATTGGCTTCAAAGCGGAATAATTGTTTTCATTTTGTATGTAGACTGACCTTCAATTTTCAAAATGAAAACAACTGCGATTGCGAGTGCGTTAAGCAATATCTGTTATGGGGAAATAGGGGCAGCGAATTTATTTTGTATGGCAATTTTGTTGTTTAAAAGCTTAGAACCATGAAATTAGTTGTTTATGTGAACCACTTACTTACTTAAAATTTACTTACTAAACTTTAAAAAAAAAAACCTTTGCAGGTGATGTTAACTATATCTGTACCGGTTAACTGGGGTACTTTGATTTACGGGGTAACATTGCTCACCCTTAAAACGACAACAATTTTAGTGGTAATCTTCTTAAATTATTTAAATAATTGTATAAGTATATTAAGTAGCTTGCTCCTGATGAAACATTTAATAGAATAATTGAATATTAAAACTAGTTTTTGGGGTGGGCAATGTTACCCCGTAAATCAAAGTAACCCCAAACCCCAACCCCAATCAAAGTTGACGGTACTTTTAACAGAAGTTCTGACTCTCCGCGAACGAAGTCGCGGACGGAAACCTAGTATTATCGAAATCGATGTTATTATTTAGCAATAATAACATTTTTACAGATAAGAAATTTGTTATAACAGTCTATTTTTATGGTGGTGATAATGTGCGGTTCTTGAACGCATCATGGAGGGTTTATGATAATATTTGGATAGATAAAGGTTTTAACTAAGATTTACTATTTAACAGAGTAAATTCGGCGAAATGAACAAGTCGCTTTGACGTATGGACGAACAAACTAACTTGTTTCAAGGATATTAAGTATTAATGGAATCCCACAATGTAGCATCGAAAATAATAAATCGCAAACCGCAATATAAAAATAACAACGTAAAGTAACCGAGTGAGTCGTGTAGCGTTTGCGAAGAAATAGGTACCTAATAAGTATTAAACTAATTCGATGTTTTTAAAATTTTACTAACTTAAGGAAACATATTTTAGAAACAATAAAATTATAGATTTATCTAACATTAGAGTACTAATACTAAGTTTAAACTTTTTACCACACTAACTTTGAAAACCTTTTCAACAACTTTTAATTGTATCTTTTATTTTTAACTTTTTGGATACTGCAACATTTAAATGAAAACCGCATTAAATGCAGTTCATTGCTTTTCAATATAAAAAAACAATAAAATAGATAAACTGAAAAAATAATGAAAACTATAGGAATGTGTTAATTCCTAGGCTTCCCATCATCAAAGTGCTGAGTTTGTCCTTTCTACAATGTAATAGTTTGATCATTTAATTAGATGCATGTTACAATACTTAATAATTTTGAAAAACCTGGGAAACAGAAAGGGCATGTCGGATACACAAACTATGTTAGGAAAAATAAACTCATCCCAAGCCTCACACTTCTAATTTCATTATTTTTCTTTAAATGCCAAGTAAATTAGTTTAGATATCTTAATATCACACTGCAATTTTAGATTGACTTGTAGAATAGCTTAAACATAATAACAACATGTTATATTATAGTTTTATTAATGCGTTAGATAGCATCATAACAAGCATGTTGTATTCATTACATGCTGCTTCACTGCTGCACTAGTGTAGGTATAATTACATTGGCCTTTAAAAAGTAATTTGCATTCATGTAAACCCACATTTAAGTAAATGTTACAGATAACTAGCTAAATAGTACTGGTCCTTAAAAATATGATACAAAATGTTACGCCTAGTCATTGAGTAATAATGTAAAGTTTACCACCCCTTCCATGTCTGTAAGTGCGTTTTCTATAAAAATGCTTTGTAAAGAAAAATTTTAAAACTAGAATAATAAGAATAAAAGATAATATGTACAGGAGGCTTAGCATTCCAATATCCAGATTGGAGAAAGGGCTCGGTGCTGCCAAAGAAGGTCTCCTCGCAGCATCCCTTATGTTGGACGAGCCGTACACCGACAGCAGGTACTGATACACCGCCGGCAGGTTCCACGCGCCGCGCGCCAGCCTGCACTCACGACACTTGTCCACACTAGGAAACTGCACTTTAGGATGCTCTGGATCCTCAGTAATATCACCAGCCAGTCTTAAGTTTACTTCATTATGGGAAATCCACAGCCACACAATGGCTTTGTCATTCTCCTTCACATCAAATAATTTGTTTTTAGCAGCCATAGCTTGAAAATGTTGAGAGCATTCAGTACAACCGAAGTAATGCTTTACATATCCATGCAGGGCTTGGAGGACTTTAGGGCCTTCCTTTCCAGGTCTTTGAGCAGCATTTACAGTTAGAGTGTGAAATAGCGTCCATAGTCCACAGGTATAACCTCGGTATTTAGGTAGACTTCCCTGGCAACCAATAAACTCTAGGTTTGTAGTGTAAACAGGAGAATGGATTAACTCCAATCTTTTTACTAAGTCAAATACTTCTGCACCAGTCCATTCTATCCTATTTGCCAGAGTATTCCGCAAATCTTGAACGTATACATGCAGATTACCTCTAAAAGGGAATGAGCTAATCAGAACGTCTAAGTAGTTGAGCAAGGCAAGCAGAGGCTCTCCATTTAGAGTTTTATATCTTGTCACTTCTGTGTGTAAAGATGTTTTTATCGTTTTCTCCAAGTCACTATAGAAAACTATATCAGAGTTGAGATGTAATGGTTTATTCATAGACTGATTATTTTTATTTTCATCAGAATCTATGTCACGGACAGGGAAAATGTAATTTTTTGATGTCAAAAATGTATTAATTGCATGCAGTAAGTTTGACTTGGTTGGATTTTTGGGTGTGAGAGGAATGGCATCTAAGGATGGTCTCACTGCCACCAGCCCTGGAAAGTGGGTAACCCCAGCTAAACCAGTCAGCTCACTGGTATCATACACGCGCTTCACCCGCACACTGTTATAGGCACTCACGTCCAGAGCCAGCTCACTGCCTACTGTGCTGTTTTCTGACTCAAACACTAAGAAAGTGTATAAAACGGAATTTGGCACATTTGTCAGAGCTGCCGCAAAAGTAGCGTATGATGCAATGGCCAGAGGAGGTGCAAAAGTCATACGCCCAATCAATTGTTCTGCTTGGATTTTATTTATAATTTGAGCTTTCAGTTTCTCTGCTGACTCTATACCATTTAAGTGCTCACCAACATTAGTGTTACCCTTCACATAATTTTCATGAAGGTATCGAACAGATGGGTATGCCATCACTTCAAATTGCCTGCATATTTCGTTATTTTCTTCCACAGAACAATCTACAACTGCTAGTTGAATAATATTTTTCCAAGCTTTTATTTCGGTAGCCAAACTTTTGTACTTTGGTGCAAAAGCTCGACAATGCCCGCAATAGCTATTGTAAAACTGCACAACCAATGCCCGCTCTTGTTGCATAAAAACTTGTTTGTCGAAGTTTCTTTGAGCTAGTATCACAACATGATCCGACTTACGGTACAATCCCTGCTCTTCAACATCGCCATCGTCAGCTATAACCGCACCACTCACTAAACTTGCAAAACATGCAAAACATACGACATACAAACGCCAGCTGTCCATCTTTATAGATTCACTTCATATAAATTTATAATAACTATCTCATAGTCAACAGAGACGAAACCAAGCCACGACAGATGGTGACAAACTAAACTGAACACCAGTGGAAAGTGAATATCATCGGTGCAATCTACGTCATAGTTAATGATGTGTGTATAGAGAAATTTGTTCAGCGTTTCCGAAGATAAATTGCTACTCAATCAAACTTCAACGACTTCAACCCAATCAAAATTAAATCTTAAATTATTGCACAGATTATAAGCCTATGTGTTACTTCGAAGATTGTCAACTTGACATATCGAGCGATGGGACACACGCGTGATCTAAATCTAATGGGTGAACCGGGTGATTCCAAGCCATGGAGTTAGTAAGTACGAACGTACATCTAGAATGCTTAATTCCAAAATCGCAACAAGTAAAATTGAACTCAATGTATTAGTACAGAAGGCTGATTTTGTGGTAATCAATGTGTACGAGCTGAAAGAGATTTACTTTGTCTTCGTTTGTCCCTCTTACACAAGTAAGTAGTTAGTAGGGTGACCACAAGCAATCATTAATATCATAATTCCTAATGTGAATCCGTTGACAGATTGAGAAGAAATAGCCGCCATCTTGAACTTTTTAGTTATTCGACTGATTGCTTCCAAAATCGATATCTGGGGATATAATGTATTCTGTGTGGTCTCCTATAATTCGAAATTGACACTTGCATGACAACTTAATACAAGATATTGTTTGAAAGCTTTTAATACTTATATTATTTCCTACCTACTCTTATTAAATATCAATGGACCCGATTCTACGTGCACATCGCTTAAATAGCTTAAAACTAAATTGTCAAATTTTATAGATATAGTTAAGACGGTAGATTTAACAAGAGCTATTCCAGAATGTCAAGCTGACTAAAATTGGCATGGTTTTATCCTTCTAAAACTTGAGGTGTTGCTACTTTTTAAAAAAAGTGAGTGAATCAATGAATGGAATCTATAAAAAAGAGTATGGAATCGTGTTTTTTTACGTTTTATATTATATTTTAATATTTAAATCCGTTTTATTCTATTATTTAATTTTAATACTACCTTTAATAATTTTGTTCACATTTTATATCAGTTCAAAAGATATTTATCATATTTAAATGGGTACAATTTCAAAGATTAAAAAAAAGCAAGCTGTTTGTGGTTTGTCCTGTTTGGAGGTCTGTTCTTTTCTTTTAAGTTAAAAGCTTTAATGGGCAATGGATGAAAAATTTAAAAGTGCTTGAATATTTTTATATCGGTAGGAATAACGTTCCTTATTAACAGGAAAAAATTACAGATTTTTAGGTATCGTCTATCATTAATAAATAAATAATTCGTTTGAACTCGAACAATTTGTCTCCTATACGTAAGTATGTATGGCTTAAACTCTGTTGTGCGATAAAAAAAAAAAAAAAAAACTGCCGTTGTTATTCTGTCAAAACTGTCAATGTAATGTAATTCTAACCTCTCTCTGGGCTTATTATTATCGTTTGCGTTTGGATGTATCTTATATTTTACGACTGCTTACTCACGCCGGACCATTGATATTGCCTTCTTAAACGACGACCATTGACCATTGTGGCATGCAATGAGGCAAGGTCGAACTACAGGTTCCAAAATATATGAGATGACCCACTGTGGCACGCCTGATGCGCCTTGTGCAAGAAATATTAGGGGGCTACAAATATCATGAAACCAAAGCCATGAAAAGGGGAAAACATTTAGAAAAAATAATAATAGGAAAAATAGAGAAGGAGTTAAATAAAATAATTGATGAATCAGGTTTCATGCTGATAAATGGAATCTTTGGGGCATCTCCTGATGGAGTATGTGGAGATTTTGTTGTGGAGGTGAAATGTCCCAAATCAGATATAAATAATTATAAATATGAATAAAGTAAACAAATTTTACTTAATTAATCATTAAGTTGTATTATTTCTTCTAACTTCTGGGACTAGCAATGAAGTGTTACACCTATTACAAGTATATCTGTAATAATAACCACTTGACCGTCCGGCCCGCGCGCGAGACCATTATACTCTCAACCGTCCGGGTTGTTTTACCGACGCACGCCCCGCGCTGCGCAACCACAACTTTCTACAAAAACGTCTGTATCTTCTAAACTACACAAGCTAAAATAACGAAAAAAATACTAAGGCATAAATGAACGTTTATTTGTTCAAATACTTTTATAGTTATACTAAAAATATCCATGATTATCGACTATAATCAAGGTTAAACTTAGGAAATTGGTAAAAATTGCTGAAAGTTTATATTTGACGACTAATTACAGGAAATATTGCGCGATGACCCTCTTTTTTTATTACATATTATAAAAAAAGACTATTTCAACTTTTAAATTTCAATTTCAATTCAATTCATTTATTTCATTCAAGATAACATTGGATCTCATTATTGTTAGTATAGTCTTAGAAATAATGTTAGTACTTAAAAACTAAATTAGATTTTACACATAATATTATTTGATTCAATATAGGACAACACACATGATCAGCAATCATCTTCAGGATGCTGTTCGGGCTGTCCCTCGTCCTGCCCAGCAGAGACGCTGCCTTCTTGCGCAAAATTGCTGCAAACCCGTCGGTTCGTGACTCCGCGAACATGGCGGATGCGCTGCAGAATCTGGGCAGCCCCATCAGCATCCTGAAGGCGTTGTTATATTGTACCCTTAAAGTATTGTATGATTTTTGGGTATAGCAGACCCACAGGCTGCTAGTGTAAAAAGATGAGCAGTATGCTTTAAACAGCGTAATCTTGACTGCACTTGAACATCGAGCAAACCTGCGGGCCAGCATGTTCGCCCTCACACACAATGCTCTGCGCTCTCTCTCCATGTCGGCATCGTCCTTCAGATCGTCGGTAACAATGTGCCCGAGGTACTTAAAACGGGTGACTCTCGCGAGGGCGATGCCGTTTAGTTTAACGGGGGGTACAATTGTGGGGCATTTGTTTCCGGCCTTAAAAATCATTACCTCACTCTTTCTTCCGTTATAAATCAAACCGTGCAAGGAGGCGTAGGACTCACATACAGCTATAAGTTTGCGGAGAGCACTAATCGAAGGAGCCAGCAGCACCATGTCGTCCGCGTAACTGATGTTGTTTAGGCACACGCCACCAACATGGCAGCCGACATGAGTGCCGCTGAGCTGTTCGACCAGCGCGTCCACATACAGACAAAAAAGCAGAGGCGAGCTCAGTCCACCCTGTCGCACACCGCACTCCAGCTGGTAAGGTTCCGTAGTCGCTCCCGCCCACCTCACACGGTTCTCCTGGTTTAGATACCAGTACCTGAGAAGATGGACTAGTTCTAGCGGTAGCCCAGATCTTTGCAATTTTTGCCACAGAATGTCGTATGACACGAGGTCAAAGGCTTTCGTCAAGTCCAAAAAACAAGCATAAATAGGAGTATTTCTATCTGTATAGTATTTGACAGTGTGCTTTAAACTGAGAATAGCTGTCTCTGTTGACAACCCAGGTCGAAAACCGAACTGAGCGTCGTGTAGTGTTATGCGTGCATTAAAGTAGGAGTTAAGCACACTGTCAAACACCTTTGCAACAATGGTCGCTAACGATATAGGCCTGTAATTTGTTCCATCGGAAGCGTCACCAGTTCGATTTTTGATGATTGGTACTACCAGTGTCTCCATCAAAATGCCACCACAATCAACATATATAGTTCTCAATAAGATATCAAAATAAATTAAACAAATTCCCTACTCCTTCCAACAAGTGCAACAAGATGGCCGTCTGCATAAGGCTGCCTACAACTGATATTACACTTAAACGTCCGTGGAGACTATGGTATCCAGTGTCGAAAGTAGATAAGTTTTGTATACATATATTTTTTTATTAGAATAAATTATTTTTACTGTAAATATAGCACATATACCTACATTAGATAACACACCATTTTTTGTTTGTTTTACTTATTAAAGAAATCATATTACGGGGTTTTCACTCAGGTAAACAGTACCTCTGCATCATCAGGATTCAAGGATCGATGGTTGAAACTATCAAAATCAAAATTTCATAATGATCAAAGAAGTAGAAGTGGTTGAAAAAACTGTTGTAATTTTGAAACACATAGGTATCTGAACAAACAAATGTACAAAATTACAAAGTCAAGCTAAATAAAACCATTTTTTAAATTAGTATCTATATCCGTAACTGAAAGAATACATGCAAACAAAAACACATTTCCAAACACCGAATAATCAAGACACACGAGAAATCGTTTGTACAAACCCTTATTTCTGATATATTTAAAAACGTCCGCGGATAGTCAACCGTCCACGGCATAAAACCTGAGAAACACCGTAAATGTTTTGATGAATTCTAAAGTAGTTTGATATATTTCTTATGTTTAAGTATATTAATCTGTTCTCTATAAACCAATCTTCAGTATTTATTGTATATTTCTGTAAACAGAGCTCCAAATTACTAATAATTAGGCTATAAACGTTCACTGTCCCAGCTCGAAAACAACCTTGATATTTCAAATTGATATTACAGTCATCACACTATCACAACCAGAAGATGATACACATTATCGTAGAAAGTACACATTCCTGATTATTTTGATGAATAATAACACCCAAAAATATGTAAATGAACGTGAAATACTTACAACATAACTACGAGTTCTCCACAAATACTCACAATCACGCACAGTTTCTTAGAGCACTGGCAAATAAAAATGTTGTCCTTGTAAGCAAATGGCGTACACTGCCACCTATATTTTTTAGAGCTAACTATTTGGTTAGGCTACGTTGTTGCATCAATAGAATTAGTAAATAATGCCGAAATATTCCATTAGATGGCTCTAAAATCAACCGCTCCTCCTTCCACCCCTCGGGATAGTAAGGTATCCGCGGACGGTTGAGAGCATATTGGTTTCGGATACTATGCTATCGTCGGACGGTCAAGTGGATAAAAGAACTATTCTCATAAATTTTTTATTTAACTTAATTCAACTATTATAAGTTTAATAATTATTTGTAAATTTAATGTAAGTACTTAATTTTTAATTCTGTGTATTTTTTTGTGTATATTTTTTTGTGTATATTTGTAAATTTAATGGGATTTTATGCCAAAATAAATAACTATATTATTATTATTATTAAGTATTATACTACTTCTATCTATCATACCAAAAATCAAATCAATCAGTTGCTTTGTTTTGCTGTGAAAGAAGGATAAACACACTTTCACATTTATTATAATTAGTATGACTGATTACTTTCCTTCCTTTTGTCCTCAGCATTAAAATAATTACCACTAGCTTTTACAAAAAACAAATATTGCCTTGAAGTTGATGAACCTCATCTTCAACTGCAAGGCAATATTTTTATTTCTAAATTTTAATACAAAAACCTAGTGATCCTATTAATGAAGCACATACTTTGACAAAAAATAATAATGTACTTATTACATTTATTTTATTATGGTTTCCTGTAGATTAATAAGATAAGACCACATGCAATTATATCACGTCGTTATGAGAACATGTCTGCAGAAAACATGTCTTAACTGGTTCTCTGTAGTCAGTAGAATCCATGGTAATCAACACAAAATAATTTAGGCAAATACAAGTTCCGGTCCTGTTTACGTGTGTAGTGGTCGTCGTAAAGGCTAACAATCAATATCAAATCCTGAGTCCAAAGCTGAGGTCGTCGTTTAAGAAGACAATATCAAAGGTCCGGTGTGAGTAAGCAGTCGTAAAATATAAGAAACATCCAAACGCAAACGATAATAATAAGCCCAGAGAGAGGTTAGAATTACATTGACAGTTTTGACAGAATAACAACGGCAGCTTTAAAAAAAAAAACCGGGCAAGAGCATGTCGGACCATGCTCAGTATAGGGTTCCGAAGCCGTAACGACAAACACAAAAAACTATCTCAAAAATCAACATTATAATGAACCAATTATCTATTTAAAGTTATTTGGCGCTGTCTTAGATGATTTTTAGTAGGTATAAACACTTTAGTCGCCTGTATCTCAGGAACTAATCATGTCTACATAGCCGTGATAGTTTTCCTTTAAAATTCGTTATATGCGCTTTCGTTAAAGATATTTTTCAGATTTTTAGTATTTATAGTTTTGGCTGTAGGGGGGGGGGGGGACACTTGACTCTAACAAAAAATAGCGCTTTAAGGCTTAATATTTCATAAACGGATCCCTTAATCGAAAAATTGTTGTCATAAACCCGCAATATTTTTGAAAGACCTATCCAACGACACCCCACACTATGGGGTAGGCAAGAAAAAAAAAAGGCATCCCCACGTTACGTGTAGGGGAGGTGCATTAAAAAAAAATATTTTTCAAAATGTTATTTTACCACTTTGTTGGCGTGACTAATATGTATATTCATGCCAAATTACAGCTTTCTAGTACTACGAGTCTCTGAGCTAGACTGGGGACGGACGGACGGACGGACATGGCGAAACTATAAGGGTTCCTAGTTTGACTACGGAACCCTAAAAACCGGGCAAGAGCATGTCGGACCATGCTCAGTATAGGGTTCCGAAGCCGTAACGACAAACACAAAAAAACTATCTCAAAAATCAACATGTATGAACCAATTTTCTATTTAAAGTTATTTGGCGCTGTCTTAGATGATATTTAGTAGGTATAAACCCGTTAGTCGCCTGTATCTCAGGAACTAATTAAGTCTACTTAGTAATGATTATTTTTCTTATAAATTCTTATATAATATCTCAAACAAGAGCCAAGCTTTTAAGTGTGAGATCAGTACCTATACCTATGTAGGTAGTTAGGTATCTAAACTGCTTTAAACCGACTTTAAATTACAATAAAAGTTTAATCTTTTATATAGTAATTAATAGAAATTGAAAAAAAAACAAGGTCCAGTAAATAGAATTTTAAGTTTTCCAAACCATACTCAACTCAAATCAATAATCTAATCGAAAATTTGTAAACTTTCAGATCGCAAATCGCAAACTTGTAGGTAGCATTCCGGGGCACGTCCGAACAGCATCTAGACGCTCGATTTGTTGCATGGACAGTTCGACTCCCCCCGCGCGTCCTGCACGCCCCGTTAACAAATTTTTCTATCAAAGTTATCATAGGCGATTTTGATAGGTATAAACACTTTAGTCGCTTGTATCTCAGGAACTAATCATGTCTACTTAGCCGTGATAGTTTTCCTTTAAAATTCGTTATATGCGCTTTCGTTAAAGATATTTTTCAGATTTTTAGTATTTATAGTTTTGGCTGTAGGGGGGGGGGGGGGACACTTGACTCTAACAAAAAATAGCGCTTTAAAGCTTAATATTTCATAAACGGATCCCTTAATCGAAAAATTGTTGTCATAAACCCGCAATATTTTTGAAAGACCTATCCAACGACACCCCACACTATGGGGTAGGCAAGAAAAAAAAAAGGCATCCCCCCGTTACGTGTAGGGGAGGTGCATTAAAAAAATATATATTTTCAAAATTTTATTTTACCACTTTGTTGGCGTGACTAATATGTATATTCATGCCAAATTACAGCTTTCTAGTAGGTACTATGAGTCTCTGAGCTAGACTGGGGACGGACGGACGGACGGACATGGCGAAACTATAAGGGTTCCTAGTTTGACTACGGAACCCTAAAAAACGGACCAAAGAATTTAAACCATACTTATGTATAGGAGACAAATTGTTCGAGTTCAAACGAATTATTTATTTATTAATGATAGACGATACCTAAAAATCTGTAATTTTATCCTGTTAATAAGGAACGCTATTCTTACCGATATAAAAATAATCAAGCACTTTAAAATTTTTCATCCATTGCCCATTTAACTTGCAATGTATGTATGTATGTATGTATGTAAGGCTCAAATCTTGCAAGTAAAATTTGACCCACTTCCCGGTTTCCGATGAAGCTGAAAATTTGCACACGCCTTTAGTTCTGATGACAATACAATAATATAGTACCATCGAGGTGGTCTGATGATGGAGACTCAGGGTGGCCATAGAAAATCCTAAATTACACATGATAAACCCGTCGTGTTAGGGCTTGTTACAGTAGTATTGGCAAGTAGATGACGACTGTCCAAAAAGAGTACAGTCGGCAATAAAAGCTTGTCCCAAAAATGAAATTTTTGCGAGAAACTTTTCGATTAATAACAAGTTTTTGACGGTGAAATCACTTGGTAGACCGCCATAAAAAGATAAAGTGTAAAATTTAAATATTAGATCGCGGAAATGGTTAAAGGTTTGTGTATAGGAATGCGATATGCCAATGTACCTATATAGGGTATTCCAAACACATCCTGGAAGCCTTGCATGGCCCTCTGTTTTTCTATTCTCGTCACTTGCACTTAAAACCTTTATGTGTTGGGGCACCGTACCCACTAGCAATCCTATGCTCTACGTATCGACCACGTGTGTGCCCATTTTCCGCGACAGTCGGTCGATCAGTCGAACATCTCTTAAAATACAGGGTGACAGGAAATTCGCCGTATTCCTTGAAAGGGGTTATTCTACAGCTCATTTGTAATGATTTAAGTCCAGTTAACCAGGGGTCAAAACTCATTGGTTTTCGAGTTATTCACGTTTTTAGTTTTTTTTTTAAATACCCTCTTTTCGACCTAAAACTAGTAATTTTGTAAAAACTTCGTCATTTAGAAATAAAAAAAAGTATTTTTCGAATAGCCAATGAACCATTGATTGGGTAAGGCCACGGGGCGTTTGAACCGCCCCCTCTTGTGTGTTACCAAAATAGACGAAGATTTATGTCTGTGGCATTTATTTTTAATTACAATAGATAGTTATGATTAGGTTCTTACATGATACCTGGAAAACAAAGTTTTGCAAATAAAAGGATTTGAAGTTAGAAGTTCTAGCAATTATTTTCCAAATTTTGTGACATTTTAAAGCATAGCTAAAAAAAAAGTATGACACTTCGCGTACAAATTACAGGAATAATTTGCTTAATTCATAAGCTTTATAAAAAAGTACAGTAAGGTTTCGATTTTGGAAACAAATAGAATAGCTAAAAAGTTCAAGATGTCAGCTACTTTTCCTCAATCTGTCAACGATTTTGGAAACAAATAGAATAGCTAAAAAGTTCAAGATGTCAGCTACTTTTCCTCAATCTGTCAACGGATTCGTTGTCGGAGACGACACAGATCCCCAGACATCGATTTTGGAAACAATCAGTCGAATTAGGTACTAAAAAGTTCAAGATGGCGGCTACTATTTCTCAATCTGTCAACGGATTCGTTGTCGGTTATAGTACGAATTTTATGAAGTGACCCGATGAGTAAAGAGGTGTTTTTAACAGAAAGGGGCAGTTTAAAAAGTTCTTACCATACCACACAGATCGGGGATCTCGATTTTGGAAACAATCAGTCGAATAACTAAAAAGTGCTAGATGGCGGTTACTTTTTCTCTTGTTGATTTGTAGCTTCTACTGCTGTAGTTTGTTATGTTGGTAATAATGTTTGTTGTTTTAAACTTTGTGTTTATCGCTTAATAAAGGGTGGTCCAGATATAGAGGCTGCCTGTGAAAATGTCGATTGCGTTTAAACAAAAAGAATGAGACATAACATGAAAACCGGGTACTTTTCTAGTTTTTTTTTCAGGAAATACGTAAATAATATTATAGCCCAACGGGTCCTTGTTTGGCACGTTTCAGCAATTTGGAGCGAAAGCGTTTAAACAGTGAATTTTCCGACAGATTTTTCCGCGATTTGCTTAGAAATCCGTTTCCAGATACTCTTCATTGCTGGTATGGTGGTAGCTGGTTTACTTAAGTCACAATATCTCTGCTTACAAAGAGCCCAAAACTTATCGATCGGCCGAAGCTGTGGCACATTTGGCAAGTTGTCTCGCTTTGGCACAATAGGATTCTTGCCTTGAGTTCCTTAAGAACAGGTCAACATAATGTGACGTAGCGAGATCTGGCCAAAACAAAACAGGCCTTTGGACATTTAGCTTTCGAATTAAAGGCAATAATCGCTTCTTGAGACACACTTCTAAGTATTATTTCGCCGTTTATAGTTCGGTTAGTCATAAAGGGCCAGAAATGTGCCCTTCTTCAGAGATGGCCTGCCAAATCATGAAACGGCTTTCAAATTTCCCAGTTGGGAGTAATGTCTCTTCGATAGGAGTCTCCTGTTCATCATCCGACATGTAACGTTTATCTCCTGATACTTGCGACGGATCTAAAGGCACGTAGGTTTCGTCATCTAAAACGAAGAAGTAATTTCGTCCGCTCGGAATACTGTCCTTGTAAAGCTTAGCTGCACCTTTAATACACCGATCAATTTGATTTTGATTGTATTTCAGGCTGCGTCTCTTCTTCCTGCTCCGAATTCCAGCAGCTTTCTTCGCTCGCCGGTACGTAGATAGACTCAGTCCCAGCTCTCGTGACGCGACGCGGTCAGATTTGCTACGATTCTGTCTCGCTTTCCTCAATCTTTTTTTTTTCAATCTAGGAGTATTTACAGTCGGTTTTTGACCCTGAAACCGCTTGAATCCCACTTGTTGACCGTCTACGTACCGATTGATCACATTTCGGATAGTCCGGTCAGGTATATTTTGCTTACGAAAGTGATGCAAAGTTGGTAAACGATTTTCAGAGTGATGTTTGTAAAACTCTACTTTCAACTTAGTTCGGTATTCGGGCTCAGCACGTTTCATTATTATATAATTTGTCGAATAATGCTACTGAATTGCAAACTAGGATAAATGGTTATTAAAATGCATTTGACATTTATATCAATTGTTTATTCACGTAGTCATTGTAACTGCGAGAAAAAGCGGCCTCTATATCTGGACCACCCTTTACTTAAACCTGGGTTTAGTGAGCTTTGGCAAATAAATATCAGATAAAAGTACAGGAGTAGGAAAAATAAATTATATTACATTTGTATACAGTATTCTATTTTACGTAATTAATTTAACGGGTAAGCAGAATAGCGTTTATCGCCGATATAAAGCTTCTGTCACTGTCTAGTAAGTACGTCGCCTCGGTGAATAAACGCTATCGTGCTGTACTAGTGCTGGGTGACCACGAAGAAACACGAAGAAATGAAATTCCCTAGATATGAGACCTAGCTAGATACATTTTTCGCACTCGTAAACCTTTTTGAAGTCGGTTAAAAATGGTTTAGTTTACTGCCCCTCCGGCTTGTAAAATGAATTTGTCCGTAAATTGCAATTAAAATATAGTCACCTATACCAGAAAGGGACGCATTATGTTTTAGTATTTCTTTCGGCTAGCGTTATCTGTGTAGTGCACCTTCCTGTTGTACGAGTACGTTAGTACTTACTGATTCCATGCCTAATACATAGGTATGCACGGTATAGGCCTTAGATCTTCGAGCAACAAGGCCTTCCTAGAGGAAGGGAATCGCCGTAGCTAAGAATATTATAACGATTAAAACGATGCGGAAATTTGTTGTATGGCATTATTAAAGCGTACTTATAAAATTCTCTACACTCTGTCTACTTTGATTCTATACAGTTTCTACCTATTTCCAATCGTTGTCTAGATGTGAACTCCGAAAAACATTTGTATGAAGTAAATTTACATATTTTTTTCCAGCGGCCACGGATGATTTTTTTATTCAGATGACCTCTTAATACATATACATATATACAGTTGTGGTCAACTAATTAGGGACACTTGGTGATGACACAGAGTATTGACTTTCATAATTCCTTATTAATATTTTTTTCTTAAAACTTCAATGATTTATTTCAATAACGGGTAGCTAAAGTTATTTTCTTAACTAAAATAATATGATACACGAGTTAATTTACAGACCATATAAATATCGTCTCATAAAATACAATACAAACCTTTTTTGTCAACCAGACTGGCCGGTCATATAATTAGGGACGGACTCAGACTCTGTGTTCTATTTTCGAAATTTCAAAACTTTGCTTGAATTATTTTTTGGTGTTCCAATTTTCTGTTCCTTCCGCGGCATTTGAGTTAACAATTTTCCTCTTTCGAGTGTAATTTATTGAAAAAAAGATGGGTAAAAACAAAAACTGTGATGAAACATTGCGAAATATTGTTGTTAACTTTGTTAAGCGTGGATGGTCTTATCGGAGGATAGCAGACCATTTAAAATGCTCTAAGAACTTAGTGTATATCTAACGCAGTGCAACATGTGCGACGCAATAAAACTGTTCATAATGTGCCCAGAAAAAAAAGATCAAGAAAAACAACTCCCCAAGAGGATAGGATGATGGTGAGATTGGCTAAGGCCGATCCTTTTAAAGGCTCAGTTTCTATAAAAAGCGAATTATATGGGGCACACATAACTGCAGGCGTGTCAGCGAGGACAGTACGACGGCGGTTAGAAGAAGCGGGGCTACTTGGAAGAATAGCTCGCAAAGTACCTTTATTAAAAAAACAACATCGGGACGCACGTCTGGCTTTTGCTCGTAAATATGAACATTGGACTTATTCCCAATGGCAACATGTTTTATTCTCTGATGAGACCAAGGTCAATCTGGTTTCATCAGACGGCAGACATTATGTACGGCGACCAGTAAACGCAGAAATGAATCCAAGATTCACAAAAAAACAAGTGAAACATGGCGGAGGAAACATAAAAATTTGGGGGTCATTTTCTGGACTTGGATGCGGGCCCATCAGGAAAGTTGAGGGCAATTTAGACCAGTTTCAGTATAGAACTATATTGGAGGAAACCATGTTACCCTATGCCGAGGAACACCTTCCGGTTATTTGGACGTTCCAGCATGACAACGACCCAAAGCATACTGCAAGATCTGTCAAGGCGTTCCTTACCAGTCAATCAGTTTCGGTTCTAGACTGGCCGGCAAATAGCCCAGACCTTAACCCAATCGAATACCTTTGGCATGAGATTAAGAAAAGGGTTGCTGGCTATCGCTCTAAGTCCTTAGATGAGCTTTACGAAGCCTTCAATGAAGCATGGACTAACATTCCTGTGGAGATATGCCGTAAACTGATATCGTCCATGCCACGCCGGTGTCAAGCTGTTATTAAAAATAAAGGCTTTGCTACTGGTTACTAATTTTTTTTTCATTTCAGCCGGGGATGTTTAAATTTCTTATTTACACAATTATTTATATGTAAATACTTCTGTTTTTGTTCATTATTTAACGTTTACCCCCGTGTCCCTAATTAAATGTCCAGCTGTAAAATGCCTAAATTAACCATTTGTTTGTTATTTCGTATTAAATATTTTATTTACTATACTTTGTTTTTCATTGTGTATAAATATCTGTAGTATATAAATGTAAGCAAACACTGAAAATTAATTGAGCCGGGAAATTACCCAATTTTGAAGTTCGTAAGAATTTAAATAAACGTTTACATAGTTTGCCGTGTGTGTCCCTAATTAGTTGACCACAACGTATATATATATATATATATGTATATATAATTCATGACGTTAAATAATATCGGAGTGGAGATATAGAAGATTTAAGTACAGGTTTAGGTCTAAGTATTCAGTTTTTGGTACTAAAGTACGCCCAGGTATGAATATTTAAATATCCCTGCTCCGATGAACTTCAGAGTATTACATTGCGTAACAAAATAGGTTTATTTTGAATAATTCTATCATAATTTACCACTTTTACAAATGGCCGCTCACCTTAAAAATGTAAGACTTTTACAAATGACAACACTTTTACCCAAACCCCTTTTAACATTTTTTTCTACTCCTGTACTTTTATTAGTCTTTTACATAGTCACGAACACTATTATAAGAACATAGATAATATGACTTCAGAAAAGTCTATAACTCTATTCCCCATAACAGCTCTCGGTGTCGTAAAGTCGCCCTAACGATACGCCACAGATTACTAAGTGTAGCCTGTTAATCATATTTTAACGATTGTGAAATAGGGACTATAAAACACCTAATGTTTTGAGAAATGATTTCAGTTATCTGATTGGTCGATTTTAAAATAGCTGTATTCTGATTAGTTG
This sequence comes from Acleris laterana, assembly GCA_963966035.1. Taxonomy (NCBI): domain Eukaryota; kingdom Metazoa; phylum Arthropoda; class Insecta; order Lepidoptera; family Tortricidae; genus Acleris; species Acleris laterana. The sequence goes on from OZ014438.1 coordinate 27,701,277, forward strand.
ATACGAATTACAAAGTTTTTTTAAAAGATTTAAATTAGTTAAAGAGAAACACGTACCTAAAAGAACCTATCGTTCCGTTTGACAGTCGATGTGTATTGTGATTGGTGGACTTAATTTAGTGAAGTATTCTGATTGGTCAAATTAAAATGGTTTGGAATTGTAAATAATTCTTTTTTCCATTCCGTCAATTTAAAAACAAAGTAAACCATAGGCACATATTTTGTCATTTTCTTGTTTCCCGCTCGTTTGTTGTTCTTTACTTCGTTCGTTCGTTTGTAAGTTTTTTCGCTTAATTTTGCATTTCATTTGAAACCTAGTCGTAGAAAAAGTATTGTATGCAACGGTGTATAACTAAGTCAAAAAACACTCGTGGCGCTTTCCTTTACGATGTTCGCCTTCGGCTCACATCGTAACTCACGCCACTCATATATTTTGACCTCTCTTATACAACTATTGCATAAACTACTATACATAGGTACTTAAACTTAGTGGAAAGTTCATTCATTACTTACGCTATTACAAGTATCAAGATGTAACCGTAGGTTTAATATCAATTAAAAAAAATACAAGACAAGGAATTTACATTAACACTATAAGTAACAATTTATTTACAACAGACATTGTACAATTTATATACAACACAATAGGTAACAATTTATATACAACAAACACATTATTTAATCAATCACTCGCCGCATTTTTGGGCAGGCAGGACGGCCTGGTTGTTTTCCCTCGGCTTTTGTCACTTCTTCTTTCTCTCATCTGTCGAATAGTGATCAGATGAACATGAGCGTAGATATCGACTTAAGCAGTCTGCCGATATACCTGTCTAAATTTAGAAACAACGATCGATGTCAAGCAGGAACGTTTTCTCTCAAACAGCCACAATAAAAGCAACCTGATTACATACGAGGGTGAATCAAAAAGTCCTAAGAAATAGGGTCAAAAACAAACGAATATAATTTAATTTTTTTACTTTTAAACATAATTTCCTTCTTGTTCTATACATTTATTATACCGTTTTTCAAGTTTTTTTAAACCATCATAAAAAATGATTTTTCTTGAGCCTCAATAAACTCCTCTACGGTACCCATGACCGCGTTGTTGTCGTCAAATTTAGTTCCGCGATTGTGCTCCTTTAGTTTCGGAAACAAGTGGAAATCACTAGGAGCTAAGTCTGGCGAGTAGGGCGCATGATCAAAGATCTCAAAACCAGCTTGGCGGATTGCAGTGAGAGCCATTTGTGATCGATAAGCCGGAGCATTATTTTGGTGAAAAAGCACTCCCGCACTCAATTTTCCTCGACGTTTTTCTTGGATTGCTTGACGCACTTTTGGTATCAAATCGGTGTAATAGTGTTGAATAAACTTTTTAATCACGAAATATAGTCAGCGTATTTTATCGCTAACACTGGCCACAAAGCACTCTGCTACACGGACGTTGATTTTTCTCCGCCACTTTTTTATTCTGTGTCAACGACAAAATAAATATACCAAATATTATTTACGCTATTATTTAAACCGAATAAAAGGTTATGGGCAATAAAGGTGAAATGAGTGATAAACAGTGGGCGGCTGACGGATGCAAAATAGGGTCGTAAACAGAACATGGATAAGACTTTTATTAAATTTCGAGAAATATTTATGAATACAAAATTATGCAGTTTTTATCTTTATCATACATTATTAGTAAATACATAATAATATATAATTATGAATACGCACCTCTGTCATCTGTAGATGTAGAGAGGTCATTTTCCTTATTTAAGTGGATTGTGAACCATAAAAGGAATGGATTGAAAATATGCAATATAGAAAAAATTATGATTATTTACTACAAAAATACAATTATATAACTATTTTACAATTTCGTTCTTTTTATTAAACCCCTTGCAGTCATATCCATATTACGTATAACGTTCGACATTATTTTGACGTAATTTGCATCCGTCAGCCGCCCATTGGTGATAAATAAAAATGGCTGGTACCTCGTACCGAATTGAGTTATTAAACCAAAATAACTACGACACCTGGAAAGTGCAGGCACAAGCGGTGTTGATAAAGGGAGGTTTGTGGAAATATTTTAATCCAACACTGCCCGCGACCGTCACCGATCTAGACGCTATCGCTAACATGAAGAGTGCCAACTCTTGGCAAAGTCAGAGCTATTTTTGATCAATTCTTCACATGAAATTAAAAAACGTAAAAAAATGCAAGACAGCGAAGATATTTATGAAAGTAAGCGACCTACAAAAAAGGCTTCACTCCTCAAGCAGTTAATTGTTGCTAAATTCAAAGAAGGAGACGATTTAAGAGAGCATCTAAATCTTCTGACAGATATAGTTAACAAATTAACAAATTAAAAAATGATATTAACAAAGATCTTTTATCAGTCATAAAGCTATATTCATTATCGTCAGATTTTGTCAATTTTCGCATAGCTATTGAATCCCGTGACAATCTGCCTTCTCCAGAAGAGCTAAAAATAAAAATCTTAGAAGAAACAGAAGCCCGTAAATATACAGAAACAAAAACTAATGAAAGCAACGCAATGTATACAAATAAAAACATTTTTTTCCGAAAAAAGAAACCAAGCTACCTACTGTCAAATATGTAAGAAACAAGGACACAACACTCAAAATTGTCGATTCCGTAATAAACGCAATAATCAAGAACGGTCAAACGCAGCACAAAACATATGCTTAGCAACAGACCCAAATAAAAGTACAAATAGATGGTGTATTGACAGTGGATGCACATCGCATATGAGCAATTTAATCAGAATGATTTTTCCTCCATTAAAAATATAATGGAACATTGAAATTAGCAGCCGATGATAGCACTACAAAAATTAAAGGAAGAGGAAATGCTCAAATTAAAGTTGACGATAAGAATATAAAACTTGAAGACACATTATATGTGCAAAATTTAACTACAAACTTATTGTCAGTTTCAAAGATAACGGAAAAAGGAAAAACCGTATTATTAAAAGAACACTTTGCTACTGTCAAAGATATAAAAACGAATAGAATTGAACTTAAAGCAAAAAAGACAAATGGTTTATATTATTTGACAAATAATAAAAATGAAAAAGACTTTAACAATAAAGAAGAAACTACATTTAATGCTGAAATTGATGAATGGCATAGAAAAAATGGTCACATCAATGAAACCAGTTTCAAACAAGCTTTAAAAGAAGCAATGAATGGACTCAAGTTTGATATGACCCAAAAACTTAATGAATGCGAAGTATGCATTAAGGGAAAGATGAGCCGACTACCTTTTCCTAAAAAAATGTTTTTCCAAGAACAACACAACGTCTCGAAATAGTACCTACACTCAGACGTTTGTGGTCCAATTAAAGTAGAATCCGTTAGCGGAGGAAGATATTTCGTTACATTTATCGATGAGTACTCCAGATACTCAAGAGTATATATCATACGAAATAAAAACGAAGTTTTTGAAAAGTTTCAACAATATAAAGAAGAAAAGGAGAGATATACTGGAAATAAAATAAAATTCTTACAATCTGACAACGGTACAGAATATATCAATAAAGAATCTGATCGATATTTAAAACAATGCGGAATTAATAGAAGACTAAGCTGTGCATACACACCACAGCAAAACGGTACAGCTGAAAGAAAAATAGAAGCCTTCAAGAAAGAGCCAGATGCCTATTACTTGATGGAAACATGCCCGAAAAACATTGGGCAGAAGCTGTCTCTACCGCAAATTGTCTACTCAACCGAACACCATCAAAATTCATCGGAAATAAAACTCCATTTGAAATTTGGGTTGGAAGAAAACCATCAGTACAACACTTAAGTACACATATTTGGATCAAAAGAAGCACTGAAGAAAAACAAGAAACATAAAAGAAAGTTTGCATCAAAAGCAGGAATATTTTTAGGTTATGCAGAGAATAGCAAAGCTTAAAGAATATTGATACCTGAAACAAAACATGTTATTGTAAGCAGATATGTCAAAATAATGAAAACATTATACTACGAAAACAAACATGTCTGTTTGTTTTCGTGTTCATGAACAAGAAGATCAGAAAAAAGAAAAGTTGATCGAAATTCTTTACACCAATAAAAAAGAAAAGCCGATTGAAATTAATAATGAACAAAACCAAGACGAAAAAGATTCCAAATGCGTGACTTAGGTAAAATGAATTATTGCCTCGGAACAACATTTGAGAGAGATGAAAATCGAATAATATTAAAACAAAGAAAATATGTATATTGAAACAATATTGGAAAAGTTTGGGTGTAAAGATTGCAAACCTGCATCCACTATCCTATGGAGATAGGACTTAAGGTGCAAAAGGGACCAAGTCCTGTTAAAGAAAAGGATGTGCCTTATCAAAACCTCATAGGCTCCCCACACGCCCTGATATAATGTTTGCTGTAAATCACTTAAGCCAGTTCAACAACTGCTGTACATCAGAACATTACAAAGCAGCAAAAAGAGTTCTAAGATATTTACAAGGATCCAAGGACTTGGAACTGACTTACATAAAAGAAAATATGAGGCTAGAAGGAATAGCTGACGCAGATTGGGCATCATGTAATATTGACCGCCGTTCAGTGACAGGCTACATATTTACCCATGGTGGAACACCAATAAGTTGGGAAGCTAAGAAGCAAAGAACCGTAGCACTGAGTACAGCTGAAGCGGAGTATATGGCTCTAACGGAAGCATCGAAAGAAGCAATATACCAAAAGAATCTTTTAATTGAGCTGAATATTGAAACAGGAATAATCGACATCTACAACGATAATCAAGCAGCTCAAAAGCTGGTCAAAAACCCAATCATCAGCACTAAGTCAAAACATATCAGCATAAGGGAACATTTCATAAGAGATGCGATGAGAGATGGACACGTCGATGTGAAATACCGCCCAACAGAAAACATGGGAGCGGACCTTATGACAAAAGCGTTGCCTGCCTCAAAGCTTGACAGACTGAGGGCCATACTAAACATCTCGTGAGGCGGAGTGTTGAATAAACTTTTTAATCACGAAATATAGTCAGTGTATTTTATCGCTAACACTGGCCACAAACAACTCTGGTACACGGACGTTGATTTTTCTCTGTCACTTTTTTATTCTATGTGTTTTTTCGTGCCTAAGTATATAGCTAACCATGAAACATTAAACTTGTTACACCAAAATTTATGCGGATTATCTAATAAATTAAATGAGCTTGAAATGTATATTGATGGTATAAATCGTATTTTGCATTATATATGTGTAAGTGAGCATTTTTTAAATAAAATTTCTATTGCCTCTTTAAATTTACCAAAGTATAAGTTATGCTCTCATAATACAAGGCCTTCAAATAAAAGAGGAGGGACGCTAATAATGACTTTAAATGACAGAGAAACTGAGGAAATTCCTATATGCAATAAGCTGTATGTGTCAGATGCTTTTGAAATTTGTGGAGTAAGAGATGTAAACTCAAATATTAACATTCTTTGTTGCTATAGATGTCCTAAAGCTACCAATTTTCAAATTTCAAATTTCAACAAAAAGGCTATTATCTGTGGCGATTTTAATATTAATTTATTAATAGATAAAAAACCACGTAATGATTTTGTAGGCCTGTTAAAATGTTACAACTTTAGGCACCTTATTTATGAAGTCACTTTTAAAAGAAACAACTCGCAGTCCTGCATTGATAATTATGTTACTAATATTCCATTAGACGATATTACTCATACCGAGGTTGATCATAATGGCTTAGCGGATGGACATGCTGCTATTTTTTGTGGGTTAAACTCAACGAGTGAAAAAGCAAAAAATAAAAATGGTCTATCAGTGACAAGTGAAAGACGATATCTTAATGAAAAAAGCCTTCAACTATTTAGACGAAATTTTGCTAGTATAATTTGGAAAGATAACGGAATAAATCAGTTCCTAAAAAATATTTCAGATGTGTTTCGTGAAAGTTGTAAGAAAAAGAAGAAAAAAAATATGTTAAATTATAAAACAACAGTAAAGTGGTTGACAAAGGGTATTAAAGTCGCTTGCAAAATGAAACGGGTTCTTTGTAATATTAATAAGGCTTCTAGTGATGTTTCTGTGATAGATTATCGGACAAGATATATTAATATTTTCAGAAGAGTTATTAAGCAGGCCAAGAAAGTAGCTGTGCAAAAGGAGATTTGTAAAGCCAAGTTCTCATCAAAAGGGATTTGGGACATTGTAAATAAACGTAGGAACAAACCAAATAGACATCAGCACAAAAAAGTGATTCTGAAAATAGATAATAAAATAGTTCAGAATCCGCAAGCGATTGCAGATATTTTCTCTAAGCATTTTGATCACGGTACTAAATCGAGTACGGGTGATTTACTTTCTTCTATCGAATGTCTAGAAGGATGGACGAAAAGGTGCGAGAATGACATAACTTGGAAACAGTTCTCGGAGTCAGAAGTTGCTAAAATTATTAATTGTATGGAAAATAAAAAATCTTTTGGTTACGATGAAATGCCCATTGCTGTTTTTAAGAGCTGTGTGGACATAGTTTCGGAGCCAATTGCTCAGTTTTTTAATAAATGCTATAGTCTTGGTATTTTTCCAGATCAGTTAAAAACGGCTAAAATTCTCCCCATTTACAAGAAAGGCTTGAAAACCGACCCGAAAAATTATCGACCTATATCGCTTCTTCCAGTGATCTCAAATTTTTTTGAAAAGCTTTTTAAGTCGCGTCTCTTACAACATCTCAAAGAAAACAGCATTCTTAGCCAACGACAATGTGGTTTCCAAAAAAATCTAGGGACGATAGATGCCATTGACCTTCTCATTGATGATGTGGTATCTAACATCCATGATAGAAAAAGAGTAGCAGGACTATTCCTTGATCTTAGCGCTGCTTTTGACACAGTGGATCATGAAATCCTTATGTGGAAATTAGAATTCTACGGAATCAGGGGTAATGCGTACCATCTTTTACAGAGCTACCTTAGGAACAGACAACAATTTGTAGAAATGAAAACCACTGAAAGTGGCCACGAAAAATGTATTAGGTCTAGATTAGTCAAAATAACAAGAGGGGTGCCACAAGGTTCCATTTTGGGCCCCTTACTATTTATAATTTTTACAAATGATTTAATTGAGTTTATTTCAAATACAGTCCCTTGCTGTAAAATAACTGTATTTGCTGATGATACAAATGCTGTTGTATCAGCAAATAGTATGACGGAACTTAATAAATTAACAAATGACGCGCTTTTGGCCTTTAAGTATTGGTTTAATACAAATAATCTAAATTTAAACACTGAAAAAACTCAAATTTTACCATTTAAGTACAACTCCAAAAAAACGGATAGGCTTAGTGTCGATTTTGATGAAATACAAATAGTTGACAACGTTAAATTCCTCGGTATCTGTATTGATTCCAATCTAAACTGGAAACGGGAACTGGAGGCTGTGGAAAACTCAATCCTCTCAGCATGCTATGCCCTGAGAAGCCTAAGGGAGGAACTAGCTTCCAATATAATATAAACAGAGCTCTGACAATACAAAAGAGAGCCATTCGAACCATCATGCGCATTCCTCAATGGATCTCTTGTAGAGAATATTTCCAGAAGTTGGGTATTCTCACGGTTCCTAGTTTGTATGTTTTATTATTACTGACCCAAATGGTCAAAAATATCTCAAGCTACGAGACTAAAGAAGATCAAGAGTCTAGGTTGCTCACTCGTTCTAAAAACCTTAAAAGTAGTTTTTGCCCTAGACTCAAAATAGCAAAGCATTGTGGCAGATATCAGGCTGTCAAAATCTTTAATAAACTGCCTACTCAGCTAAAAATTATCACGAACCTTAAATTATTTAAAAATAAAATAAAAGCCTTCCTGTTAAGAGGTTGTTTTTGGGTGTATTTTTGAAGCCATCGTTTTTCGTCATTTCGGTGGCAAATTTTTTTTTTAGTTTTTGATGATAATTATAATTTTATAGGTTAAAGATTCAATTAAGAATGATAAATATACATGAGGCACCCATTTCAGGTCAGTAATTTAGTAGAAATTAAATTTAAAAAAAAAATCTCCACCGAAATGATGGCAGTGGCACCGAAATGACGGCTGCTTAGAAAATCAATGTGAAATTATATATTACAAACTGATTTATAAGTATAATCGCGAAGATATTATGTAAGAAGGCCTATTGAGTACATTAATAAGTTAACTGAGCATTTCTGAAAAAGTTTTTCTCTCTTATAGCATGTCTTTTATTTTGAGATAGCTGTGCTATTGAAATAATGCGTTTACTTGATTTACTTTTATAGTATCTTTCTCTGTCTTAAATATTGTTCATACTTGTTGTTCATACTCGGGATTATTTTTTATTTTAGCTTTTCTAATTCTCTCAGCAAGTTTCTTTTTTTCCGACTGCTCCTTTCTGTCTTTCTTTGTCTTAGCCATTTTTCTTGTTTTACCTTAAAAAATATAATGAATTGTTGAATTAATAAATCTACCCCATTTACATATTTAATGTTATGAATTCTGTAATTGTATATTTTTTGATTTTACATTATGATAAGTATTAAACAGTTATTAAGGCAGACAGACAGATGAACCAAAACCAATAAACTTTCGTTTTTATATAGAAGGGATAGTTTGGTGCTAGCACAGGAGCAATCGTAATGATTTCTGAAACAGGGCTATGCCCATTAGACGTGTTTTGGATATCATGGTGACACTAACATATCACTATTTTACAGTGATAATAATTTTAACAGTGGTAATAATGCATTTAAGTGCATTTTGTACATATTATAACGTCAATCGTCATTTCGGTGCCAAATTCGTCATTTCGGTGGATGAAAATGCCACCGAAATAGTGCCACCGAGATGACGACAACTAAGTATTTTTAAAATAACTACTAAACAAATAAAGCAAAAAAATATACACCAAATTCTCATAAATGATAACAACGTTTCCTATTAAATATAAAAATATGAACTGAAATAAGACATTGCACATCCTTATACAATAATCCACGGAAATGACGTTTAAGAGAACCAAATAGATCGTGTGAAGGACTTACCTCAACAGAGTCGGAATGCTTGGCAACAGCGTGTCCGCTCCACACAATGGCCGCAGCACAACTAACGGTCGACTCAATAGGATTGCAAAGATAGCGGTAGGTTAGTCGACCAATCAGGTAACAGCAGGTGTTTGAACGTTACGAATTTGTTGCTAATCGTGGGACAAAGACAAAATGGTCTAAATAATTTTAAATTAAGAAATATTAGCAATGAGTAATATTTATTTAAATGCGTTGTTTATTCTTCTTTCTAATAATGTATATAACTTATCGATAAGTTGACTTGAAGTAAAGTTACAATAATTTAAGTGGAGGAAATCGCGAGTGGGACAAGCCTCACAGACTTGCTGCTCCTAGTAATCTGAAATTTCGTTATTTTTTTTCCAGCTATTGTTTAAAACAAGAGTGTTTATAATATTATGCCTCGTCGTATTTTATCCTGTTTAATATATTAAAAATATATTTATCGTAGTTTGTTCACTAGTTTTTTTTTAAAGCCTTGGGACAGCTAAAAAACGTCTCTAAAAATTCACCCTTTTATAGTATAGATGAAATATTTGAAGTGTCATGAGTATAAATTGTAAACCTCTCCAGTGTTATCTATATTATATATATTGTAAATTGTGTTGATACAGATATGTTGTAAGTGATTACATATAAGTTATAATATTATTGTCATAGGAGTATTTTAAGCACCTCATTCAATTGTATATTTCAAACACAATCCTGTATTGTTCATGAATAAATAATAATAATAATAATAAACAAAATAAATATACCAAATATTATTTACGCTATTATTACATACATACATACATAAACTCACGCCTTTATTCCCAGAGTGGGGTAGGCAGAGCTACAGAATTACCAAAAACTCTTAAAACTTTTTGATAATTCTGTAACCACATTTTGCACACTTAGGCTAAGATGTTTACCAGTTATTAGTGACAGGTTGCAAGCCCATCGCCTAACAGTACTATACGCCTTTATTCCCTTAGCCGTCTCTTACGACATCCACGGGAAGACATGGAGTGGCACTATTCTAACCCGGCAACCACACGCTATTATTTAACCCGAATAAAAAATAGGCACCTGTAATGGTTTTTCCTTTGGACAGATAATCAATAAAAAGGATTCCATCTGCATCCCAGAAAACTGAGGCCATAACTTTACCTGCTGTCGGAAATACTCTAAATTTCTTTATTGGAGGGGAAGATGGCGTTTCCAGGACATGCTTTACTTTTTTGTTTCAGGCTCAAAATGGTGAACCCATGTTTCGTCCATTGTTACGAAACGACGATAAAAAGTGTCTGGGTCATGCAAGATTTTCTTTAGATTCCGCTTCGAAACTTCTAAACGCAAGTTGATACGTACTGAATGGAAACCATGTAGAGAACTTGGCTTTATTCAGCTAAAAATACAGCTTAGCGTAATAATGACAATATGACACTAACAGGAATAATAGCTCCATGGAAACGTACCATGGAGTTATACATAACATTCACCCCCTTCTAAGATGTCCGGTAGTCTTCCAGGTAGGCCGGCGGACGCCTAGTACGCTGAGACCGCCGAACATCGTGTTGAGGTATCCCTGTCGGCCTCGGATCCCCTTCGGCTGTTGACTCAATGTCACCCGCAGGCGCAGATGATTCCTCGACAACAGTTTCAGGCACATAATCGTTGTCATCGGAGGATATGGATAGATATTCATCATCTGAGGGGATTGGTGCCAATTGCCTATTTGATATTGTGCCCTCTCTTCCATTAGAATATCTGATATGGGAATAATTGGGATTACTTTGTAGTAGATGGCCTTCTTCCACAATGGGGTCAAATTTAGAATTACGCACGCTCTTTTTTATTAGAACAGGCCCTGGGGTAGTAAGCCAAGCGGGCAATGATACCCCGTTTGGGCTCCTCCGAGAGTGACTGAACATTCTTTCATGAGGAGTAGCGTTTGTAGCCGTGCAGAGTAACGACCGTATTGAATGTAAGGCGACGGGAAGTACTCTTTCCCAATCTGTTATCTCTAAACCTTTGGATTTCAATTTCAGTTGAATAGATTTCCACAAGGTGCCATTTAAACGTTCGACTTGGCCATTACCTTGTGGATTGTATGGGGTAGTCCGGCTGCAAGCTATACCGAGTGAGACGAGGTACTGAGTAAGCTCTCTCGACATGAATGAAGTCCCTCTGTCCGAGTGAATGTACATTGGGGTGCCAAAAATATAGAATATTTCATTCAGGCAATCGATTACAGTGTTTGACGTCATGTCTTTGCAGGCGAAGGCAAAAGGAAAACGGCTATACTCGTCAATGACAGTAAGTATGTATTTATTCCGTGACTTCGATGGTAATGGCCCCTTAAAATCAATATTTAGTCGTTCTAAGGGAGCCGTTGCTTTGATAAGTTGCCCGTTTAATCTTGCATATCGGGGCTTGATTTCAGCGCATACTTTGCAATTAGTAGTCATTTGTCGGATCTCGTTAATTGAATATGGAAGGTTTTTCGCTCGAACCCAATGATTCATACGGACGATTCCTGGATGACACAGATTGTCATGTAAAGTTTTTAAATTGTTGATGTCTATGTGCGCACATACTCTGGTTAATGCATCAGCGACTATGTTATCTTTCCCTGGGCGATAAATTATATCATACTTACTTAAAACAGGATAATTCTAATCTCCAACGTTCAATCTTTTCATTCTTAATTTTACTTGAATGAATTTGGTTAAACATGAATGACACCGATTGCTGATCTGTTATCAGCAGGAAATGCCTTCCGATCAGATAATGACGCCATTTGCGCAACGATTCAACTATCGCGGCAGCTTCTTTTTCAATCGAAGATTGTCGCCGTTCCGAGTCAGTTAAAGATCGTGAGAAGAACGCTACGGGCTGTCCATTTTGAGAGAGAGAAGCAGCCAGGGCATTTTCCGAAGCATCGGTTTCTACAGTGAACATAGCGTTTTCATTGATGGCAGACAAAGAAGCTTTCGCAATATCTGTTTTTATTTCATTAAACTTAGCGATTAGGTTTTCAGACAGTGGGAAGGTTTTAATCGTTACAAGTGTTTTGATTCTTTCTGAGAAGTTTTGTATCCACCTTGAATAATGAGCGAAAAGTCCTAATGCTCGTTTTAACGCAGTCGCATTTCCAGGTGCTGGTAGGTCATGCAGTGGTTTGAGCCGATTCTCGTCTGGTTGAATCGTATTATTTTTTATTGTATAGCCCAGAAGGTTGACTGTTTCTTTGTTGAATACACATTTGTTTTCATTAAGCGTTAGATTGTACTTAGCGGCGGCCTCTTTAAATTTGGATAAATTGATATCATGTTCCTCTTTTGTCTTTCCACATACGGTGACGTCATCTAAGTAGGCAAATATACCACTTAATTCTTCAGTTTCTATAATGTGATTCAAGGTACGCTGGAAAGCCGCGACGCCGTTAGTTACTCCGAACGGAATTCTCGTGAACTGATATAGTTTTCCATTTGCTTCAAAAGCAGTAAAAATCCGCTCCTTCTCAAGAATAGGTACTTGGTGATACGCACTTTTTAAGTCGATTTGACTGAAATGATTGTATTTAGCTGCTTTTGCCACAATTGATTCTATCTTTGGCAGCGGAAAAGCGTCCAATTCAGTATATTTGTTAATAGTTTGAGAATAATCTATTACCATCCTCCTCTTGTGTAAACCTCCCCCGGCGATTAGAACTTGCGCCCGCCAGGGTGAGACACTAGGTTCAATGATTCCGTCCTCGAGTAGTTTGGAGACCTCTGTTTTTATAAATAATTCGTCGTTCGCACTATGGCGTCTTGACCGAACCGCTATTGGTTTCGTGTGAGGTGACAGGTTAGTGAACAGTGACGCGGGCGGTACCGATGCTTCCATAACGTTGCAAATTCGTAGTGGCTCCTGGGTGCCTCCCAACTCTAGTTCCAAGAAAGAGTGGTTTTTAAGAATATCATGACCAATAATGGCATCAGCGCAAAGATTGTTGACAATTAGAAGAGGTTGATGTTTGTACTGATACTTCTTAAGTTGAATATTTACATTACAAATACCTTGGACGAAAGAAACGTGGCTAAGAGAAGCCAAGGTGATGGTTTGTCAGCAAGGTTTTATTTTTAATTTTAGTATTTCAGCCAGACTTCTATCAATAAAACTTACAGAGCTACCGGTATCTATTAAAGCCTCTGCTTTAAACCCAATAATTGTTATTGGTAGGGTAGGGTGGGTACGATTGAACCACTTTCACTTTAACAGCGTATAGCGAAGAATCTATTAAAGTCACGGATTCAATAGTTTGGTCATATAAAGTATGGTAATCTGGCTTTTAAATAAAGTATATTTTGTAGCTCTATCTCAAATAACTACGCCGCTATTGCCGAAAAAAGAGGACCGGGTAAATTGGTTCAATTGACCCCATGCTAGGGACAATTGAAACGGTATGTGGGTTAATTGAAACACTTCAAATAACTTTGTCATTATTTGACATATTTAATAGGTTTAAACGGTTTTCTATACTACATGAGTATTTGATGAGATCATGATAAAATGGTAACGTAACTATAACTATTTCTATGATTATTACTGAAAGAAAGTTTTAGAGGTAGAGGTAGTTAATAAATATTTTTGTATTCATCGATAGCAGGTAGAAGTTGAACTAATAATTAACATATCATATTATCAACATAGATATAATCTATTAATTAGCTATAATGGCATAATAATGCTTAAAAAAGGGAATATCATTTCTCATACAAACAAACATGTTTCAATCATAACCATGTTTCAATCATGACCAAAGTATGTATACCTACGTATACATTTATATACCTACTTATGTAGGTGAACACTTAAATGTGAAAAAGCAAACTAATAAAACCCAAAGTATCAAAGAATAGAAATATTTTTTAATGTAAAAAAGCAAAAAAATCACAGTGTCAAAGAATACAAATAACTATCATCATTTTGGTATCAAATCCTACTTCTTCATGAGAAGAAAAAATTAAAGCGAAATCATCTACTTACCTAAATATTCACTGTTTATTTTTGGTTTCTGAACAACCTTGAAACGAATCAGAATATCTTAGTCTTGGAAAACCTAATAAAAACTCAAAAAATAAAAACTTAATAAGATAAATATTATAACAAAAATGTCATATACTTATGACAACAAACTAATAAAACTTATTATCAAAGACCCACACTATACTTCGTTAGTTTGTAAGCTTTTATTCAGGTTTATATAAATTAAAAATTCATTACCTACTAAAAGTAACATTAGTAGGTACATAAAAAAATCATATCTCATCCATTCTGCTTAAAGTCGGTTAAAAAGGGACGGTTGGAACACCTGGACGATTGAAACGTTTCAAACGTCCACAGGCACATTGTTCCAATCGTACCCAACTCCTATTCTTCATTTCAAGGTCGATATTTTAGTCTTAAATACTACTTTAGCGATTACCAATATCAATAAATACAATCTCAAATAGGTATACCATACAATGAAATAAGAAAAAATACCAAAATACAAGAGGTAATTAAGATAAACCGAAAATAAAAAGACCATTTAAATGCTTAATTTTGCGTGTGAAATCTTTCCGAAGCGTCCTGCACACGACCGCGTCCTTCGCTGCCCCGCGCGCCACTGTCCAAAGATTCGAAAATGGCCGATGTAGTAAAGAACTTCGTGTCGCGCTGGTAGGTGTAACGGTTTCCGAGAAATTTGAGTTGTTTCAATCATGACCCGTTTCAATCGTACCCACCCTACCCTATAGTGGCTTTTCTTAAGCTACTCGGAGATGCAGCGGAGATTGCAGACAGTTTGTCATCACGTTGGATGTTATCATCGGTAACAGCGTTAGCTCTTTGTGGTTGTTTCGATCTGCATACGCTTGCAAAGTGGCCTTTTTTTGCACAAAGCTGGCAGTTTTCATTCGCCGCAGGGCATTTAATGCGCTGGTGTACATTTCCACCACAAAAGAAGCAACGTCTTTTCGTAATTGGATGAAAGGTGGGCGTAGATGCCGCCGCGTTAGTTTCTGATTCAGATAAAGCATTGAGATTCAATGGTGTGCTAGTATTGCTACGCTTGTGTGTTTATCCCGGCGTCTTCGAGAGATATCGCTAAATTGACAGCTTCATCCAAAGACAGGTTTAATTTTTCTAATAGCCTTTCCCTTATTTTTTGGGAACTGATACCTGCGATGAATGCTCCACGCATTGACTGATTTTGGTGCTCTTCTGCAGTCACCTCTGTAAAGTGGCACTCAAGGGCAAGAAGTTTTAAGGCTTGAATATACTCCTTTACGGTTTCATCACTCCTCTGTTTACGAGTGGCCATCAAATGTCTAGCAAGTATTTCATTTTTAGGCTTTACATATATTTTTTCTAAAATATTAATTGCATCGTCATATGTTTTGCTTGCCCGTATATATGAAAATATTGTAGGAGAAAGATGGTTCACTAATAGTTTCAATTTCATCGAGTCCGTAGCATCCGTGGTACATTCTTCTGATAGGAAATTTTTAAAAGTAAAATGCCAATGTGCCCATTTTAAGTCAGACGCAGTGGCACTTGGTTCTTCATCAAATCGCTCGGGGCGGAGATAGCGCGACATGTTCACTTTTTCAGTCTTGTTTTTATCCATTAATTTAGCATTAGTTTGATACTATTTTAGCTGAATAAATTGATACGTACTGAATGGAAACCATGTAGACAACTTGGCTTTATTCAGCTAAAAATACAGCTTAGCGTAATAATGACAAGATGACACTAACAGGAATAATAGCTCCATGGAAACGTACCATGGAGTTATACATAACACAAGTCTTTGTTAGCCTGCGTTAACATTCGCGAAACCCATCTTGCTGACACTTTTTTAAAACCCAAAACATCGGTTAATACTGAATGTACGCTACCAAACGAAATCTTTAGATTCTCTGCTATGTATTTCATTGTTAGTCGCCGATCGTCCAAAACCATTTTCTAAACTTTTTCAACGGTTTTTGCGTTAACTGAGGTAGATGGCCGGCCGGAGCGGGGGTCGTCTTCGCAGCTAGATCTGCCTCTTTTAAACCAGGGACCGGAAAACCCGTTCCTTTGCTTAAGCCGTTCGAACGGCTTACCCGTTCATACGGTAAGTCAATCGTTTCGGTAACCTCTTCACCGGCTTACCCAACGATGAGATAGCCCTATCAAGCCAGGTTACCCTAACCGTATCCCTTTGGTAACCGCTTACCGAATGTTGTTGGATTTGGTATTAAGCGCTTACCGTTCGGGTTAGGGTAACCCCTTCGCCACCTTCCCGCGCGTGCCGCTATTTTGTAGGTACTTATATGTGATGCCACGTCGTATTCATAATACCGATGAGCTGCGTCACTTTTTTGTTTAGGCATAATAAAGCCGGGAGTAGGTATGTACACTTGTACTTTTTTTAAATAACAATAACAGTTAATACCTATCTTTACTTGATTAATTACAGTCTCTTATTACCAAAACGACACACCAAATCTTAGCTCATCAAATTAACTTTCACTTACTAATATAACTACGGAGATGCGCAACGTTCGCAAATCACTAAGAAAGTGACGAGTAATATGCGTGCAATAAACAAATAAATAGGCAAACAAGTGACAAAAGGTAGTTTACGCCAAAAATTGATCACAAGGACCCAACATTTTTGCAAAAATATGCTTAAAGATCAAGGACCAAGGCTGCGACGGCGGCAATTCATAAAGCTTTGACAAATGCCGCCACGAGCGGCTCGTGCCACAGGCCACTGCACTCACCTTTGATTGAAGCGCGCGCGCCGCCCGAGTTTTGGTTTCTATAGGTTTCTACAAACGGTCCAAAAATATGTCGTACGTAGTTCGTCTAAGAACTAAAATTGCTTGAAGGTATTTTAAGCGGTAACCCATTCGGAGGTTTTGATACTGGTAAGCGGTAAGCGAAATTAACTCAATCGAATGGATTATCCGTTTAATGTGTAACCCGATGAAGCGCTTACCGAAATGTGCGGGTTTATAAAAATCAGCGCTATAAAAACCCTTTAAAAACCCCGGGTTAGGGTAAGCGGGTCCGGTCCCTGTTTTAAACTCGGCAACCCAGAAAGCGACGGTGGGTACAGCACTAGTGCCTACGGTTTGCTGAATATCCAAAAAAAAACCTTAATAGTAATTTTTTTCATACACAAGTACTTTATCACGGCACGTGACTTATTTTTTTCCAGAATGGAACGTTTTAGTCGACTTATTTCGCAAAATATTGATTTAGCATGTAACGGCGGGAACAATTCGAATGAAACTAACTAACTCAAATATTACGTTATAATGACAATTCAAATTAAAACTTCATTTAAAAACTATTTATAAACAGCCAGTTCTAAGGAATTTTTGATTCACCCTCGTATAACTTAAATGTTGGCAAAAAATTGGATCATGTAAAGCCTGACAAGTTCCTATTTAGCCCTCGCTATGTTGCGGATTTTCAGTGGAACAAATTTATTTTAATGGCAATGTTTTTTTTGACAACAGACTTTGGAAGTCATTGAATGTCACCGATGTAAACAAATCTATTTTGCAATCAAAATGCCCAAAAAATGTCACCCCAATGCATTTATTTTTATTTTAAATACATTCAAATTATTGCGGCAGAAAAAGGACGTAGGATTCAGCAGTATTCCAATAAACAATGTTTTGAAATTAGTTGTTGACATGACGGGTATGATATTCATAGTGCTGTTGTAATGAACTGGTTAGCTTGGTTCTAAATATGTATATTAAGTATTAAATAAAATTTTTTCTCATTCAAGGCGTCTGTAGTGCTACAATCAAAAATATATACAAAAATAATAAGCCGTTACCGCCATTGCCGTCGATACCTAAAAAAAAACTAACAAAAAAAGAATACAAATAGACGACTTCATAAGGCACAAAATTCATGCATTCTATGCTGTGCGAAAGCAAGTACCAACTCTCAAAAGTCTGCTTACCGAATAGAAAAAAGATATTGGTTTTACCCGTAGTAGGGAGTACTTGCGATTGCTATTGCACAGTACGGGGTCCAAATACAAAAAGTGCAGAAACCAACGGCCCATATTGAAGGAGCGTTCGGATATTGTGGTTTGGCGGGAAAGTTATTTAGACGAAATAAAAGAAGCAACGGACAAAAATATACCTCTTGTTTATTTAGATGAGAATTATATCCATACTTCTCTTAACCACGCAAAATGCAGGTATAGCGAAAATGAACCCAGTGTGTCGAATCCGTTTCAACCGGCAAACGATATATTATTGTTCATGCCGGTGGACCATCGGGATTGGTCCCCAATGCACTCCTAATGTAATGATAAGGAAAAAAAAAGGCGATTATCATGACTTCACAATCTACAATTATACATAATTATTGTATATCTCACTCGTTCTTGCACAATGTCAATACACACTGCCCCGACTATTCATGACGTACACGTATTATTGCCATATGTAAGCTGATTGTAGCGACACTATATCAGGCCTACATAGGAACTTGTCAGGCTATAACTTGTCAGGCTATAAATCTCTCTTTCTTTCTGGAGTTGGCAGTCCTGCTTTTATTTAAAGATAAGCGTTTAGACGAACTATCCTTTTTGTGTTACCTGTCTACGTGTTATGATTTGATTTGCATGCCATACTTTAGTTTAGTTAGACTAGAACTAGACATACCTACTCATCTTAATAATCTGTGTGTGTTGCATCCAAAAGCAACATTATTTAGACATATCCTATAATCTGTGGCAACGTTATCTGTCTGTTTGTGCATGATGGATCAGGGTGAGATTTTATTTATTTTGTTGCGATTACCAGATACTTATCTTTAAGGAAAGTAGGACTGTAGCCTTTATCATGTGTCGTACAGGTTATCGTATTATAAATTATCGCTTTTATGGTTATTTGCACTATGACGCCTTAAATTTTCTTATGTTTCTATGATATTACAGGTTACCTACAGTGAATTTGTGTTTATATAATATATAAACAGAACATATTATGTTCTTTCTGTCACCCATGTGGCATTTATTGATCAGTTGGAACATAGATAAGAGTTTTCTGTATACATTGTGTTGAAATATGTGATACGATCTTTTCTAACTAAATATCGGCTTTTGTAACCAACGAAAGGCTAGGAGTACAAGTCTGTTAAAGTTAAATAATTGGTCTTTATCAAAACCATGTAAGTCGGGTGAAGACATGACTTATTTTCGTGCCTGAAGACTTATTTCCGTAGGACGTACAAAATATCGTACCGAAACAAATTAAATGTCGCAGCTAGCTAGGTATTTAAGTAAGTAATAGTCGTGATTCTACCAGCGCTTCACAGGTTGAGAAGCCCCGTGACAATTAAAAAGCAATAGTAAATAATGCAGATTTGAAAATAGGGACTCAAATGGAACTCCGAAAAAGGTATTTAATACCAGCAATTTTATCAGGTTGGTCTGTTTTAAAGTTTTGTGATTTGATCTATGAGGTCAATGTGATCAGTTACTTTAACCATCTACTTCAATACCTATCACTTCTCACCATGAGCTGCTGCTGCATGAGCATGTGAAAGAAGATAAACTTAAAGATACAATAACCTGGCTATTACAATAATTCTGAGCAAGGGTAAGCCACCCTAAAATCAGCCCTGTCCTAATATACGCCATGTCAAAGAAGATAAATATTGTTTCATAAATGAAATTGGTTAGGGGTTGCTGTGTTTGATAAAACCACAGATCACCCCTGATAGATACCGCTTATCACTAATTTTGTTCAATGTATAAATCAAAAAACATGGAGGCAGGCATGGGATGTGGCGAAAGAAAAAGGGATGATGTGAAGGCCTTTAAATATAAAGGCCTTCCCATCTTTCACTGACCGAGTAGGGATGGGACATACTTATTGTGATGATCATTTTTATCAATATAGAGATTCACCATCTTTTATTTATCCTTATCCTTACATAGTATAAAACTAAGTTGCTCCTGCTGTCTGTATGCTTAGATCCTTTAAACTACTCAACGGATTTTAATGCAGTTTTCAGCAATAGATAGAGTGATTCAAAAGTGTAGTGCAATTTATTTGTGTAATATTTATTTAATTATAGCTTTTGTCCATATTTTTATATAACATTACATTATTATTTAAATTATAAGTTAGGTGATATGGCCCCTATGTGGGAACGCACATCCAGTCCCCGCCAGCCACCTCTGCAATATCCTCCATCCATCTCTTCCTCTGTCGTCCAACACTCCTTTTGCCTTTAGGGCCTTGCCATTTGGTTATTTGTAGGATCCATCTTTTGTCATCATTAGCATTAGCGCATGTTGCAGAGCATCTGTCAGCTTAGTTTTCTTCCGTATCTCTATATTTTTTATTTTCTGAATATTTCTTAGCTTAAGGATGCTTCTCTCTATCGCATGTTGACAGGATAAAATCTTGTTTTTAATTTTCTTTGTGTAGACCCATGTTTGGCTGGCATATTTTAGACTTGGTAGGATACAAGAATCCATTATTATCTTTTTTAGTTTCAGGCTATAGTTTCCTTTTAAGATTTCCTTTTGTGCCCAGTATTTTTTCCATGTTATGTTTATCCTTCTGACAACTTCATTTTCATTGCTGTTTTCTTTAGAAGAGACTAGTTTTCCCAGGTATATATATACCCATCAACATAATCTATTGATCTGTTTTCTAATAGGATTGGTTTCTTGTAGCTATTTGTCATAACTTTAGTTTTGATCGAGTTCATTTGTAGTTCTACTTTTTGGTTTTCTGTGTCTAGACTGCGCAGCATTTTTTCCAAGCCTGTGGCAGTTTCACTAAAAAGGACTATATTGTCTGCGAATCGCAAATGTGTTAATTGCTGATTCCGTATCCATATTCCATTATTTCTCTATTAATATGATCATTTGTGGAATATCCTGGTCGAAATCCTGCTTGTTCGATTGGTTGGTTTTTGTCAATTTCTGGTGCTAGTCGGCTTAGTATTATTGATGAGAACAGTTTGTAAGTTGTAGATAGTAGACTGATAGGTCTATAATTACCAATGTCCAGAGGGTCTCCCTTCTTGTATAGTAATATTATGTTTGACTTGCACCATTGGCTTGGTATTTGTTCCGACTTAATAACCATGTTGAAAAGCTTTGTTATATATGTTCCCGAATTGGGGCTCCGATTTTTCTTGATTCATTTGTCAAGTTGTCAGGCCCTGGGCTCTTATCCGGTCTAAGTTTCTTTATGTGTCTTAGTACTTCTACCTCGCATATGGGCTCTACTGTCGTTTGTGATGTCTCTTTTCCAATCATGCCAGTTTGTTGTTCAATGTCTTTATCTTGTGGTGGTTTTTTGTATAATTCATCTGCATATTGGACATTCTGAGTATTGGATGATCTGCGATTTTGATATACTGCGTATTGGATCAAGTGCCAAGTTTGGGCAATACGCGTATTGGACATGACGCGTATTGGATAGCATGCGTCGAGACGGAATGATGTTGCACATTTTATGATATCTTTCCTATCTTTGGCTTCGCCTTTCTTGCCCTTAAGGTTTTGTATCCAACTTTTATGTGTTGTCAGTTCTTTGAAGGATCGTTTGGAACTCCAAAAATTTGTTCGATTTTTAGGGTTCCGTAGTCAAACTAGGAACCCTTATAGTTTCGCCATGTCCGTCCGTCCGTCCGTCCGTCCGTCCGTCCCCAGTCTAGCTCAGAGACTCATAGTACTAGAAAGCTGTAATTTGGCATGAATGTACATATTAGTCACGACAACAAAGTGGTAAAAAAAAATTTTGAAAAATATTTTTTTTTAATGCACCTCCCCTACACGTAACGTGGGGATGTCTTTTTTTTTTCTTGCCTACCCCATAGTGTGGGGTGTCGTTGGATAGGTCTTTCAAAAATATTGCGGGTTTATGTAAACAATTTTTCGATTAAGGGATCCGTTTATGAAATATTAAGCTTTAAAGCGCTATTTTTTGTTAGAGTCAAGTGTCCCCCCCCCCCCCCTACAGCCAAAACTACAAGTACTAAAAATCTGAAAAAAATCTTCAACGAAAGTGCATATAACGAATTTTAAAGGAAAACCATCACGGCTAAGTAGACATGATTAGTTCCTGAGATACAGGCGACTAAAGTGTTTATACCTACTAAAAATCATCTAAGACAGCGCCAAATAACTTTAAATAGAAAATTGGTTCCTACATGTTGATTTTTGAGATAGTTTTTTGTGTTTGTCGTTACGGCTTCGGAACCCTACACTGAGCATGGTCCGACATGCTCTTGCCCGGTTTTTTCTATTATTATTTGTCTATGGTTTTGATAGTCATGTCTGATGGACCTATTTCCTTTTTTGAATAGTTCTTTTAATTCTTCTTTAATTTTCTTTGATTTATTTTTTTGTTGCCAATATTTCTGCTCTTTTTGATATAAAACTCAGAGTTTTGGTGCTAAATATTTGATTTTGTTTGGTTTTTTTCTCTCATTTTCTTGTCTATTTTAAGTGATTGTTTCTTCAAGCTAGTTGTTTAGAGTTTGTATATCATATGTATTAATCATAGTGTCTAGCAGTGTTGTTGAATTTTGTTTGAGGTTTTGTATGTATGTTGTTTTTTCGCTTTCCGATTTTAAAATGTTAAGTGGGGCTTTAAATGATCTTCTAGCAGAAGATCTTTGCTATATCAGTTTTGAGAGAACATTTGAGCATTCTGTGGTCATATGAGAAGTTTATTTTATTGAGTACTTCTACATTGGTGATAGATCTGGGGTTGCTACTTAGTATAAAATCTATTTCGTTCTTAGTTTTTTGGTCTGCTGATATCCAAGTCCATTTTCGGGAGGCTTTCTTCTTAAAATATGTGTTCATTACATTTAATTTGTATTCAAGTGCATGCTGTATCACGCCTCTGTGGTTTCTTTTTCCATAGCCGTATTTTCCCATTGTTGTGTTTTCACCGGGCTGTGGCTTTCCTAATTTCGCATTGAAATCTCCCATTAAGAGCAAAGTCTTGTCGGCTAGTTCATGTGCTCTCTCCAGGTCGTTGTAGAATTTACTGATATCTTCTTGTGATGAACTCTCTGTAGGGGCGTAGACTTAAATTATCGATAATAATAGGCATTCAAATTTTAATTTTAGTATGGCTACTCTTTTTGATATTCCAGAGAAGCTTATAATATTAGCCTTATAACATTTCTTAATTAGAAAGCCTACCCCATGTTGTCCCGCTGTTTCACCTATATAGCAGAAAATGTAGTCCTTGTGCTTTTCAATGTTGCAGCCCATTCTCCTTACTTCTGCTAGCCCAATGATGTACCAATTAATTTTTTCTATTGCATTACTTAGTCCTAATAGTCTCTCTGTTGTTGACAAGGATCTTGCATTGTAGGTATGTACAGTCACGGACGTTAATTGATATGCCACTTGCCACTGTTCGTATTTTAGCCGTGTAATACAAATCGGGTTCAGTCGGTTTTACTCGTATATCGAGATAAGGAAATTCGCACGTCTTCGTACGAAACGAAACATTGTTATGCCATTGTGAAGTTATCCACGAGCATTCACGAGATTACACGATTAATCACGAATACATGACACCGCGGGAACTACATAATATTAAAGATGACGGATAAATAGATTGATTAGTTCGAATCACAAGGAGGTTATAGGTTAAACGTGATTAAAATATTGACAACTGGTATTTTAGAAATATTGCAGGATCGTTGTCATAATGACATACAGGTCAAATTAAGACGTCAGTATTATAAATTAACAAATTTTAAGAAAATAAGATGCCACCAGCAATTTCTACGGAAACTCGTCACACAATTGTGACTTTGCACCAAGAAGGGCTAAGTTTGCGAGCCATAGCAAGACAGTTGTTAATATCGGTGGGTTGGTTACTTCTATATTTATTCTAGTATAAAACAAAGTCGCTTTCTCGGTCCCTATATCCCTATATCCCTATGTATGCTGCAGACGGGAGTTGCAGAAAACTCATATAAACCGAAGCAAAGCGGGTCGCTAGTGATTAAATAATATGGAAGGTTTATCTCTCTCTTCTTCCTGATATATAAAATTCTCGTGTCACATTGTTTCCTCCGAAACGGCTTGACCGATTCTTATGAAATTTTGTGTGTATATTCATTAGGTCTGTGAATAGGACGAAAACTAATGATAAAGGTGATCCACCCCACACTATTCCCTCGGGACTCGTGTAAACGAGCTCCACGCGGACGAAGTCGCGGGCAATAGCTATTATTGTTATAGATGTTATTTTTTTTAGCGAGACACAGTTGCCTTGTGGGTCAGGCGATTTGCTGAAGAAGGGCGTATCGTAGATCGTCGACAGAATAATCATCGCCCTGCTTTATTAACTGAAGCCCAGCGAAGAGAAATGTTCCGCGAATACGAAGTTAATGGATTCATTCCGACAAGGCGATTCGCGGAGCGTTTTGATGTGCATCCCAGAACAATTCGGCGACATTTGCACTCAATTAATTTACACCATAGGATTCCTGCCTTCAAGATCTCTCTTACAGAAGCTCATAAAGCTGCACGACTAAATTTCGCTCGCGAATATTTAAATTTCGATTGGACATCAACAATTTTTAGTGATGAGAAGTCATTTCAATCGTCAGAGTGTGGTCGTTTGAATCTGTGGCGGTTAAACAACACTCGTTATGACGTGAATAAGGTTATACCAAATACAAAATCTGGCCGCATTAGTGTCAATATGTGGGGTTGGATAAGTTCTGAAGGTGTGGGTGAACTCATTCAACTACCTCCTCGGGCAAATGCTTTAAACTATATTACCACATTAGAAGAAATTATGCTTCCCACTGCACGGGTCATATATCCGCAACAAGAAATAGCAAACATCAATTTTGTCCATGATAATTGCTCGATACACAGAGCCAGAATTGTCAACACTTGGTTTCGAGAACATCCTGAAATTACTGTTATTCCATGGCCGGCGAAATCGCCGGATCTAAATATAATAGAAAATATTTGGGGTTTAATTGTGCAAAGATGGGAATGTCGTAATGAGCGAAGAAAGGAAGCTATCGCACAACATTGCGAAGAAATATGGGAAGAAATGCGAGGGACTGATATCTGCACTCGCTTATGTCAATCTATGCGGTCACGGCTTCAAGCTGTCATAGATAACGAAGGTGCATATACACGATATTAGGCGAGTGTAATGTCGGTTTCGAGCATATCGCCTTAAAAAATAGGAGAAGGTTCCCAATTCCGCTGTAAGTTTTTCACTCAAGGAAAAGATTTGTTTTTTTTTATAGGAGATTTTTTGTTGACTTTTATATTGGTTTAGTTTTTCACAAAATCCTGTTGTGATGATGGAATCCATGAGGAAACGACATCCCTGTCTTTGCACCATTAATCCCCAAATGTTTTTTAGATCTAAATGTTTGCTTTTTCTTGTTGCGGTTTAACATTATAAAAAGGTGGTCGTTAAAAGCCCGACGCAAAAAATCTGACAAAACTGTGCAAACACATTGCTGGATTTCTTTCATGCTGCTTCTTCTCAACAAGCTGCGGAATAAACACCAAATCTGTATTTTATAATTTATTGACTGATTAAAACATTATGTAACGTATTTACTTTTTTTATTTTATTAAATTTTACGCTACTTGTGAGGTAATACTTTAATCAGCCATAGTTATGCAGAAAGAGACTAAAAGAACTAGAATATTTAATCATTTTTAAATTTAATATCTAGTATACTAGAATTTTAAAAGTTTGACTATTTATTGTTTTTTTCGAGTCGAAAGAGTCGAAAGTTTCGACTACACGCTGACTAATCAATTATTTTCAAGATGGCGGGGTTTGACGTGTTATTTATATTAAGATATTTGCAACAGTTATCACATTGTCATGGATGTTTTTAATTTTTTAATTTTTAATTTTTTAATCTATGTTATCACCAATAGTAGACGGTGTTTAAACGTTGTCGTAGCAACCCTATTAAACGACAAAAATGATTGTGTTCAGTAGAATACAGATGTAGTGCAAAATGATTTTCCTTCGGGAAAACTCGGATCTCAATCGGAATACGATGGCACCCGAACTGTCAATCAATGATTGTATTAAATGAGTGACGTTTTCATGTCCATTAAAATGGAACTTTATTGTTTAGTGTCA
The DNA here is from genome assembly GCA_963966035.1 of Acleris laterana. Classification (NCBI taxonomy): domain Eukaryota; kingdom Metazoa; phylum Arthropoda; class Insecta; order Lepidoptera; family Tortricidae; genus Acleris; species Acleris laterana. Next base: position 27,727,522 of record OZ014438.1, read on the forward strand.
AATGACAAATGCTGTCATTTGTCACTTTGTCATTTGACACTAAACAATAAAGTTCCATTTTAATGGACATGAAAACGTCACTCATTTAATACAATCATTGATTGACAGTTCGGGTGCCATCGTATTCCGATTGAGATCCGAGTTTTCCCGAAGGAAAATCATTTTGCACTAAGTACATCTGTAGCTGATTGGGCGTTGTAATCACCAATAGTAGCTGTTGTTTAAATGTATAACCATAGCAACTAGACATGCAATTTGACTTTGGGTGAAGTCACTCTGTGGTCTGATTGGTAGTCATGGGGTTAGCCAATCGTTAATGTTGCATGTCATTTTGTTCTTCTATCATACGAAGACGTGCGAATTTCCTTATCTCGATATACGAGTAAAACCGACTGAACCCGATTTGTATTACACGGCTAAAATACGAACAGTGGCAAGTGGCATATCAATTAACGTCCGTGACTGTACAGTTACGAGATTAAATTTCGTCCTTAGGTCCAAAGTCTGACATTCTACAACAACAACGTTGAGTTTCCTAAAAGTTACAAATGACTTGACATGTCTAATGCATCGAAATATAATAAGTATGGAAGAGTAACGTCTAACAAAAACGACTGACAAATCCGCTCCAAAACGCCCACTTTTTGAAATGAAAAGATCTTATGTATCGAGTGGTTTCAATAATCAACTAAATGTTAATTGAGTTAAGGTATGAAGTCATTTATGTCAGATGCTGGTATAACGTTTGAGTAGACAGTAATTTCAGTAAGGTTTTATACCGTTTGAAAGACAAAAATCTGCAATTGGTTACAAGTTCTCTGACACAAGATTTCCATTTGTCAATATTTTTTTTCATAAGGGTTATTTGAACGCGGCCATGTCTTTCAACATTTGACGTGGATGGTTTAATACAAAAAACGTGGATGGTTTAATACAAAAACAACACAGTAATTGAATAATGAATTTTATTAATATTTTTTATATGATTGAATGATTGTTCCCCTTGAATCATTTAACATACTTATGTTACACTATTATAAAGTTGCAAAATAGTATATCAGAAGATATTATGTTGTAAGACTAGTCAGCGTCAAATAGTCTTTAGCATCTAAAGTGCCAAATATATTTCAACCCCTTTTTTATTCTTATAGGCATAAAGATCAATCAATATCAATCACTGTGTGGTGATAATAGCTTAATTACAATGATTATCGTAGTTAATTAGATAAATATTGCGAGAATAACATATCTAATAGACCTGTGATGTGATAAACTCCTCGACGTCTGATATTCATTTAAATATTAATTAAATTATTGTAAATGTTGACAACGTACTGTACAATTTGGGACCGCTGTTACTTTTAAAAAATGTTTTCCAGTTTTTGAGATGACATAATCCGATTTATCAAAATGGATGCTGCAAATCCTGAAATGTTTGCTAGGCATCCAATTCTCATTTCGCAATTCGCGACGAACTGCATCCACCCAAGCCAGACAGCGTTCTTAATTTTTTGGAAAACATAAAAAGGTCATATTTAGTTTTTTTTATTATGTACAAGTAAAGATGACATAAAATTTAATTTCCTATTCATTCGAAGTAGTTGCTTGTAATTCACATTTTTCAAAGATATATTGCATAACATCGGCCATGACATTTTGGTATGGGAATATTAAAAATTCAATAACTTACTAATGAAAATAAATATCGCTTTGTTTTGCATCTGTGTGGGTCCTGCACCAATTTACAATGCAACTTGGCATGGTTGCAGCGTCATTTAAATCCGGTAATCATTAATATCGATTTTTTTCTTTTGTGATTGTAAACAACTGTTTGACACTACGTCAGAAAGTCGACTGATAGACAGTTCGGCACTCATTAATAGCTCCACCCCCGCCGGCACTAAGTCAGTGGGGCAGATTTTGAGCGTCGATTACTCTTCCATACTTATTATATTTCGATGGTCTAATGACATTGACGACTTCAAGCATATTTTTCTTGAAATGGGTCACAAATTAACACTCGTGACCGTACATATTTTTAAGTTGTATTTTGTTTTGTTTGTATTATTTGTGTTCCTTAATTTTGATGGAGGGTGGTGGTCTTCATTCCCCACGGTGACCAACCGGCTTGGGGAATATGGTTTTTTGCTGTTGTATTGCATTGTTGTTTTTTCTTTGTTCGTCTTCCGAGGGCTGTTGTGCGTTAGTTGTCATTCGTTGCTTGTTCCTGTGCGAGTGCTTGAGTTTGATCTTGGGCGGTTCATGTATTCAAATGCATTTGTTTTGTTTATTTTATTCGGTGCTCTTGTACTTGCTCTCTCATCCGTAGCTGGGTGTGTAGGGTATTTGGATGGTGATCTCTTCCTTTTTAGGGTTCCGTAGTCAAACTAGGAACCCTTATAGTTTCGCCATGTCCGTCCGTCCGTCCGTCCCCAGTCTAGCTCAGAGACTCATAGTACTAGAAAGCTGTAATCTGACATGAATATACATATTAGTCACGCCAACAAAGTGGTAAAATAAAATTTTGAAAAATATTTTTTTTTAATGCACCTTCCCTACACGTAACGTGGGGATGCCTTTTTTTTTTCTTGCCTACCCGATAGTGTGGGGCGTCGTTGGATAGGTCTTTCAAAAATATTGCGGGTTTATGAAAACAATTTTTCGATTAAGGGATCCGTTTATGAAATATTAAGCTTTAAAGCGCTATTTTTTGTTAGAGTCAAGTGTCCCCCCCCCCTACAGCCAAAACTACAAATACTAAAAATCTGAAAAAAAAATTCAACGAAAGCGCATATAACGAATTTTAAAGGAAAACTATCACGGCTAAGTAGACAAGATTAGTTCCTGAGATACAGGCGACTAAAGTGTTTATACCTATCAAAATCGCCTATGATAACTTAGATAGAAAAATTTGCTAACGGGGCGTGCAGGACGCGCGGGGGGAGTCTGTCCAAGTAACAAATCGAGCGACAGCCGCGCTCATAAGCGCGAGCGCCTACATGCTGTTCGGACGTGCCCCGGAATGCTACCTACTAGTTTGCGATTTGCGATCTGAAACTTTACAAATAATCGACTAGATTATTGATTTGAGTCGAGTATCGTTTGGAAAACTTAAAATTATATTTACTGGCTTGTATTTTTTTTCAATTTCTATTAATTACTTTATAAAAGATTAAACTTTTATTGTAATTTAAAGTCGATTTGAAGCAGTTTAGATACCTAACTACCTACATAGGTATACTGATCTCACACTTAAAAGCTTGGCTCTTGTTTGAGATATTAGATACGAATTTATAAGAAAAAGAATCATTACTAACAATAAGTAGATTTAATTAGTTCCTGAGATACAGGCGACTAACGGGTTTATACCTACTAAAAATCATCTAAGACAGCGCCAAATAACTAAATAGAAAATTGGTTCATACATGTTGATTTTTGAGATAGTTTTTTGTGTTTGTCGTTACGGCTTCGGAACCCTACACTGAGCATGGTCCGACATGCTCTTGCCCGGTTTTTCGTTAGCTTTCTCATGGCTCATCTCACAATAATCTTATCATATTGAATGATAGCAACATTCCCTTTTTTCATTTCTTCTTGTTGTTTTATTTTCAATTCTTTCCTCACTTCTAATATGTCTTTGGGGAAGTCTTCTGTAGCATATATCGCACCTCTATTAGAACAACGACGTAAATGTAAGTTTGACGATTTTAGAGAAAACGCATTTGAACATTTTTATGTTACTGTAATCACTATAACGTTTTTTCGTTAGGTGTTTAGTAATAGTTTGACCTATAAAATAATACATCATTGTATAAGTAATTTATATAGATTTATCTTGTTTTATTTAATATTGTATTTTTGTGGCTATGGGAATGTTATTTTGGGTAGACGTACATTTACGTCGTTGTTCATCGAACATATCTAAAACCTTTTAACCCTTGGCAAGCAATAACGACCTAAATACTTAATAACTATAATTGATTCAAATAAAAAAATCAAAACTTCTTCTAATAAAGTTATTTAAATAAATATATATATGAAATATATTGTGAGTAATATTTTTTTATAATTTAAAAGCAACAGATTTACTTACTAATCGTCTGCGAAACAACCCAGTTATTGGTAGATAATTAAAACTTAGTGCAATATTATTTATTTATTTTAAAAGGAACAATCACTGTAAATTACCAATACATTAAGAATAATAGCTACTGGCATAGTTATAATATTACTACTATCAGTCTTACCATCCCATTTTAATCAACAAAACGAAGGCATAAGCATTAAGACAATTAGGTTACACCTATGTTATTTTTTTTAAATAATATACATTATGTGGTAACGACAATGACTTAATTGCTAAAAGCGTCTATTTTACACTAAATATGTCATCCATTTTTACATAAGTAAAATGCAAAAATGACGTTTAACACAATTAAGTTAATGTTGTTTCAATAAAGATATATTAGTTGGGAACAACAATGACTTAATTGCTACAAACGTCAATATTGCAGTTAATATTTAATCTTAATTTAATTTAACAACACGCTAAAATGACGTTTAACACATTTAAGTCAATGTTGTTTCTTAAATCTCAAAAAAAGTATGGCCTAATTGCCTTTGCGTCGATGTACATTTACGATGCGACCGGCTGTCTTCACACCACAGGGGCAACTGACCAATCAGTCGTTGTAGATTTCAATGGCGGCTTCAAAAGTATAATGACACAACGCCCTCTGGCCAAACTTTACGGGAAATACTTGAAGGTCAATATTGCACTAGATAGTTTGATCGATTTGGAACCGTTTCGTATAATTAAGTCATTTTTTGAAAAATTTGCATTTACGTCGTTGTTCTAATAGAGGTGCGATATGTCTGTTGGAAAGTTTTTGTTGTTTCTTAGAACTTCATTTCTCTGCCATGCCAGAGTGAATTTGACAATAATAGGTCTCCTCCTTTTATCATTATTTTTTCCCAGTCTAGAAGTTTCACTGATTTAGTAATAACTAATAATCAAATCAAACAATGAAATTCACAAGATTCAGTTAACCAAACATGTAAAACGTCTCAAACTCAGTGGGAGTACGGTCGCCCAAGAAAGTGGTATACCAGTTTTGTCAAAAGTTTCTGCGAGATCTAATTATCGTTAAGTTGACCCTTGTCACTGTCATAATATTATTGCAAGGGAAAATCGAACTTGTTGTATTATGGTGTGGAAATGAACTTCAACCCTAGGGCAGTAGACAACATTTTTGGCAGACTGTACTTATTATTAGTTAGTTATTGAGATTTAAAACTGGATGTTTCAAAGTTTTACAGAACGTTACAGATAAATTGACATCACGGTGATAAGATCCAAACGCAGCTTGAAATGTTGGGTAATTTTTTTTTTTAAATATCTTCAAAATCGGAAAATTTATCGACAAATAAATATTGTATTTAGAAACAACGCCGGACATCACTACGAAATCACAAAGGGGCAATATAATATTATTGGGACTGACCTAATGAGTAAAACGAAAATGGCGGTTTGTTACTGTATGTTACTATAACTTGACCATTTGTCAAATATAAAATGTAAAATGAAATGCCTACCGGTGAAATGTTATACCATCTTTTTTAAAGTTTGATGTTGTTAATGACTTTCCACACCATTTCACGGAACATGAAAGCATTTTGAGTAATTTCTTACATTGCTGTATATATTTTATGACAGGTTTCTCACTCAAACAGGAGGCGTATGTGTACCTACGTATAGGTCTAAAACATAGTTGACACTGACAGCGGTCATGGGTGCTGTATGACTGCAGGGTGACTGGTAACTCGACCTATTCCTTTAAAGGGGTTACCTACACTTACACTAGTGCTTATCTATACTAATATTATAAAGCTGAAGAGTTTGTTTGTTTGCTTGAACGCGCTAATCTCAGGAAATACTGGTCCGATTTGAATAATTATTTCAGTGTTAGATAGCCCATTTATACTGGGTGTCCCAGAAACCAACGTCAACCCGCCCAGGGCTGATAGAGCAGCTCATAAGCTATCGATTTAACCCCTATGTATGTTCAGCAATTGTTATTAGTTTCGGAGATATTGATCATTTTATCGGATTTTTTGTCACTTTTCCTTATGTCCGTGATACGAAAAACCCCTAAATTGATGTATTTATACCTTTTTTTTTCAGTGTTTTCTTGCATGATTAGAATAACTGTGAAATAAGGAAGTTTTTAAAGCTACATGACATTTTTTTTTTCATTACAACTTTTTGAGTAAACACACAAAGTTTGTTTTTCCATACTTGGTGAAAATCAAACGCGTGGTTCCCTTAGTATGGAGAAAGTAACTCTGTGCGATTACTTTAAAAGTTGTAATGAAAAAAAAATGCCATTTAGCTTTAAAAACTTCCTTATTTCACAGTGATTCTAATCATGCAAGAAAACACTGAAAAAAAAAGTATAAATACATGTATTTAGGGGTTTCTCGTATCACAGACATAAGAAAAAATGACAAAAAATCCGATTAAAATGATCAATATCTCGGAAACTAATAACAATTGCTGAACATACATGGGGGTTAAATCGATAGCTTATGAGCTGCTCTATCAGCCCTTGGCGGGTTGACGTTGGTTTCTGGGACACCCTGTATATCATACTCACAAAAACCGAAGCAATTTGCAATAAATGTGTCCCAGTTAACTGGGGGTCTAATGTCACTGGTATTCGAGTTGTTTTTACATTTTAGATATTTAAAAAAATACCGAAAAAAATTAAAATAGTCAATTGTGAAAAAACTACTTCACTTTGGGAACAAAAATGCATTTTTCAAATAGCTGATATAAATAAGCAAATGCTTCAAACAAAAACACTTGGCAGAAATTCGAAATTCCTTTTGAAAATTTTGTTTCTGTCGAAACAGCTTCAAAAAAATGTATGACATTTGGCGTAGGTACACATCACGGAAAAAACTTCCTCAATTCACGTCCACAAAAAATGTTGTCCACTTTAGTACACGTTTTAAACATTAAGCTAATTTATCGAATATCGCTGCCGCGCTTTAATTGAAGCAACATTTCTCTAGCAATATACATATTAGGGCATGCGATAGATCATTTTCGTATAAATTAAGAACGAGGAATCTAATTTTCGAACAAAAATAACGCGCTTTCTAACAAAAAAAAACGAATATTTCATATCATGGTCTAATAAAACAAGGTCTTCTCTTCTGAAAAGGGACGTTTGTTACGAGGGCTGCTACTTAGGTAACCGGAATCCGGGATTCCAACATTTTTAAACGCTATATCTGACCTCCATGGTAAAATTTGAACTTTTTTTAATACTGGCCGCTATATATTTTTTTTCTTATGTACGCTAGTCTTTTGTTTTTGGCGGGTTTAAATTTTAATCTCGCTGCAAGAATGGAACTCACTCGTGAAAATATTCGTGCTATGATTTATTACGATTTTCGGCGTGGTTTAACGCAACAACAGTGCATAGATCAACTAACTTCGACTTTTGGTGATGAAGCTCCATCCAAAACTACTGTGTATCACTGGTTTAGTGAGTTCAATCGTGGACGTAGTATGCTCAGGGACGAAGTTAAGGATGGTCGCCCGAAATCGGTCGTTGTACCACAAAATATTGAAGCTGTGCGAAAACTTATAATGCATGACCGTCATGTTACGTATCGCGAGATAGAGGCGACTATAGGCATATGTATGACGAGCATTAATAAGATATTACATGAACATTTAGCTGTGAAAAAAATTTGTTCGCGTTGGATCCCGCACAACTTAACTAAGGATCAAAAAGAGGCTCGCGTCGAATGGTGCAAGGAAATGTTGAAAAAATATAACCGTGGTGACTCAAAAGCTGTTTATAATATCTACACAGGTGACGAATCCTGGATCTATGCGTATGATCCCGAAACTAAACAACAATCAACGGTGTGGGTGTTTCAAAATGAGCCGAACCCTACGAAAGTAACTCGTGCAAAAAGCACCTTGAAGCAAATGGTGGCCTGCTTTTTTGGTATTAATGGCCATGTGGCTACAGTGCCCCTAGAGAATCGTAAAACGGTTAATTCGGAGTGGTACACGACCATTTGTTTGCCGGAAGTATTTGAAGAAATACGGAAAAACAACCAGCGACGGAGAATCATTCTGCACCATAATAACGCCAGCTGTCATACATCACGTGAAACGACTCGATTTTTGGAAGGTCAAAATATAGAATTAACGGGTCATCCACCTTACAGCCCTGATTTGGCACCCAATGATTTCTATTTATTTCCAAATGTAAAGAATAAATTACGTGGTCAACGATTTTCGACCCGTGAAGATGCCGTCGACGCGTTCAAACAGCACGTTTTGGAGATACCTCAGTCAGAGTGGAAAAAGTGCTTTATAAATTGGTTTCAACGTATGCAAAAGTGCATCGATTATCACGGAGAATACTTCGAAAAACAATAAAACCATATTTAGCCATGTACGTTTGTTTATTTTTTCTATTCCGGTTACATAAGTAGCAGCCCTCGTACGTCATCCCAAAGCTGCCACTTGATTTTCTACAAAGGAGGGTCCGGAAAAAAAGTAGCAGCACATAATATGGAATTTATTTTTATTTTGTGCTAATTTCTAAGCAGTGCATTTTTAATAGTAATCTGTAGATACTATTAAATAAAATGAACAATAAGAATGGTAAAAATTAAAGAGGGATTTCAAGTTTTCGCCTTTTACATTAAATCTCACCTAAAACTTTTTGAACAGTCTTTTGAGAGAATTTATGAGGTGTTTGTCATAAACAGTTTTTTTTTTAAGTTTGATGGGCTAGTTACTTAATACCTTATTGAATTGTCTTTTGATCATTATTTAATATTTTTGATTTGACTTTAGTTTGAGGTAGTTACCTACATGGATTTTCAAGAAATGTGTATTTGCCATTTTTACGGAAATTTGTCTCCCATAGAAAAACCCCTGTCAGAGGTTAGATTGGAGAAACTTCCTTACTACCCAACGTGAAATCCAGTTTATTGGTATAACTTATTCGTATAATAATATTCTTAAAAGCATAAAACAAGTTCTGAAAATGGAAATTCAATTGTGGTATTGTAGAAAACGGCAAGCGAAGATTGTCAAATTGTGTTGTGCAAAAAGTTATAAAGTACATTGCAATAAATATTGAGAAAACTTTTGAATCTCATATATTTCAAAATGATTGTATTTTTATTTAATAGTATGATATCTACAGATTACTATTACAAATGCACTGCTTAGAAATTAGCACAAAATAAAAATAAATTCCATATTATGTGCTGCTACTTTTTTTCCGGACCACTCCTTACCCAATGATAATTTATAATTAGATACGTTATCTGCGCGCAAAAGCGTTCCTTATGACTGCACCGAGCGAACGTCGAGCGTCCAGTGGCGCCCTCATTACTATTATTGTGGTTTCTATTAACTAAAAAAATCCTTGCAATCAGACAGTCGATGTGTATTGTGATTGGTGGATTTAATTTGGTGAAATATTTTGATTGGTCAAATTTAAATGTTTTGAAAATGTAAAACATTCTATTTTCCATTCATCAATTTAAAAACAAAGTAAACCATAGACACATATTTTGTAATTTCCTTGATTCCCGCTCGTTTGTTGGTCTGTGCTTTGTTGGTCCGTTCGTACGTTGTTTCGCTTAACTATGAATTCCGATGATTATGTTATGACACTAATGACGTATAACATTTGTGATAAATTAAAAATAGCAAACAAAATGTTAACGCATTATTATTGAATAATCTTTATACGTACCTAAAGCAAAATGCTCCGACATGTGTTTTTAGTTATTTTCCAGTTATTTTGTACTACGGTAAAACATTCCCTTAAAACCTTACATTTACTTCTTGAACAGTCTTTCTAATGCTAAAAAAACAAGGTATACTTAGTAAGGGTAATTGTCAATCGAAAAGCAACAATCTTTCCAAGGTGATATATTTATGCAATATTCCTCTAATTCAGGGTCATGCCTACAAGGACAAGCGTTAGAGACTCCCGGAACATAAATGCCCCTGGATGAAAAAACTGGCTGCTAACTGTTAGGTTCTGACAGTTGATGACACACACACTCACACAAAGAGAAGCCTTTTGCCCAGCAGTGGGTAATACATTTTTGAATTAGCAATATACTGTATATTATGGTAATTAATAATAATAGTAAGTACTCCTCTACATGGCACGCATCGTGAGGAGGTTGCTTGAGCCCAGCCCCGCTGCCGACGGCACTCGTAGGTTAGGTTTTTTATAGTGTTTATTTTTGTATTACTATTGTTATTTTACTTTTATATTTGAATACTTATTGTAAAAAACCAAATTTAAGAAATATCTGAATTATCATCTTGATTAAAATATAAAAATACTTGAGGGGCAAAATCCTATAAAATTGTTGGAGAATCCTTGGTATAGTCTGAACTTTTTCAACTGGCCCTCTTGGACTTGCCTGTAAACGCAATGGTCATTGTATCTAAACAATCGAGCGGACGATTTGCTCCCTGGGCTTTCTTCCCTGTGGTCTTTCTCAGTAAACACACATTATACCTAGCATACCAATTTCATCACAGGACGTTTTGCTCTCAGTACGACCCCATCTGAATTGATCCACAGGTACTTGAGGCATGAGCGAAAGTAGCGTATTAGTAGGATAGCTGCGTATGCGGACAGTCGCTCACGTAGTCGACCTAATTCAATAAATAAAATATTCTTGGACATTTACCCTCTTATTCATAATTGCACAACTTTAGTTAAAGTATGCTTCGTCACTTTGTCTTATATTCGAATTTATCCATGAATAAGAAGGACAAAACATATTTTAAACAAACATTGGCTATGGTAGGATTTGTAGTTTTATGAATAACAGGGTTAGTATGTAAATGTCTGTGGTTTTGACCCTCGTGCCTTCATTCTTCCTTTGGAAAGGCCATAAGAAGCAAAGTAAACTAAGCCCTAAGTGACTAATGTCATCTTAAAGTTTCAAAAATATATACCATAAAAAGTACTCCTGGTAGGCTCGAGGTATAAATTCTGTAGGAGGGTGGGTGTCTCATTGCACTATAGTAGGGGAGCCCAAGAGGGGATTTCGGCATTTACTCCAGCGCGGCAGATCAATATACAGGGGAATACCTTGTACCCGCTTAAGTACTTCCACCAAATATGAGCCCCTTATATACAGTGTGTTACCAGCACCCTGTTTTTTTTTTAAAGTAGGTTAAAATAACGTATATCTGTAACGTAACTATGACATTAATTTAATTAATAAACAACTTTTCTGGCTTTGTTAACTTTCTAACAAAATGTTAATTGCCAGCAATGTAAAGCACAGCAATTTGACAAGTGTAAATGACTGTCGACGGGATACTTTGATTGTTATGATCTGCCCCCGTACCACGACATGCCTTGTACCAAGCAACAGCGATACTGATAACGATGAACACGCAGCACATGCACGCATGCACTACATAAAAAATGGACAGTATCTAAAAAAAAAAAATTGGGATGTTTTTTTTTTTTTTTTTAATTGATAAAATACTTGCAAACAATTGCTAAAGCAACGTATTATCGGCAGTTTTAATAAATGCCCGCATACCGGTAACACACTGTATGGCCGCCCGTCAAGGATAAAGGATAAGATTAGTAAAAAAAAAGATATCTGAAATTCTCGAGCGCGTCAGATTAAGGTAGGGTGAGTTAGTAGCACGCTAAAAGTGTATACTCCACTAATTACGGTTTGTTCCTAATGGTGCAGTGAGTTTGTTTGTTGCTACACGCCCCTCGGTCGCCCTTTGATGATAAATTTATTTGATTAACAATTAATGACGCGTCAAATTAATCGGACGTGACCGTGGCACGCGTATTCAATCAGTACAAATCGGAAGGAACCTGGTGATTGCTGACAAAACTGAATTGAAACGCCAAATACAGCTGCGCGGAGGGCGACCTTCAATCGCTGCAGCAACCTCTTTCTCCAGTGTTAGGAAAATGCAGCAGTGGTTTTTCTTACACAGATATTGATGCTCTTTCAGATGAGCCTTGGTTTTTTAAGGAGGTCGATCGTACTAGATACCTAAGTACCAGGCGTCTTTATCATGCTGCTGCCACTGATAAGGCCAATGATGAGGGCTTGCAGCACTGCATTATCGTATAGTCCTACACCTCCTCTGTTTCGAGGAACAAACGACATTTGGGAGTCTTAGTACTAGAAACCCGATTTTAAAATTTTCTTTGATTATTATTTTTAATACCGCGACCAGGTTTTTTGCATTGCAGCATCGCCATTTAGTGTTCTCCCACTAACGAGGCGTCTAAATATATATATTTGGGCTATTTCCAGTTGTCCACACCCTCGAAATAATGTGAACACTTCACACTCTTTAATTTGACTCAACTGTGTTAGTTTTTAGTTAGTTTTTATTAATGTACTTCAATAGATATTAAACCGACACAGTTGAGTCAAATTACAGAGCGTGAAATGTCCACATAATTTCGAGGGTTTGGACAACTGGGAAAAAAACCCCAGTTGTCCACACCCTCGAAATTATGTGGACATTTCACACTCTTTAATTTGTCTGTGAGTGTGGACCAAAGGGGTGTGGACAACTGGGAATAGCCCATATATTTCACCCGGTAGTCTTATCGGACTAGGTTTAGTGTCATGGGCTCTTAGAATAACACGACTTAATTCCATACTTTTCGCCAATTTAACTGTAAGAACCATGCTTTGTAAAATGTTGGTTTATATATTTTTGTTTTTTTCTATTTACTTACAGAAAAGTAACATCAGTAATATGTCGTCCCGTAATCTGCGAAAAGTATGTGGAAATAACAGCCTACCAGTGCCCGATGACGATTCTGATGATGATTACCAGCCCCTGTATGCAAAACAACCGGCCTCCAAGTTTACCTACCAAGGTGTAAGTTGTTATTACTGAATATGTGTAACACCATCCTCAGCGAAACCAATGTAATAAATGTCTCTTTAATCCATTACGTACCATTTGATGTTTAAGTAGATTTAATAATTTCATGATTGCAGTAAAAACATTTGTAGAACCACTGTCACACTCACATAGTAGTGTCACACTCACACGTACACAAATATTGGATTTAGATGACTTGATCTATTATGATTTATTTCTTTCTTTCTTTCTCATTGCAAATGAATAATATTAACTGTACTGATATTGTTTGAGCAGCAGTTAATAGTACATTATTGCCTAGGCAGTGAAGCAGGCAATTGCGGGCCGAGGATTGGTTTAAACAGACGAGCTTGCGAGTCCGTTTAAAAATACGAGGCCCGCAATTGCCGTACCTGCCGAGGCATATAAAGTGCTTTTCTCAAAAATCGCAAGAAAAAAATTGTGTTGGAGTAAGTAAACAAGCAAGCTTCACATAACAAAAAACTATTACTCTTTACCGCCTTTATGTTTATGACAAGGAGAAACGCAAGCTTTTTTTAATACTACTCAAGCTATTCGAGACACAGATAAAAAAGTTATGTTCCGAACAAAATTTGGATGTATAAGACTTGTGCCCTCATTTTATTAAGGCCGTTTTCACTTTTTAAAAAGTTAGATACTAGATAGTAATGAAAGTATGCATGTTTTTTTTATTTATTTGTGATCTGTCAGTAAACTATGTACTTCGCATCCCAATATATAGATAGTAATGTCAACTTTTCCTGTAATTTTTGAGAAAAATATTATTATGATATCCTTTATGCCCAGCTCCTTTTTTTTCTGTGCTTGATAGTATTTAGTACCACGTAATGAGGCCCAACGCCGATGGGCCAGCGCAGCTCAGCCATGCGAGGGATTCTTGGTAAAAGTCTAAACGCCAAACACTTAGTTATGAGACTTATTATGACTATGACTACATACTTACCTATAAACTAGTTGAATGAATTGTTTGTTGTTTTGTTGTATTGTCTACCATGTTATCATCGTTTTTTTTAACCCAAAACATGACTTGTGCACTCGTAGGCATTATAAGGTTTTAGGCACCTAAGGCTCTGCTAGGACTGCGACTTACGATAAGGATAAAAATTGCAGAACTTGCCTGCTGTCTTACTCTTAACTTCTAAGTTAGAAAAAGGCAGCAAAGGTGTGCTTCTTGGTCTAGAACTGGAGTTAAAGTAAGACAACAATCAACTCCTGCAATTTTTATTGCCAGTCTATTTCATACTTTATGATTGACTGTGTTCGCCAACAAAGTGGTATTCAAGATGACACCTCTTACTTACGTGTCGTAGTATAAGATGATAATCGAAGTAGAGATTTGCTTCTCCAATTTATTCAGCACGTATCTTTCTTATTTATATGGCTAAGCATTGTCATTATGGCAAAAAATGGGAGCACGATAACCAAAAGTGTGAACCTTGTAGCAAAATGTGGTCTCCAAAGAGAAGAAACGTTGTTGTAGATTAGATTGTATGTATGTATGTAAACACTTTATTATACAAAAAACAGTAAAACAAATATATATATATTGTCTAGTGATCTGCCCCGACTTCGGCTGAAATACTTATCTATTGCAATTTAAAACGTTCAGTTCGGCGATATATATATATATATATATATATATATATATATATATATTATTCAGTTTTTGGCAATCGCCGAACTGAACGTTTTAAACTATATAATATACATATATATATATATATATGACACAAGAAGATGCACAATGCACTTAGGATTAAAATATCTTTCGGCTTTGCGATTTTTTACTTTTAATTGGCTGGCAGCCCGCCTTTGCCTCGCTCCCGTTAAAACAAATTAATAAATTGAAGGTTTTAGTCACGGGTAATATAATAAAGATAAAAGAGGAAAATCACCCTAAACACAGGTGACAAACTAATCACGTCAAATAAAGACGTGGCCATAGCATTTGAAGATTATTTTTCCAACATAGCCATAAATACTACGAAATGTCTTAAATCATCCGCGCTTAAAGCTCAATCATTACTTTGCACTGATGTCAGTAAATGTAATATAAACTTTGAATTCAGCCCTGTAAGTTCAGTTTCAATAGTCAAGGTATTTAAATCGCTTAGTTAAATAAGACCGAGGATTTGTGGGGCACATCAGTTAAAGTACTCTTTCATATCATAGATGTAATTGCACCCCATCTAGCATTAATTTATAATAAATGCATATCGGAGGTTATCTTTCCAGATCTCATGAAAAATAGTAAAGTCATACCTCTTTTTAAATCGGGCGAGATGAGTGATTTAACGAACTTCCGTCCCATTTCCATACTACCAGTTTTAAGTAAAGTCTTTGAGAAGTTAATGTTAAATGGTATGTTAGGTCACTTCAATAGAAATAAACTGCTCAACAGTAACCAGTTCGGCTTCACCAGAGGACGATCCACTATTGATGCGGCATCTGTTCTCATTAAATATATATATAACAGTTGGGAGAAATCTTGCGATGCAGTAGGAATTTTGTGATCTTTCTAAAGCTTTTGATTGCGTGGATCATACGACCCTTATTTTAAAATTAGAACATTATGGATTGGCCAATAAAGCTTTAAGTCTTATGTCTTCTTATCTACGTGATAGAACTCAAACAGTTGTTGTAAACAAAACTCAATCTGTTGGAGCTACAGTGAAAATAGGTGTGCCACAAGGCTCTATTTTAGGTCCCTTTTATTTTTGGTGTATATAAATGACTTACCACCTACAGTAGATAAACTTTGTGATATTGTACTTTTCGCTGACGATACTTCACTAATTTTCAAGGTAGAAAGAAAAACTGTAGACTACAGTAGGATAAACGCCACACTAGTTAAAGTACTTAATTGGTTTACTTCCAACAATTTGCTACTAAATGCTAAGAAAACTAAATGTGTTAGATTCTCTTTGCCTAACGTTAAACCGGTAGATTCTAGAATTTTTCTAAATGACGAGTGTTTGCAAATGGTAGATAAGGCAGTTTTCCGACAGACAAAGATGCATGGTCTAAACCCGAAACATAGTCAATAATAATTTGATCAATTGCAAAAGCTTTATCTTGTCTAGGGGACACCGTTGATGTAGGAAAACATATCGAAACTTTTATGTGGTCATCTTGCACCGTGTTATAAGTTATAAACAAATATGAGTAGGTGTTTTTTTTTTCTTCCTTTATCTCTCACGTAAGATTTTTGGCATGTTTTCCTGCTGATCTACGCATGTTATTTGATATTATATTGAATTTAATATTTATTGCTTTATATAATGCTAGATTAAGTAGTACCATTGTAATATGTTTAAAAAATGACTGACTGCTGAGTTTCTTGCGGCGTTTCTTCTCAGCAGTGTCTCCTCTTGGGAAGCGCTGGTAGATTCTTGACGTGTAAAAGTGCCCGTACGGCCTACTTACTGAATAAATGTCTTTTATCTTTTGAGGTTTATCCAGTAAATAGTCAGTACGGGCAATTTTACACGTCAGCAATCTACCAGCGCTTAGCAAGAGACCACTGCTGAGAAGAAACACCGCAAGAAACTCAACAGTGACAGTCGTGTTTTAAATATTGCCTTTGATATGATGGAAAGATGTTAACCACTTAACTGACGATCAGCTCGGCTAGCACTGCCAGCGACTTGCGCGACAAGCGAGAAAGAGCACGATGTAGACCTTCCTCACGTGTTGGTAGCACAACGTGCGCGACCAAATGTCAAGGCGAGAGATCTTAGTCGCTTGACAGTTTGGGGCGAAATTTCCTCGTAATTCGTAACACAAGTGCCCATAAGGCGAAATAATACCACGCTTGTCAACGTCAAAAGACGACAGTCTTCGAGCTTTCAAGCCCGCGAAGTTCGAGAGAGGTTTCAGTTTTGATCGTCACGGATTTTGAACTAACGTTTTGGTGGTTGGTTTATCTTTTTAAACAGTCTATGTAAGTAAGTATGCCCCGCGTCTCCGTAAACAAGCCCTTATACAGTACTTATGTAAAGATCTATTAATTTTCTGACCGCCTTTTGATTCGTGCGAGTATAGTTTCATGTATGTTATAAGAATGAATGTATGAAGAAATCTTCGACTATACTTGTTTCTGGACTATTTTTGTAAGCTAGAAACATAGTTGCATGAGTTTAAGGTAGCAGATAAATGTTCTCCGTGAAGTAGTCAATCGATGGGATTTATTCTGTGCACCGACTTTTGATAGTAAAGAACAACAAAGAGATAAATTTAATCTACTGTTACTGACATGCTTCCACTGCTCAATTAACTTGTGGGGACCCTTTTCTCTAAGAAGGTTCTTTAATTTGAGCCACGCGGCTTCAACTTTTTGACCGCCAAGTGGGCCAGTAAATTCCCCCGCGGCGAACAGCGGGTTTGTGGACATGAAGTTCACCATTAGTTTTAATTGTGTTTGGGTACTTTTTACTATGAAATAACAATGAACAATAATTTTTTTTTAAATAAACAACATTTCGGCGGGCAATTTATCACTGAACCAGTCAGAAAAGCATTCATTTTTGTACCTATAATACAATTGTCAACAAAATGATACGAAATTACTGTTGCGTAAAGTTATATGCCCATGCACTTTGCGCATAATCGTAGCCGCCATGTTGACCAATGTTGATAAACAATAAACAACTTACTTTACTACAAATCACAGATTGTAAAACGGTATAATCTGACACATGTGATTTCGCAGACAGATTATAAGCTCGCGTAAGGGTTGCTGTTCACTCAAAAAACGAAGGGGCCCGCACTTTTTCATTACAGATTCAGTGTTGCTACAAAAGAATGTCCCATTAATAGAATACTATCTGCACAAATGGCAACACATACGTCTCACCCGCGGATTAACGATCTCGCTTAGAGAAAATGTCTCGACACGGGCACTTATGCTTCCAGACAGTGGAGACAGATATTTCTCGTCTCTCGAGCTATATCGCTTGGGCACATGTGCTAGCAGTGCAGAGCGGTAACAACTGTCAAAATGTATGAACTAACAGTCGATTAATATTGATTAAATTTAACATCTTTTGGAGAAATTGATACTAACCCAGCATTATATAAAACAATGAATTTATCATAAAAAATGAAATATCATGCGTGGTCAACCATGCAGGAAACGTGTAAAAACCCAGAAGAGCCAATATATATTAACAATAAGAATAATAAAAAAAATCTTACGTATGAGTCCCATGACGGTGCAAGATAACCACATAAAAAGTTTCGATACATTTTCCTACAGAAACCGTGCCCGCTAGACATGATATACAATGGGTCCTGAATTCCTGATAATTCCTCAACTTAATCTTGAAAATAAACCCGTTTTTTGGTTAACCTATTTTTACGATTTTAATTTGATTTGTAAGTATGACAGGAAATGCTCTGGGGTTAAAAAACCGTTTATTTCATCTTAATGGACCTTATACGAGGCGATATATTTCACTTTGTTCCGATAGAGTTCACAGAAAACAAAGTTTTTTTTTAAATCTTTGAATAAAGAAGACTTCAAAGTTAAGTTTCAAAAAGTTGTGTTCTGTTTTCATCCAATAAAAATTCAATGGTATTATCAGAACCCATTTTTAATTTAAAAATAAATTTTATAGCAAATATGTACTTAAACGCAGTTTTTCACAGTCAAAATAACAAATTACTTATTTTTACCATACATTTAATACAATGTTTACCAATTTGTGACGTCATAGTTCTGTATCAATTTGTATGAGGCGTTTTGAACGCTTCGTCGAAATATCGGGACTCCCATTTCTGACTTCTGCAGTTCAGATTGCAGTTGGTCCTATGTATACATTTGATCTTTACAAAAAACTGAATTGAATGACGGCAATTTTTTTTTACAAAGCCTAATTTAATCCAGCTTTTATCGCTTTTTAGGGTTCCGTAGTCAAACTTCTTATAGCTTCGCCTTGTCCGTCCGTCCGTCGTTCCGTACGATCGCAGCTTAGCTCAGAGATTCTTAGTTCTAGAAAGCTGTAATTTGGCATGAAAATGCATGTTTGTACGCCGACAGAGTGGTTAAATAACATGTGTAAGTTGTTTTTTCCATACAAAGTGAAAAGCAAACACTGGGACACCTAGGTATGGATAAACAATCTTTATGTCATTACTTAAACAAAGATTTAAAGATAAACGAGCAGTTGATTTAAAAACTTCGCTGATTCGTAATAATTCTAATAATGTAAAATACCACTGACATTTTTATGAATTTTCGATATAACGATATTTCGTGACATGAACATAAGGGAAAATTACCAATAATAATCAAAATCTAATTATCAATATCTCTGAAACTAACAAAAATCGCTGGACATACATAGGGGTTAAATCGATAGCTATTAGCCCTATCACTTTTGGCGTTGGTTTAGGGACACCCTGTGTATCAGAACTTGACGTAAATACTCTTAAAAAAACTCTCCTTTGACCGACTTTTTAATGTTTTAATGTTTCAATGGAGTCACTCCTATTAACATTTAAATTTTTGTGATAATTTGAATTACTAGATAGAACGTATTACATCTATTTGTTCTTATTAAAGACCATTGGGCAGAACGAGGATAGGTATGTAGGTATACGTATTTATTTACACCGGAAAAAAAAGCAAACAAAAATGTATTTAAATAACCGGGCAAGAGCGTGTTATTCGTGTAGCATCATGCTCAGTGTAGGGTTCCGAGGCCGTTACTCAAACGAACACAATAATCTATCTCAGAAACTACGATGTTGAAAAGTGCCCCAGCAGGAGCGTATCTTCATGCCACTTAGGTCCTTTTGTTGAGAAGTGCAGTTTTTCGGCAATAACTATAAAGGTATCAAGATGAAAATAATTTTCGTTGAAAATATTTACTAAGCGTAACCTTTGTGATTTTTTTTGTACGTAACATACGGTTTAAAACATAAAGGGGGTGACAAAATTTATTCAACTTTCGCAGCGATTATTTCTGAAAATATTTACCTAATCAAAAAACTGCTTGGGAACCTTCAAATGATTTTAAAAGAACTGTCGAAATTATGCCACACGACATGCTGATTTTTTGTATCCTCTTCGTTACTGTATGGAGTGCCCCCTAGAGATATATATTTTTGTTATGTATCAACCAAACTAAGTAGCGGCTTCTACAATACAGCAGTGAACCATCAATGCAACTGCAGGGTAAAAGTGTATTATCAGTAGAGATAAAACTAAACCAAATATTTTTTAAAGATTATGTATAACGAATAAATGTAAACCTAATTTTGAGCGACCTGATTAGTCAGGGGGCGTGTCTAAGCAGGAGGACAACGATGATTTACTGCATTCTTTACGTGAATGGACTATAGTCGGTCCTTAAGTTCTGTCACAAAGGTTTATTACAATTTAAAAAATAAATAATAGTTTCATAAACCTGTAGTACGTCAATCAAAACCATATTTTAAATAGAATAAAAAGAAGCGTAACTTGTGAGCATGGGTCAAAACACGCACGACCACGATACTGGTAACGGCTACAAGTGCTACAACCTTTGTAAGAGTTCTCGTATGAGTCGAAATTTGCGTGACATATTGACCAGACTTTTATCTTTAAATTCTGATACAAATGTATTCCAAGCAACTAAAGACAACAATACACGACAAACTATACTCCGGTCAAGCTTCATATCTCATTAAATTGACCTTACTATTGACGATTAAGATTTCATTTCATTTGCAGAAATACGAAAACACCAAATTTCGTGCTTCATAAGCTGGTTTTTAAGTGTCGTTAAGAAAATATTGCTGGTCTCTGAACATACCCAGAGATGAGAGGCTTCAAAATATTAAATAAAAAAGTTTCCTGGTTCACAAAGACTAACTTTTAAAGCATTTGCAAAAAGTGTTTTTTTTTCAGAAAACTGCGTATTTTAATTGGTGCCAGCCGTTAATGTTAAAAGATCTTATCGGAAATTGCGGCGACTATGTGGAATGATGATTAGTTCCTAAAAATGTACTTTAATTAAGCTTTTAAATTTTATTTATTTTAAAATAAAAAAAATAAACAGAAGTTAGTTTTATTTGACTAAACCTTTGTGACAGAACTTAAGAACCGACTATTTAGGTTTGATGGTGGGAGTATAAGTCTGTCTCTGTGTCTTAGATAACGTGTTGTGGGTAGGTCTTCGAGTTTTGTGTTGTATTCGGAGTATTTACGTACGAACTTGCAAACCTCTAAAATTATTAAAACTGGTAGAATAGAAATGGGACGGAAATTCGTTAAATCACTCATCTCACTCGATTTAAAATTTGGAAAGATCCCTCTGAAATGCAATTATTGTAGATTAAAGCTAAGTGAGGTGCAATTATATCTATGACATGGTAGATGACTTTAACTGACGTTCCCTGTCAATACTCAGTATTTTTTAAACTAAGCGATTTAAATACCTTAACACATAACATTTAGTAACATTAGCACAAAGTCGTTTTTGAGCTTCAATCGCAGATGATTAAAGTCAGGATTGGTGTTGCTACAGTTGCGGTCGCTCTGCGATTCTTACACACGAGATAATTTTTCTCAAGATGAGACGGACTACCTTCGGACGGAAACTGAATACTCAAAACAAGCAAATAGCTTTTAAAATGTACGAATATTTTAGAAAAATTATCGGACCAGAATTCTATTGATACTTTAATAAAATAAAATAACATAAGGTTACCTACTGCTTCTAGTGCACAATTAACCTCTGGTGTATCACACTACGCGCGCTTATCGCCCGCTCCTCTCTCGGTCCCTGCTGAAGTCGTACCTCCGCGCGGGCGAGGTCTAATTTAAGCGGTCTATCTAGAGTTGCCTTCTAACTGGCGTTCGTTTTCTCCATGTATAACTATAATTAGGTATTATTTATCACTACATAGTATAAAACAAAGTCGCTTCCCGCTGTCTATCCCTATGTATGCTTAGATCTTTAAAACTACCCAACGGATTTTGATGCGGTTTTTTTAATAGATAGATGGATTCAAGAGGAAGGTTTATATGTATTTTTTTTTTAATTTTAAGTTCTGGTGTTACAGAAAACTTATATAAAACGAAGCGAAGCGAGGGCGGGTCGCTAGTTTAAATAAATAAAATAAACCGGTTATTTGGTGGAAGCTTTATTATTATTATTACTATTTTATTTAACAGCTGGAATTGAGCTCAGAGTCCGAAGAGCATGAGTCAACGGAGTTCGTTACGACGGAGGAGGAGGAGCCAGCTCCCGAGCCAGAGGCGAGCAAGAAAAACAATAAAAAGAAAAACAAGAAAAAAAAGGCCAAGCAGGCGGCCAAAACAGCTGATGATGAGGTACGTGGTTTACTTTAAAACCGTTCCAAACGAAAGAATGTCACGCACAATTTGTCAATGAATTTAGAAAGTATGGAGTCAAGTTTCTTAATTAACGAAATGTGAGGTCAGTCGATTTGCCCGGGGAAAATAAATAAGTTAAATATTGGGTCCTTATCTACAAAATTGGCGTTTTTTTACGGGTTTTATTTCGTACGGAATTTATTCATTTCAATTTTAACTTTCAAAATATTTTTAAATTTCATTAATGTCGCGTCACTGCGTTTCCGTACCGTCGCCGTATTTTAAGCAGCGGTGTGTGGAGCATGCGTCAAAAACGGTACTGATACGACGCGTCACTGTGATTCCGTACCGTCGCCGTATTCTAAGCAGCGGTGTGGTCGCAGCTTTAATCCCAAAATTTTACGGCACGTCACTGCGATTCCGTATCGTGGCCGTTTTTTAAGCATTGGTGTGGAGGGCATGCGTCAAAAACGCTACGGATACGACGCGTCACTGCGATTCCGTACCGTCACCGTTTTTTAGGGTTCCGTAGTCAAACTAGGAACCCTTATAGTTTCGCCATGTCCGTCCGTCCGTCCGTCCGTCCGTCCCCAGTCTAGCTCAGAGACTCATAGTACTAGAAAGCTGTAATTTGGCATGAATATACATATTAGTCACGCCAACAAAGTGGTAAAATAAAATTTTGAAAAATATATTTTTTTAATGCACCTCCCCTACACGTAACGTGGGGATGCCTTTTTTTTTTCTTGCCTACCCCATAGTGTGGGGTGTCGTTGGATAGGTCTTACAAAAATGTTGCGGGTTTATGAAAACAATTTTTCGATTAAGGGATCCGTTTATGAAATATTAAGCTTTAAAGCGCTATTTTTTGTTAGAGTCAAGTGTAGTCCCCCCCTACAGCCAAAACTACAAATACTAAAAATCTGAAAAAAATCTTCAACGAAAGCGCATATAACGAATTTTAAAGGAAAACTATCACGGCTAAGTAGACAAGATTAGTTCCTGAGATACAGGCGACTAAAGTGTTTATACCTATCAAAATCGCCTATGATAACTTTGATAGAAAAATTTGTTAACGGGGCGTGCAGGACGCGCGGGGGGAGTCTGTCCAAGTAACAAATCGAGCGACAGCCGCGCTCATAAGCGCGAGCGCCTAGATGCTGTTCGGACGTGCCCCGGAATGCTACCTACAAGTTTGCGATTTGCGATCTGAAAGTTTACAAATAATCGATTAGATTGTTGATTTGAGTCGAGTATCGTTTGGAAAACTTAAAATTCTATTTACTGGCCCTTGTTTTTTTTCAATTTCTATTAATTACTTTATAAAAGATTAAACTTTTATTGTAATTTAAAGTCGGTTTGAAGCAGTTTAGATACCTAACTACCTACATAGGTATACTGATCTCACACTTAAAAGCTTGGCTCTTGTTTGAGATATTATATACGAATTTATAAGAAAAAGAATCATTACTAACAATAAGTAGACTTAATTAGTTCCTGAGATACAGGCGACTAACGGGTTTATACTTACCTACTAAAAATCATCTAAGAAAGCGCCAAATAACTAAATAGAAAATTGGTTCATACATGTTGATTTTTGAGATAGTTTTTTGTGTTTGTCGTTACGGCTTCGGAACCCTACACTGAGCATGGTCCGACATGCTCTTGCCCGGTTTTAAGCATTGGTGTGGAGGGCATGCGTCAAAAACGGTACGGATACGACGCGTCACTGCGATTCCGTACTGTCACGGTTTTTTACGCATTGGTGTGGGCGTAACTTTAAACCGCTCATTCCCAAAATACCAGTATTTCAAAATACCAAACTACTCTTTTTACCAGGTACTCAAAAAAACAGATTCGAAATGTTGGGTAAAGATAATAAATAATATCCTAACTTGTACATTTCGTTTTGGGATTTCGATATATTGAGAATCAGGTATTTTAAAATACTGGTATTTCGGGAATGAGCGCTTTAAACGCCATATTTTATAGGTAAGGACCTAGTATAAACTAGTAGTACGAGGGCTGCTACTTATGTAACCGGAATAGAAAAAATAAACAAACGTACATGGCTAAATATGGTTTTATTGTTTTTCGAAGTATTCTCCGTGATAATCGATGCACTTTTGCATACGTTGAAACCAATTTATAAAGCACTTTTTCCACTCTGACTGAGGTATCTCCAAAACGTGCTGTCTGAACGCGTCGACGGCATCTTCACGGGTCGAAAATCGTTGACCACGTAATTTATTCTTTACATTTGGAAATAAATAGAAATCATTGGGTGCCAAATCAGGGCTGTAAGGTGGATGACCCGTTAATTCTATATTTTGACCTTCCAAAAATCGAGTCGTTTCACGTGATGTATGACAGCTGGCGTTATCATGGTGCAGAATGATTCTCCGTCGCTGGTTGTTTTTCCGTATTTCTTCAAATACTTCCGGCAAACAAATGGTCGTGTACCACTCCGAACTAACCGTTTTACGATTCTCCAGGGGCACTGTAGCCACATGGCCATTAATACCAAAAAAGCAGGCCACCATTTGCTTCAAGGTGCTTTTTGCACGAGTTACTTTCGTAGGGTTCGGCTCATTTTGAAACACCCACACCGTTGATTGTTGTTTGGTTTCGGGATCATACGCATAGATCCAGGATTCGTCACCTGTGTAGATATTATAAACAGCTTTTGAGTCACCACGGTTATATTTTTTCAACATTTCCTTGCACCATTCGACGCGAGCCTCTTTTTGATCCTTAGTTAAGTTGTGCGGGATCTAACGCGAACAAATTTTTTTCACAGCTAAATGTTCATGTAATGTCTTATTAATGCTCGTCATACATATGCCTATAGTCGCCTCTATCTCGCGATACGTAACATGACGGACATGCATGATAAGTTTTCGCACAGCTTCAATATTTTGTGGTACAACGACCGATTTCGGGCGACCATCCTTAACTTCGTCCCTGAGCATACTACGTCCACGATTGAACTCACTAAACCAGCGATACACAGTAGTTTTGGATGGAGCTTCATCACCAAAAGTCGAAGTTAGTTGATCTATGCACTGTTGTTGCGTTAAACCACGCTGAAAATCGTAATAAATCATAGCACGAATATTTTCACGAGTGAGTTCCATACTTGCAGCGAGATTAAAATTTAAACCCGCCAAAAACAAAAGACTACGTAAGATAAGAAAAAAATATATAGCGGCCAGTATTCAAAAAAGTGAAAATTTTACCATGGAGGTCAGATATAGCGTTTAAAAATGTTGGAATCCCGGATTCCGGTTACTTAAGTAGCAGCCCTCGTATAGTAGTTTGGATAAACTTTCAAATGGTGAGCCAATTCAATTGTCTATCAGATGTTGAGGAATGGATTGGAAAACGGGTTCAAGTCTATTTTCTATAATTGGCTTATTTCAGTTAATAATTTATAATGTTGTAGGATGAAATTGACAAATCTCTGAAAGAAATAAACGCTTTGATGGGAGCGCCAGCGCCGGCGCCTGCTAGCGGTGTGGAGGACAAGCAGAAACAAACTCTGATCCCAGACGTGCTCCTCGTCCAACCAAAGCACTTGAATGTCGCTAATGAACTCAAAAAGAAATTTGGCGCAGATTCCTCGGAAGAACGGAATAAGAGGTAGGTACTACTTAATTCTCGCTCTAGCGTCATTAAAAGTAAGACAATTAGGGAGGGCACTAGCTTATACTTACAGTGGTGGTCACATAATTAGGGACCCTTACCTTTTCCCAAACAAATGCCTGCAAATATGACTTTTAAATTTTGAGCACCAATCAAAAAGTTTTGACGAATTTTATTGCTAAGTACAATTTACTTTAAATCATCAACTAAGGTTATAACTGGTGTACAGTAAACTACTGTTAAAAACGGACCTTTTATTTTATAGGACTTAAAAAACTTAGTGCTGACGCGTCCATACAAAGTTTTACGACTTAAGTGACGGTTGCGTAATGCCAATTACGCAGAATCGCGTAATCGCTTTATCTATACCATCGAAATAAGTATGGAAGAGTAACACCAAAGAAACTGGACGTTGAAATACGTCCCATTTCCTCTACACTTTGAAAAGTTTGAGTAGACGCCATTACTGTAAAGGTTGTATAAGTTATCACTAATAAGAAAACTTTGATTAGCTACACAAGAGATTTGATTGGTCTATATAGTTTTTCTCGTTATGGCTACTCAAACACGATAGAAAAAGACACAACTGACATTTTGTTGAACTTGGATGGTTCAATGCAGAAGTGATTCGTACTTTAATTAAGTTAAGGTGTATATTTTAGTTATACAGCAATAAATAATGTTTTAGATTCTTAACAGTATAGTATTTAGTACGCACTAAATAACGTAAACATAAACGGCGAACGCAACTCACATTTACGATTCGCAGATGACATAGTCTTGATGGCGGAGTCGCTGCAGGAACTAAATCAGATGCTGGACGGCCTAGCATCAGCCTCGCGACGTATTGGTCTCGGCATGACCTTGGACAAAACCAAGGTCATGATCAATGACCTCATTGATCCGAGACCCGGCGTCGTAAATGGTCACCTTCTTGAAGTTGTTTCGGAGTACACATATCTAGGACAAATGTTGCAGTTAGGTAGAAACAACTTCGGGCTGGGCTGGGCAGCGTTTGGGAAACTTCGTCAAGTCTTCTCTTCACCCATCCCACAATGTTTGAAAACTAAGGTTTTCAATCAGTGCGTCCTACCCGTTATGACCTACGGAGCCGAGACGTGGACACTCACGGTACGGCTGGTCCATCAATTTAAAGTTGCTCAGCGAGCTATGGAAAGGGCTATGCTCGGAGTTTCTCTGAAGGATAAAATTCGTAACGAAGTTATCCGACATAGAACCAAGGTCACCGACATAGCTCTCAGGATTAGCAGACTGAAGTGGCAATGGGCCGGACATATCTGTCGGAGAACCGATAACCGATGGGGTAAACGAGTTCTGGAGTGCAGACCGCGGGTCGGCAAACGTAGTGTGGGACGACCTCCGGCGAGATGGAGTGATGATCTGCGAAAGACTGCTGGCAGAAAGTGGATGCGTCAAGCTGAGGACAGGGCGCGATGGCGCGCATTAGGGGAGGCCTATGTCCAGCAGTGGAATAGTATAGGCTGATGATGATGATGATGATGATGATGACTAAATAACGATATTATACAGGGTGTTTGGCAGTCGGGTGTAGGGGTTTTAAGGGATGATAGTAAGGGTCATTCTGAACATTTTTGACCACATTTACTATTATGCTAAGTTTCACGGTTTCCGAGATATTGATCATTTTAATAGGATTTTTTGTCATTTTTCCTTATGTCCGTGATACGAAAAACCCCTTAATTCAAGTATTAATTTAAAAAAAAAAACAGTGTTTTCTTGCATGACTTGAATCACTATGAAATAAGGAAGTTTTAAAGCTTCGTTCAGCAAAGATACTCAGCAAACAAATAGTGGTGTACGAATCAGCATTGACCGTTCTACGATCTTCAAGAGGAATGACTCGATTTGGAGACAAACGTCACGCCACCATCTTTTTGGGCGTGCTGCGAGAACGAATAAGTTTTGTCGGATTGAGCTCGTCTTTGTACACGCATACTCGAGATTGGTTTTTATTTTCAGGCTCATATGCATATATCCAACTCGTCACCTGGTACAATGCTATAAATAAAATTGGTTAAAAACGTTTTGATTGGTTGTCAAAATTGAAAAGTCATATTTGTAGCCAATTCTATGGGAAAAACGCAAGCGTCCCTAATTATTTGGCCACCACTGTATATGTATATTTATAAAAGAGATTGGTAACGCAATTAAAAGGAACACGTGAAATCAAAACTTATGACTGTGGTGAATTGCAAGTGATCTTATCTTAGTTCGCCGCGTTACCTTGCTTATTAAGGATGTTAGCGGAGCCAACAAGTGGTGTTGAGTCCAACGTTACCTGTGGTCTGATTCAATAATTATAACTTTCAGAGGCAACCGGCAGGTTCAACTCCGTGTTCAGAAGAAATCTATTATCGTACCATTAATGGAACACGCTGGTTCTTTCCAAAAAGTCGGTAAGTACCAAAAAATAAAAATAAATCTGTTTGTTACTCTGCTTTGTTTGAGATGTCTATTTTAGTTTCATTAGCTAATATTAATTATTTTATAACGTACAAAAAAACTAAAAGTAAAACCCAAAACTCAAATAGAAATACACAAAATAAAAAACATGAGCAAATAAACAAAAAAATATTGACATTAAAAACTAACACAATAATCCTTAAGACTGCGCCGAGCGTCCAGTGGCGCCCTCAGTACTGTTATTGGGTTTTCTTATTAACTAATGAATTTCCTTGGAACCAAACAAAATGTGTTTGTAGCGCAAGTATAAACACAATTTATGGGATACGTAACAAACTTTAATAACAATTACCCTTTGAGTAGTCAGCTTAACGGGAAAAGGTGGCCACTTTTTTTCGTTAAGTTAATAACTCGAAGGTGAATTGTTATTAAACTATATGATATACCCTATAAGTTGTGTTTTCATTTGTTGTACAAACACATTTCGTCCAATTTCAAGAAAGTACTTTAGTTTATTAGAAAACACAATAAAAGTAATGAGGGCGCCACTGGACGCTCGGCGCAGTCTTAACAAAAAAGCAAAAACCTTCGATCAACAATATCAACTCGGTGCCAAAATAACGTCTCGGTAAATAGCGCCTCACTTTAAAAATTGTTATTTTTTGGAAATATCATATTATTTGTTAGTCTACAGTTTAAAATATAATATTTATTCCACGTGGACATCACCCACGTGCCACGTGGAAGTAAGACACTCCGACTGATACATTGCTTTTTAGATAGTTATTTTTGCAACTTTTGAATGCACATTGCGGCACTGTGACGCGTGTTGACATTGGCTCTGTGTCAATGGCAACAAAACTAATCAAAATAACGCCTCAGGCCACAAGTGAGGCGCTATTTACCGAGACGTTATTTTGGCTCCGACTCGTTATCTAGTTGATATTGTTGATCGAAGGTTTTTTGCTTTTTTGTTAAGGATTATTGTGTAAGTTTTTAATGACAATATTTGTTTTGTTTATTTTCTCGTGTTTTTTATTTTGTGTATTTCTATTTGAGTTTTGGGTTTTACTTTTAGTTTTTTTGTTTTGCTGGTTGTGTAACCTACTGGGGTATCATCAAATAGTCCAGCTCTCGCCTAAAATCAGTAATATGCTGTGCTGAGCAGGAACCATTTAGTTTAGTCTGGTACTAGGCCACATATTTTTGTGTTTTGGTTTTTGTTTGATAATTTGTTCTTCTGTACTTGTGTTAGATGTAAGCAAATCAACGTTTTTTCTTTCTTTCTTAAACTCTTTAACCAATATTTATGATATTAGTATGAATTTCATATGATATGGATTGTGTACTTGTGTTGTGCGACATAAGGCAATTTTACATCTCACGATTCACGCAAAAGTCGTTCCAACCAAGGGAGCTGCCTAACGTATTTGATGTTTCAGTGTATTTATTTTGTCTTATGCTCCATTTCAAATATACACTATTAATTTGTTTTCTATTATAAATTAATACAAGAATACCGGCCAAGTGCGAGTCGGGTGCGCGCACGTAGGGTTCCGTACCATTATCTTTAAGAAATCACGTTTGTTGTATGGGATGGTTTATACTAATTTAATTATTTATTTTTCAAGTGAACATCATACTGACAACTGAATACTCTGTAAATATTTCAAGCGTATACCTGTTGCAGTTATTAATATAAGCAAAAAAAAATGAAAAATACTCACGTTTGTTGTATGGGAGCCCCCTTAAGTATTTATTTTATTCTGTTTTTAGTATGTGTTGTTATAGCGGCAGCTGAAATACATCATCTGTGAAAATTTCAACTGTCGGTCAATCTCGGTGCATCAGGTACAGCCTGGTAACGGACAGACAGATGGACGGACAACCCTAAAAACTGTAAAGATAATTGGCCAGATATGTTTTAAATATTAACAAATCTTTGATAGATGCTTGGCTGTTTGTGCAGCTACTAAATTGGGAGCTAAGCACCGTAGGATGGTGTACGAGTCAAATAAGCATTTGTTGTAGGCCTTTCGATGTCGATCTGGCGCCGTGCGGAGGGCTACGTGTGGTTCACCTTTGATCACGGGCCGGAGTACCAGCGCCGGCAGCAGCGCCTGCTGATCGCCACGGCCACGGGCCGCCTGCCTGAGCCCTCCATCGAGGAGGCGCAGCGGCACATGCACATCGAGGGCATGCTTGAGGTCTGTCGACAAGCACACTAACATCCTCTAACTATACACAAAAGCTAAATCATGGAAATATCGGGATGTCTGCCTTGTTGGATCATCCCGCTCTGCTTTGGAAACGTTTATAGTTTCTTTGTAATTCAAGTTAAAAGCTTACGCGATATTCAGTCTTTCCAGCAACACTAGCAAAGGTGTCAGTCTTCTGAATATTAGAAAATAATGAAACCTATTTATACGAGTATGTAGATAGAGAAATATACAGTCTGTGAGCACTTAAAAGATGTTTCGGGTTTGTATTTATTTCTTACTCGCTCTTAATAAGAGCGTATGAAAGTGAGTGAGAGACAAATACAAGTCCAAAGCTCCTTCTATGAGCTATCGCATTGTAAACTCCGTAAGAATTTTCCAAGAGTTTAGGGACACAGGGAGAACATGTTTTTTATATTGCCTACTGCCAACTGTTAACTTGTGTTGTTTCAGACTGCAGATATGATGTTCCGAATGGAAGAATACTCTGCGGCCAACACGCTTATTGAGCGATCAATAGCGTATATGCAATATATCGCCCATCCCTCATTTCAACTGGCTGACGTAAGATAATTAATAATTTGTTTGACTTAAAGAACTATTAAATCGTATATTTTTTTACACTTTAGTATATTCTCACACTTTTTATATTTAGCCTGCAACGCGCCTCCCATACTTATACATGGAGAACAGAACATTCCATATTGCTGTCTTGAAATATCTACATTTGCTGACCAACCGGGCTTGCCACCGCACTGCGTTGGAGCTGGCTAAGATGCTGTTAAATCTGGACCCCGAAGACCCGCTGGCGATCCTGCTCATCATAGACACTCTGGCCTTGCGCGCGCGGGAGCATCAGTGGCTGATCGATGCCGTGGACCACTGGGCCAATGAGCGGGATGCCGGCTTCCTATTCAGCATTCAATATTCGTATGCTATGGCGCACTTTCACGTCGCTACGAAAAACAAAAGTGAGCGGATGTTTTGAATATGTTATGGGTGTTATGATCGACCTGTATCGAGACCAACTCGGTCCATAAATTCTGTTAGTGATATTTATTAGAATAAAAAAATTAAAAAAGTTTTTTATAAACCTACTGTACAGCCACGGAATTTAATACCTAGTCCACTTTGGACTATTTCAAATTGACACTGTAAATAAAATCATAAGATGTCTCTTACGTTTTGATTGATTACGTCACTTTGAAATAGTCCAAAGTGGATTAGGAATTAAATTCCTTGACTGTACATTAATCAAAACTTTCGATCGTACAATACCAACTAGATAACTAGTCACATACAAAATTAAATTAAAAATTACCCCCTACAACGTCACAAACTTTAATTCTTTATAATATTAGAATAGATTAGTATAGATAATACATATAGGCCACCCTCCGGTAGCTGGCCACTTTGCAATCAAATTTGTAAAGCAAAAGATTTGCTGTCATTTTTGCTATTAAGGGCGTTTTCACTAAAAAGTGTACCCAATTAAGGCCTGAAATTAAGGAACTTTAACTTTGTCAGTTTTGTGACGAAAATTAGCCATACAATGCGGCCGTCAATGTATAGCTAATTTTCGTCACAAAACTGACAAAGCTAAAGTTCCTTAATTTCAGTCCTTAATTGGGTACACTTTTTAGTGAAAACGCCCTTAAACTATAATACCTAGATCCTGAGTTATTAACTTATTACCCGGAGTACTGTCCAAGTATCTTTACTAACAGTGTCAGTAAGAAATTTGATGGTTAATAACTAAATGACACTTTCTTAAGTGGCCAGTTATTGACGATTTACCCTACTTACCGAAAGTAAGACACTGACAGATACATTGCTTTATCGGTAGTTATTGCAACTTTTAAATGAACATTGTGGCGTTGTGACGCGCGTTGGCATTGGCTGTGTGACAAGCGTACTTATCAAAATAAGATCTCACTCCGCAAGTGAGGCGTTATTTACCGAAACGTACTTTTTGCACCGACATGCTATCTATGTGGTATTGTTTATCAAAGGATACAAAGTAACATAAACTATTGCAATAATTTGATTTATGAGCTAAGTATTCCCATTTGGGACTAGTAAATCATGGTTCAAATTACGCACAACGATGATAGTGATAACTTTATAACGGCAATAAGAATTCTCGTAGAGAATCCAAATTTGCGTGACGTATTGAACAGGCTATCTTTAAATTCTGCCACAAACGTACTCCAAGCAACTAAAAACCGCTTCTACGAGCGCACCAGTCAATCTTCACGTCGCATCAAATCGACTACGATTTCAGATCAATTTGCAGCAATGCCAAAAACACACCAAATTTCTTGCTTCATAAGCTGGAATTGAGTTTCGCTAAGAAATATAATTACATACACCGAGGAGAGAGAGTAGAAGAAGAGGCTTAACAATATTAAGTACCAATTTCACAAAACGATCTTAAATTTGATCAATGTTAATCGACTGTTAGTTCATACATTTTGATAGCTGTTAACGCTCTAATCGTCAGTTAGTGGTTAATCGTTTGGTCAAATAGGTACTAAACAAAAAAAGTTCCTTGGTAAACAAAGTTTAACTTTTAAGCGTTTACAAAAAGTGAAATTTGCAGAAAAGTCGTACGTAATTTTATCGATGCCGCCTGTAAATGTTAAAAAATCCTATTAGATATTGCGGCGTCAACGTAGAATAATTATTTCTTCTTAAAAATTTACAAGCTTAACTTTAAATTAACAAGCATTTACAAGCTTAAGCTTTTCTGAAGGATTGGCCGAAGATTGCCACAGAGAGAGGGGGTGGAAATTAAGGGAGGAGGCATGTGCCCAGCAGTGAGACACTTTATTAGGCTAATTAATAATAATTAAATAATTAATTAAAAAATCTTTAAATTTAGATACATAATGAACAAAAAAAAAAGTTTTATTTGACTCAACCTTTGTAACAGAACTTATTGAATTAACGGAATGAAAAGGTTCGTCACTTCATAGTCTACTTTTGCTTTTACTTAATTTATATTGAAAAAGAGTAGTACGGTTTTACTGCCAACATATTGTCAATTTAATAATATTACGACGAGCCACATTCATATTCAATGTGTATCGAACGCCATTATAACTCCGCAAGTTAACCCAGCGGCCTAGCTAGCGGTCCCTTTTGGCACCGTATGTCGTAGTTAGAATTTGTGCTTTATTCAATAATTGTGTCGTGGTTTTAAAACAGCAGTTATTTGAATTTGACGCTTCAATCAGGGCGCGCCGCAAACTATCTCATCTTACATTCGTTGCACGGGAGCACACAAAGACATGCCGTTTGATACTTGGGTGTGAGTGGCAGCATATTATTGTATTATACAGACGCTTAATCTTAATTTCCGAGATTCAGATTGTAGATATATTGTACAAAGCTGGTTCGCATTGCTCGTTTAAAGGTATTAGATAAAGAAACTGGGTATAATCACTACTTTAAATAACGGCCGGTCAAACGTTTGGTTTAAGTTCAACTACTTGTAGTTAAGGAACATTGGCCTCAATCAATTCGAACTCTGTTGTTAAACAGTTCAGCATAATTTTCTATACAACAACCAGGCCCCTATACCACAAAACTTTACAAGCCTACAATTGAACAAATTTGTCAACTTTTTGTATGGAGATCCGTACAAATTTGTCAAATTGTACTACGCTTGTAAAGTTTTGTGGGATAGGGTACTGGTGTGGTTTATAGCATGAAAATGTAACATGTGCTTGCAAAGTGTTAAATGAATGTATTTGAAATCTGACGAACCTTTTCAATCTCAAACTACTCTGCGAGTGTACCTCGAAATGTCCTTTAAACGGGGCACGCACAAAGAATGTATTAAACTATTAGATTCGGTGATAGTGACTCTTCAGGCCGTATGTTGCAGCGAGCGTGGAGAAAGCGGACACGCTGCTGCAGGAGGCGATGCTGCGCTTCCCCTCGGTGCTGGTGCGCGTGCTCGACTGCGCCAACGCGGTGCTCAGCCCGCGCCTGCAGGCGCATCCGCTCTTTAACGCTCCCGATGACAAGTAAGTACTCGCCTCTTGTCTCTGACGGGGTTGTTCTGATATTGTTTTTTCCATATCGCTGACTAATTGTTCTACTACAATCGATTTTGTGTTGCAGAATCACAAAAAACTTACAGGAGCTAATCTTACTGTACGCTAAGTTCACCTGGTCTAAGTGGCGCGAACCGGCAGTTTTCGAGTGGCTCCAGCAGAACGCGAACGAGCTGGCTGACAAATATGACAACGACGCTGCCCTCCAGGTACGTAGCTCACACACTATAAATTATTATCGCACTAATATTATAAATTGGATAATTGGTGTGTGTGTGAGTTAGTGCGTACATAGGTTACCTCACAAATAAAAACAATTAAACAAAATGGTTTTATACCTAATGTTGTGGCACAATCAGTATGTGCACTAACGAGCTAATTAGAGGGGGGATATTGTTATTACCCACAATGACGGGAAATACCCATCCGCGCCACTAAAAATTGGTCATTCGATAGAAGACTAAATTACCTATCATGTGGCATTCGAGTTTTCATGATAATATTTACGACCTTTATACAATTAGCATTGACGTAAAAATTGCAGGGTGCTTACTCCCATGTGTATATTATATTCTACACTAGCGACCCGCCCTCGCTTCGCTTCGGTTTATGTGAGTTTTCTGTAACACCCGTACATAAACCAGAATCTATTATACATATAAACCTTCCTCTTGAATCACTATCTATTAAAAAAACCCGCATCAAAATCCGTTGCGTTGTTTTAAAGATCTAAGCATACATAGGGACAGACAGCGAGAAGCGACTTTGTTTTATACTATGTAGTGATGTACTTACCGAAAGTAAGACACTCCGACCGATACATTTCTCTTTCTATACTTAGTTATTTTTCCAACTTTTCAATGCACATTGTGGCATTGTGATGCGTGTTGACATTGGCAGAAAGTTACCTTATTAATTTATCCAAGAATAAAATGAATTATCGGTGTTTATACATAGTCACAGACTTTGACATTTTTATTATGGTCGCATCACTATCATTTTATATCTCTGACGTCAGAAACGGTCTACTAAATAAGACATTAGCATAGAAAACATTATCCATTCACTTTATTAGTTGACAATGTTGATATTACTAGGGAAGCGATTAAATATACAGGGTTATTGGTAAGTCGACCTATTCCCGTTAGGAGGCGATAGGGGTGACCATTTGCGATAATTTTGATCTCCATATGCATTATGCAAAAGTGAACCATTTTTTAGTTATCGCGTTTTTTAGTTTTTTTTTAAATTAGTCTGAAATTCAACTTGAAAAATTTATTACAAAAAAAGTATCAAATTAAATCTATTTTTTATCAGAAATAAAAAATAGGTTTAATTTGATAGTTAATTTTAAGTTATGTTCGGACGTGACTTCCTTGTTACTTTCTTTGTGATAAATTTTTTCAAGCAATCTTTAACAAAAATCATATTAGTTTTAATAGCTCGTTAGAAAGCTGGAAAAACGTCAATTTTTTATGTGTTATCTGCACGCCAAATGTATTGGTAAATTTTTCTGTTTTCGTGTAATTTATGTTGGAGTTTGAGAAAAAAACATGTATTTTTTAGTTTTCGGCCTCGTATTCTCAAACGTGTACAGATAATATTTTTTTTAATATTGCATAAGAACAACAATTTCATCTTGTACAAAAGCAAATAAAAAAAGTTGACTTAAATATGGTTTTTTTTTTTATTTTAATTTTTGAAGGTGCATTTCTGAGTCAGAACTTCTAAACTAAAATATAGTTTAGTTCGAATACGAATTTCCGCCCGCTTCCTTTGTGATGATTTTTTTCAGTTTTTTTTTATAAATAAGTTCCTAGTTGTTATGCATTTTTGGAGAGCTAAGAAAACAGTTAAGTTTTTAAAATATTCTGCAAGCCAAGTTTTATAACGTTTTTTTTGTTTGTAAGGCATTTTAGTGGAAAGCGATCGCAAAAAAATATTGAAAAGTTTTCGTTTTCCGTCTCGCTTTTTTGAATTTGGACCGATAATTGCTGTTTTAATATTGAGAAATAACCAGTGTTTAATTGATTTTGTAAATCAGAAATAAAAAATAGATTTAATTTGATACTTTTTTTGTAATAAATTTTTCAAGTTGAATTTCTGACTAATTTGAAAAAAACTAAAAAACGCGATAACTCAAAAATGGTTCACTTTTGCATAATGCATATGGGGATCAAAATTATCTCAAATGGTCACCCCTTTCGCCTCCTAACAGGAATAGGTCGACTTACCAATAACCCTGTATTTGCAAAATATCGAATTGAAATAATTTTATTTTTGATATTATAAGTAGTATGCTTCGATCAACAATACGCAACTAGATAACCGGTCAGGGAACAAAACACGGTCCAGCGAATAAGTACTCACTAAATTGTGAGTTTACTTGAAATTAGTTCGTTGTCAACTACCCCAACACGTGTCACAATGACCATTAATATCCCCAGATATAAATTTTGAAAGCAATCAGTCAAATAATTTAAAAGTTCAAGATGGCGGCTACTTTTTCTCAATCTGCTAACGGATTCGTTGTCGCAGACCACACGAGATATCGTTTTCGCACTAACTAGTTGAGGTACAATAAAAAAAATATTCAATTTTACTAAAATTTTGAGGACAACCCTTACGCTTAATTGGAGAGTAGGTATTTATCTCGAAAAGTAGGCCTAGTTTCTTTACTACTTTAGCTATATTTATACTGTGCCAGAGACGTCAAAACAGAAATTATTAATATTAAGTGTAAAGCTACTCCATTTGTACTCTGTACGCGATGACATTGGCACTCCGCTACTAGAAGCTGCATAAGGTAAAAAACGAGCATCTAGTCGAAGCCACATAAGATGATAAATTGTTTTAAGCAAAATTAAGCATTGCGTTACCGACATACCATTTAAATTAGAATGTTTTATTTGGACAATGTTTTATACACGTATGAAGTTTGTATATGTCGCCCTAGGACACTTTTCGAAGAGAATTTTGAATGGGACCCGGCGTCTATTGGTTAGGATGTCGATGGTATTTAGTATGGCATTTTACTGTATTTATATAATATTATTTACTTAAGTATATAGAATCAAAAATGTGTATCGTAAGGGGGGTACCTAGTTATTACAACTATAACGTATATACTTATACAGGGTGTTCGGCACATGGACCGTCAATTTTTTTTGGGATATTGTTGGGGTTATTTGTTATCTTTTCGCCCTTGGACTTAGGGTCATAAGGGTCACGGTTTTGAAGATATGATTTGTTAAATGTTTTTTTTCAAATTTTCCGAAATTCCTCCTTTAAACGTTCGTAACTTTTTTATTAATGCGTGTTACAGAAAAATATGTTGTATTTAAAACTTGTTAATACATGCTAGTTCAAATACTAATAGTCTTTATTCTAATTGATAGTCTCAAAGGGACGTACGAGGTTTTTTATTTCACATATTTACTGTTTGTGTGAAAAAAATCCAACTTCAAAATTCAATTATTAAAAACCTAAATACAATTTTGGGGTTTATTTTGTTTTAAAAAGTTCTCTAGCTAATTACCTTTCTAACGATGTGCTACACATTAATAAGAAGTAAACGGGAATATCCACATTTTCAAAGAAAAGTTAGAGAGCACCTAGATAACTCGTTACCTAACTGGTGGATAGGCAGAAGCGGCCCGATTCCTTGGCCCGCAAGATCTCCAGACCTAGCGCCTTATTTGTTAAATAAAACTTCGCTTCAGTACTTGTAAAGTATTTTTCCTACTCCTGTACTTTTATCTGTCATTTATATAGTCACGAACACTAATATAAGAACACACATAATATGTCCGCAGAATAATCCAGAGAAAAGTCTATCTTGTCTATGCCCCAAAACAGCACTTGTGCGTTTTTGAGATAAAACGATACGGCCAGCTGCCAAAGCTTAGCGTTGCACAATCGATTTAATCATATTTTAACTATTGTGAAATAGGGACTATAAATCACCTAATGTTTTGAGAAATGATTTAAGTTACCTGATTGGTCGATTTTAAAATAGCTGTATTCTGATTGGTTGATACGAAATACAAAGAATTTTTAAAAGATTTAAATTAGTTAAAGAGAAACACGTACCTAAAAGAACCTATCGTTCTGTTTGACAGTCGATGTGTATTGTGATTGGTGGATTTAATTTGGTGAAGTATTCTGATTGGTCAAATTAAAATGTTTTGGAATTGTAAATAATTCTATTTTCCATTCCGTCAATTTAAAAACAAAGTCAACCATAGACACATATTTTGTCATTTTCTTGTTTCCCGCTCGTTTGTTGTTCTTTACTTCGTTCGTTCGTTTGTAAGTTTTTTCGCTTAGTTTTGCATTTCATTTGAAACCTAGTCGTAGAAAAAGTATTGTATGCAACGGTGTATAACTAAGTCAAAAAACACTCGTGGCGCTTACCTTTACGATGTGAGCCGAAGGCGAGCGTAACACACGCCCCTCATATTTTTTGACCTCTCTTATACAACTATTGCATAAACTACTAGAAATGAAGTTTTATTTAAAAAATACTTGAGAAATTGCGTAGGCACTTCCGTTACATAAACTAGTTCTTTTGCCCGTCCCCAGACAAAAGTCTAAGGGCGTTAGGTCTAGAGATCTTGCGGGCCAAGATATCGGGCCACTTCTGCCTATCCACGAGTTAGGAAACGAGTTATCTAGGTGCTCTCGAACTTTTTTTTGAAAATGTGGATATTCTCGTTTACTTTTTATTAATGTGTAGCACATCGTTAGAAAGGTAATTAGTTAGAGAAGTTTTTAAAATAAAATGAACCCCAAAATTGTATTTAGGTTTTTAATAATTTAATTTTGAAGTTGGTTTTTTTTCACACAAATAGTAAATTTGTGAAATAAAAAACCTCGTACGTCCCTTTGAGACTATCAATTAGAATAAAGACTATTAGTATTTGAACTAGCATACATGTATTAACAAGTTTTAAATACAACATATTTTTCTGTAACACGCATTAATAAAAAAGTTACGAACGTTTAAAGGAGGAATTTCGGAAAATTTGAGAAAAAACATTTAACAAATCATATCTCCAAAACCGTGACCCTTATGACCCTAAGTCCAAGGGCGAAAAGATAACAAATAACCACAACAATATCCCAAAAAAAATTTACGGCTCATGTGCCGAACACCCTGTATATAGAAAGATCACATGTGTCATCTGAATCAAACTCTTCTCCAGTTTCATCGGCATCGGAAATTGCTTTCCATCAAATTCATAATATAGTTAGAAGTATTTATATTTTTTTATTTACATAGTATAGAAACTATTCAGTACTATAACTATAAACTCCATGGTATGATAAACAAAAAATATTATGACAGTGTACCACTTCATTCATTTGTTTTCACGATGGCGAGCTCCGAACAGCAGCATCGTGAATTGATTTTGCTCAAACATTCCGAAAAACCCCATTTAAGCTATAGAGCACTATCTAAACTATTAAAATATCCACAATCCACCGTATGTTCGGTTTTAAAAAAGTTCCGAGAACGTTTGACAGTAGAACGGAAGTCGGGTAGTGGTGGAAAACAAGGAGTAAAGGACAAACAAAAAGAAGCCCGTATCTTGCAGCTTTTTACAGCGAATCTGAAGTTATCATCACGTGATGTCGCAAAAAAGGTACAAATGTCGCAGTCTTATGTACAGAAAGTCAAGCCAAGAGCTGGATTGAAATCGTTCAAGGCTCAAGCTGCACCCAATCGCGATGCTAAGCAGAACTTATCTGCAAAACGAAGGGCACGAAAATGGTACAATGATTTTTGAACAAAATTTAAATGCGTTTTAATGGATGATGAAACGTACATAAAAGCAGACTTCCAGCAGATACCGGGGCAAGAATTTTACACTTCTAAGAATCGTAAAGATGCCCCTGAAAATTGCAAGATTAAAAAAACATCGAAGTTTCCAAAAAAAACCTGTTATGGCAAGCTATTTGTAGTTGTGGTAAACGAAGTCGGTCATTCATCACAATAGGCACTGTAAACGGTGATATCTACAAAAAAGAATGCTTGCAAAAGCATCTATTACCCTTTTTACGCAGTCACGGTTCACAACCATTGTTTTGGCCTGATCTTGCGAGCTGCCACTATTCTAAAGCAGTGACTGAATGGTACGAGCTGAATGCTGTTGCTGTGGTACCTACACAGTGCAACCCTCCGAATTGTCCTGAACTAAGGCCGATAGAAGAATACTGGTTCATCATGAAAGGCATCTTAAAAAAGTAAGGCGGACAAGTTAAGTCAGTAGCTGAATTGCAAAAAATATGGACTTGGGCTTGATTGATGAGCCGGATTCGACGTAAAGTACGCAACATGGCATATTCGAAGCACAATTCAAAAAAGTATGTAATTTGGTAAAAACGTTCAATAATATTCAGAGACCGCACAAATTTGCGACATTGTTCGCAATAGTGTGAACATGACTTCAAAATTAATTAAAATATTATTCAGTTAATTAATTTCTTACTTGACATATATTTCATTGCTAGTCAGTAAGTACAACATTTTGTTAAAGTATATTTATTAAGGCAAACGGTCAGTATTTTTTTCTACATTTTCGGCAGACAGTCGTTTTTTCTTTCTTTTACGTTCGTGTTTAAAATAAGTATCGTTTTCGTAAATATTTATATACAATAAATAAATAACGATTTTAAACTGACACGATTACTTACACTTAGACTGACAGCAGAAAATTTGGAAAAAATACTGACCATTTTTTTTAATAAACCTATACTTTAACAAACTTTTGTATTTATTGACTAGGAATCAAATTATATGTCAAGTAAGAAATTAATTAACTGAATAATATTTTAATTAATTTTGAAGTCATGTCCACACTATTGCGAACAATGTCGCAAATTTGTGCGGTCTCAATATTATAGGCAAATACAATAAAAAAAACTTTGAATTATTGTTCACATTGTTTTTAATTTTTAATTTTGTGTGCCCACGTTTTGGCGTGTTCAAGCTTTAATATATTTTTAGACCAGTAAGACAAGCATTGAGATAAAGTAGGTCATATCATAATACTATAATCGATAGAAATACCTATAATCGATAAGGAATCAAATCAGACATCGGCATGAAAGTGGTAAATATCCTTATTGGTGAGTAGTCTTATTTATTAGACTGCGGCGAAATGAGCTGGGTATGTTGTGTCTCATATATCAGACTACGGCGGTTAAAAGGTTAAACGGAATCGGCAAGGCATCAATTATACTCGGCCACCAAATGCTACTACGTGAACGTGTTCTACTTTTAGATTCCGCGATCAGGGATTGTAACCGGTTACAAATAAACCGGTATTTATTTAGGTTAAACCGGTTAATTATTTGGGTTACGTTCCAACGAATTGGTTACGCTCCCAGGGAGCGAAATGCATTTACCGGTTATAACCGGTTAGAGAGCGCTTCCGTCATTCACCCTTGTCTCGGCTCACACGGAAGGAGCGCTCTCTAACCAGTAAATGCATTTCGCTCCCTGGGAGCGTAACCTTTATTATGGGTTAGGCTCTAATAGTGTGGCTTTAACCGCTACGGAAAATAAACCGGTTTTCAATCCCTGTCCGCGATAGTGACTCTTCAGAGCGTATGTTGCAGTGAATTATTGTATTTGAAATGTGACGAATCACTTCACTCCGTACCGCGTAATGTACATAGAATTAATTAGTAGGACGGGACCTCGTGGATTGAAACTACA
This sequence comes from Acleris laterana, assembly GCA_963966035.1. Classification (NCBI taxonomy): domain Eukaryota; kingdom Metazoa; phylum Arthropoda; class Insecta; order Lepidoptera; family Tortricidae; genus Acleris; species Acleris laterana. The sequence goes on from OZ014438.1 coordinate 27,769,928, forward strand.
ACAATGTAGTTCGTGTAACTTGTTTGTTTCGTCGGTTCCGATGAATACCTAGAAATTTAATGTTAAGTAACTTAATGTATGGGACTTGGCATTTCTCGGTTTTGATCGGATCCGATTACTTAATTTAAGTAATGTTACTATAAGTGAATGTTGATTGTGTCGGCAGGATCGCGCGAAGGCTCTTACCAACGAGCAGCTGAACCTGTTCCGAAGCTGGCCCGACGAGGTGGTGCGCCACCTGTGCGTCATCAAGCCGATGGCCAATCTGCTAGTCGACGGGGTAACTCGCCACCACATTTTTGATTGTTAGAATGTAGCTATGTTAAGATTAAACCTTGCAAATAGATCCCGTAATTTGCTAGGTTGTACAGGGGACCGATTTTTGACTGTCGAGCATACGAAAGTTTTAATCAAAAGTGACAATAAACAATGAAATTGTATTTTTGACTTGCGAGCGATCGAAAATATGGTCACGAGTGGTCCGTGTCATTCGTTTTGAATTCTATCAATAGAAAGTATCGTTTGACATCAATCTGTCGAACCTGTTAAAACTAAAACATAAAACAAACCTAGCAATGCCATAGACATACACAGGCGAGTAAGCGATTCATTTTTCCGAAATTTATAACCAGTCAAGAATTTGTGAACTAAACGTAAAAAAAAAACACATTTTATAATATCAACTTTAGTTAGCTTTAGCTTCACACATTTATTCGCATTTAAAAAATGAATTACAAAAAACCGTTAAAACATCGACTTTCTGTACCATTTAGTCAAGCCCTCAGTTTCGAGTGAGAATCTCAAAAATATGGAATTTCAGACCATTCGAAAATAAAACGTGAAACATTTTCGCATTCGAATATTTTTCACCGCGCGGTTTCGAAGTCGAACTCTTGTAAGTCAAAAATCGGTCCCCTGGGCTCTTATATTGTGACCTTGCATTATGTCCAAACGGCGGTTGTTCTTCTATTATGTATTTGAACTTAGCTTTTCCAATAGCCAAAAAATAAATTGTCCTGAACCGAAGCTAAATAGGTTTAATAAAACGCGTTTTGTGAATATAATTAAAGGCCAAAAAGTTACCAGCACAATTTCAGTTCCTTTCAGTAAAATATAGTAAAAGCAATATCATGATCAACAGCCCACTGTTGGACACGGGCCTCTCCTATGGCACGCCATTGAGCTCAGTCTTGAGATGTTTTGTTTCCAATCGGTCCCAGCCTCTTTTCGTATGTGATCACTTTTCCTAGCTAGAGGGCATTTTACACTACGTTTGCCAACCCGTAGTCTCCACTCCAGAACAGGTCTATCACAACGGTTGTCGGTTCTGCAACAGATGTGGCCGTCCCTCTGCTACGTCAGGTTATCGATAACTCTGGTTATCTGTCAGATCACCTCGTTTCGTATTCTATCCTTTAGTGGGACTTCTTCTCAATAACCAGCTGACCGACCTTAAATTGGTGAACCAATCGAATCGCATCAGTATTTACATTTTTGAAATGTTCCTGAAGAAAACAAATTAATTAAATTAATTCGGTACTACAGATATGTTTCTTTGGTAGGTAATAAGCGTCCTCAATAAATGAAATAAGTTTCTGTCAAAAAAAAACATTTTTGGGACAAGCTTTTATTGCCGACTGTACTTTTTTTTGCACAGTCGTCATCTACTTGTTTACCATGACGACGGGTTTATCATGTGTAATTTAGGAGTTCCGTTGGCCACTCTGAGTCTACATATTATTGTATTGTCATCAGAACTAAACGCATATGCAAACTTTCAGCTTCAGCGGAGAGCGGGAAGTGGGTCAAATTTAACTTGCAAGATTTGACCCTTACATATATGTATATTGCAAGATAAATAAAAGCTTTTAATAAAAGTTTTTAATTACTTTAAGGTATTATTGTATTTTATAATTTGAAAAAATGACTAATTTGAAATTTGAGATTCACTCCATATTACCGACGTGTAAAAGAGCCAATACATCGTGCTCCCTCTAAGATATAGTTTAGTCCTGCAGTGTTTGCGGCAAACACCAAAAGTGTGGCGCCGGCATTATAATTATATAAATTAAAAACTGGTTACTAAATTAGACACATATTGAAAAAAAAGTGATAGATGTTGTACCATTGACAGCTACCAGGGCGCCAAATCACAAGTTCAGACGCCACTTTAATGTTAACATTAGGAGCTATTCATTAGTTTCATTACTCACTACCTGCTGGTCGTCGGCGACTCGGTCGACGGCGACGGTAACTTTCTATTTTTTTAAATTATTTTATTTAGGGGCATCAACTGTTATACATTTTATGAAAACAAATAAACCATGGTTCAAAACAGTAAGCCAATAAAAGATGTCCACAGAAATAAAGTTAAGTGAATCATAAATATCATAATTAACAAATTTAACAACTTTCATAACTCATAGAAATAGTCGCACGGGGCCAGGTCAGGACTGTAGGGTGGATGCGACACCAGCTGAACACCTTTACTGGTCAAAAATCCATTGTTATTGCCGCGGTGTGTGCAGGTGCATTATCTTGGTGAAAAAGAATTCCATGAGTGACGCTCTTTGGACGATCCTCACCAAGTCTGTCAAATGCCTGGGGTAAACAGACCTCTGTGTACCACTGGCTAGTAACTGTTCTTCGATCTTCGAGTGGAACTACAGCTACTGGCTCCCCGCGGCGAAAGAAAACGGTGATAAATTTTTTGTTCACACTACGGCCACGAACAATTTTTAATGGCGGCCCTTCTTCCTCAAACACCCATTGCATAGATTGTTGCTTTGTTAGAGGGTCATAGCAGTAACCTGTCGGGAATTGCCTCCGTCGAATTTTTTGAGCATAAACTGGCACCAATCTACTCGCCGGGTTTTTAGGGTTCCGTAGCCGAATGGCAAAAAACGGAACCCTTATGGATTCGTCATGTCTGTCCGTCCGTCCGTATGTCACAGCCACTTTTTTCCGTAACTATAAGAGCTACACTGTGGAAACTTTGTAAGTAGATGTATTCGGTGAACCGCTTTAAGATTTTCATACAAAAATAGAAAAAAAACAATAAATTTTTGGGGTTCCCCATACTTAGAACTGAAACTCAAATATATTTTTTTGATCAAACCCATACATGTGGGGTATCTATGGATAGGTCTTCAAAAATGATATTGAGGTTTCTAATATAATTTTTTTCTAAACTGAATAATTTGCGCGAGAGACGCTTCCAAAGTGGAAAAATGTGTGTCCCCCCCCCGTAACTTCTAAAATAAGGGAATGATAAATGTAAAAATAATATATGATGTACATTACCATGCAAACTTCCACCGAAAATTGGTTTGAACGAGATCTAATAATTAGTTTTTTTTAATCACTACATATTATAAAACAAAGTCGCTTCCCGCTGTCTGTCCCTATGTATGCTTAGATCTTTAAAACTACGCAACGGATTTTGATGCGGTTTTTTTTAATAGATAGGATAATTCAAGAGGAAGGTTTTCATGTATAATAAACTTTGTTTTACGTACGGGTATTACAGAAAACTCACATAAACCGAAGCGAAGCGAGGGCGGGTCGCTAGTACGTTATAAATCGTAAACCGCATTTTACCTTTCATTCAATCCACTCCAATATAATAAAGAATAAAGAAATACATTTATTTAGATGTATAGTGGTACGGAACCCTACATGCGCGAGTCCGACTCGCACTTGGCCGCTTTTTTTGCTCTTCGGTCAGCAAATGCGGTATCCAACGCGAAGCAACCTTCCTGACGCCAAGATGATCATGTAAAATGCTTGAAACTGCGGGTGATCCAATACCAAGTTCATGCTCTATTTCCCGATGGGTAATATTTCTGCGTTCTTTAATCAACCACTCGGCTTTGATCACGTTTTCTGGCGTTACAGCAGTCGACGGCCGTCCCGGTCTCGACTCATCTTTGAGGCACTCCCGACCCCGCTTAAACTCGCGGTACCAATATGAGATTGTGGCTAACGATGGAGCAGACTCCCCAAATGCGTCGTTTAAATTTTTATTAGATTCCTTAAAGGTTAAGTTGTAACACTTTGAGGTCTAGACCCTATCTAAATATAGCCTTACTAACCTTTCCTTTATGTAATCCTATTTGTTTACATTCCATAACAAGTGTCCATATCTGCCTATGAGCATTACTTCTTCCTTTTAGCATTTGTTTCCAATAAATTATCATGTTTTGATAATCATAACAATGTATTATGACAAGCCGGTCATTTGACACTTTGTTTATGTGACGTTTTGTTCTTCGCACTTTGAATCGCAAGACGAACTTTCAACCATGACATTGGTTCTTAATATTTTCTTTCAATCAAGTATGATAAACTAACAAATGTTTATCCCATCATTTGTTTAATTTCCAACTAGCGTAAATTCATACTTTAAATAGATAACCTAATTTAATTTAAATAAAGATTTACTTCTTCAATCGATTCAACTCATGGAACGAAACGCAATACGAGATGCGTTCCGTACATCAGTCTCTCGATAAATCGTTGTCCGAAATAGAAGGCAATGGTGATTGATTTTAACTTCTGAGTACATAATAAAATACAATAAACTCATTTAACCATTTTAATAATAATAAAGTCATCTCATTTGATATGTAAGACATATTGGATAAATCTTGTGACACTATAGTTTTGTTTCTGTTTACTTCTAAATGTAAATAAAAAGATCCGTTCGGAAGTCAATGACCCAGCATCTTTCAAGACCCTTTCCGTGACCTCGATCGGGATCGAATCATCAAGATGTAAGGACGTAGTAAAATTTCCTCCGATTCACCGATCGCGCCATCCGGCCCTGCCCATGGCAGACTTTGTCTAATTAACTTTCTTCTTCTAAAATGGATTAAGTAAATCCATAATATCAATGTATGATGTTCAACCATAGTTCCTATTCGTGACTCGTATAACAGTCATGCCAACCTTCCTACATGCATATTTTCCCTTGAGCTTTGCCTCATGCTATATATGGTAAAAGAAACCCACGGCTAGTGTTTTCCACACCTATTCCATTTCACCTCTGGATTCGACGTTCATATCTTTGAATGAAGCTTGCAAGTGGTTTAAAGACGTTTCATCGCTTCATCTGTCGGCTGAGGTGATTCACGTCACAGCTTCTCACTACATGCCTCGTGGAATACCCTGCACTCAAGCTATCCATCCATCTTTCCTGCACGTGCAGTGTTCAGCTGATTTCCACCTGCGGAGAGAGTGAGCTCGGACTATTCGGCTTAGTCAACACTAGCGGTATCCAACTAAGGAGGTATTTCTCATGAAGATGACAGCGTGAGTACTTTAGCTACTTCTTTAATCTCCGTGTTACCTTATCCAATTTAAATTCTAAAAGGATTAACCTTGTTCTTAGGTAGTTTGTTTATACTGAATCTAAATAAGTAAACTAAGTAAATAAATGTAATTTACTAAAGACTTGGTTTTATTTGAACGATTTCATTTGTTGACAGGATGTAAGTCTGGCGCCCTTAGTTACTTAAATTCGACTTACTCCTTCCTGGGTTAAATCTTACTCACACCCTAGTCTCACATGCTCACCTACCCAGCTAACCTGGACTATCACAGTGGCGTGCCCAACGTGAAGCCTAGAGAGTGATATCGTTCAAATAAAGTTTTTTTTTTTCTCATAAAATTTTCTATAATACTTAAAGTTATTTCTCGGTAACATTGTTAATTCTACAATACCTACGGACTGTATACTCTATATTTTATCAATTTTTAGGGACTATGGTTACTTACTTTTTAAGAAAAAATTGAAATTGAGTTTTTTTTATACTAAGTGAAACTTAATTTTTATTTTCTTGTTATTTTGGTTGAATGCTTCAACCATATGCTTTTACTGTATTAACTACTGGTTTAATCTGGTACTTATCTGAAGTTTCAGTTAATCACTTTAATTAATTTTAATTTAATTAATTGAACTTTTACTTACTTAGTCTGATCCCGATCAGAATTTTACTTTCAACACTACTTTACTTTACTTGCTTACATTAATTTGCAAGTTTTTCTTTTAAACAATTTCAACGATTTGCATAATTCAGTTCAAGTCATACTACTTATCTTATAAAGATTTTTTTTTAATTCATTAATTTAAATAGACTACAACTTTATAATGGATTTTCTTAAAGCTGGTTGTAAAATACTTCACTTACACAAAGATGAGATAACTCACGAACTTACGATTCGTAAACTTAATGTTAACCCTGCTTCTCGTAGGGATAGTTTAAAAAAAGTTTTGAAGCAGACTGCAGATCTAGCTCGTAGAGGTAGCCTACAATTTAATACTCTAGGGGAGTGTGATGTATCAATAGAATTAGATATTTGCCAACGGAAAGCTGAAGAAATTGAAAAGGAAATCAATGACAATCTGTCACAGGCTGCTACAGACCGCTTGAGCTCTCGTTGCAAATACCTACTCTGTCGCTTAAATCGATTAACTGAAAAATCTGAAGATGTTCAACTGCTTCAAACTGCTATTGTTTCTTTGTCAGATCGTTTGAAACGAGATGATACTGTTACGTCTGATTCTGATAGTAGTGACAATTTTTCGGAAGAGCCTTCCGGAGTTGTTACTAAGAAAGTAATATATATGCCTGAAAAAACTTTTAATGTAAACTCGTTGAATTTAAAATACAACGGGGACTCCTGTGCCCGTACTTTTCTGACGCGACTAGAGGAACTGCGTGTGGCTCGGAAAATATCCGAAGAGGTCATTTACCGCGGTTTTCCTGAAATACTTGATGGACCTGCTTTATCGTGGTTCCGCTCTAACCGCTCAGACTTTCTTTCCTATCAAGATGTAATAAAAGCACTTCGTGATGACTTTGATATACCTGACTTGGATTATAAGCTTTTGCAAGAAATTCGTGCTAGGACGCAAGCAAAAAGTGAGACGATCGTGACTTTCCTCTCAATCGTGCTAGGTATGTTTGAACGCTTAAGTAAGGAAATTCCTGAAGATGAGAAACTCGACATTCTTCTGCGTAATATAAGGCCTGAGTACAGTAGGGAGTTAGCTTTACATGACGTCACTTCTATAAAACAGCTTAAGGCATATTGCAAGCGTATAGAATTAGCTAAAGTGAGATCTGAACAATTCATTGAACCTTCATCGTCATCACCTGTTACGACTATAGCTTTCAATAAAAATAAAACTACGTCGTCTTATCCTCGACGCCTTTCTCAGTCTTCTAACCAGGTGGCAGCTGTCCACCAATTTTCTTCTAAGCCCTCGTGTTTCCGCTGCGGCATGAATAATCATCCTACTAACTCTTGTAGGAGATCTCGCGAGATAGTTTGTTTCCGATGTGGTGAGAAAGGTGTACGTGTACCTGATTGCGCTAAGTGTAATACTCAGCCAAAAAACTAAATAGTATTGTCTTTTCCAAATCTAAAAACTATTATAAACGTACTTCTCCTTCTCTTTCTGAAAAGACAATTTGCTTTAATCCCCCTATAGGAGATACTCGGATTTACCTTGCCGTAGATGTTCTTGGTCTACAGGTAAAAGGCCTACTTGATTGTGGTGCTACATGTTCCATTCTTGGAAAAGGTAGTCACCATTTATTCTCTAATATTGGTATACCTACTTATAAACATACTACTCCTTTCACACTTCGTGTAGCCAATGGCCACGCTCTAGCCTGTACTGAATACATGCTTCTTCCTATTTCTTATGACAATAATGTTCAAATTGTTCAATTTAACATTCAACCTGATATTACTGCTCCTATTATTTTCGGAATTAACTTTTGGAAGATATTCCAATTAGCTCCTGAAATTATTTCTACTCTATCTACTGATGAAAATATAGCTAGCATGACCGACATTCCCGCGGGAACTGGTCTTAATGACTTTGACTCTTTAACTGCTACGCAGAAAGCCGAAATGGATAATATTAAACTTCTCTTTGATCAAATCAACACTGACAAGGTTGGTCTTGGTAAAACCCACCTACTAGAACATAACATCCATACTGGTAATAGTTCTCCTATCAAACAAAAATATTATCGTTTAAGTCCTGAAAAACAGGCCGCGTTAGAAAAAGAAGTTGATCGTATGTTAGAGGCTGGTATAGTAGAACCATCCTACTCTCCTTGGAATTCTCCTGTAGTAATGGTAGAAAAGTCTAACGGTGAACTTCGACTTTGTTTAGATAGTAGAAAACTTAATTCGGTGTCTAAACCGGATGCTTATCCACTTCCTTATATAAACTATATATTGGACAACTTACGTGACGCTAAATATCTTACATCACTTGACTTGAGCGCAGCTTATCATCAAATTCCTTTAAGCGCCAGTGCTAAAGAGAAAACTGCTTTCACAGTACCTGGACGCGGATTATTTCACTACAATCGCATGTGCTTTGGCTTGATTGGTGCTTCAGCGACTATGCAAAGACTCATGGATCAATTGTTCGTGGCGGAATTTGATAATAAAGTATTCTGCTATATCGACGATATTATCATCTGCACATCTGACTTCGATGAACACGTTCGCTTGCTTAAAGCAGTGCATGCTAAACTAAAGGCTGCTAATCTCACTTTAAATATAAAAAAGTCTTTGTTCTGTAGGAACGAACTCAAATATCTTGGTTACGTGGTAGATCGTTACGGTTTAAGGACTGACCCTTCCAAAGTAGAGGTGATCTTAAATTTTCCTATCCCTCAAGATGTTAAAGAAGTAAAACGTTTCTTAGGAATGGCCGGTTGGTACCGTCGTTTTATTGAAAATTTCTCCAAGATAGCTCGCCCACTTACGCGCCTAACTAGTAAAAAAGTTTCCTTCGTCTGGACAGACGAAGCCAACGAATCTTTCAACTTACTTAAGACTGCTCTAGTATCTGCTCCTATTTTAAGATGCCCCAATTTTAATGAACCTTTTTACATCCACACGGATGCTTCCTCTTACGCTATCGGCGCTGTTTTGACCCAGCGCGTTGACGATTGTGACCACCCGATAGCTTACTGCAGTCGTACCCTTAATGCTCAAGAAATTAATTATTCTGCAACTGAAAGAGAACTCCTTGCGGTAATTTATGCTTTGGAACAATACCGTGCATACATTGAGTGCCGCAAATGCTTTATCATAACTGATCATGCTTCTCTGGTATGGTTTTCTAATCTTAAGAACCCTTCTGGTCGTTTAAATAGATGGTCGTGTCGCCTAAGCCAATTTAATTTCGATATAATTCATCGCAAGGGAAAAGAGCACGTAATACCTGACACCCTTTCTCGTATAAAGATAGATTTTGTATCTGATATTCTTACTACACAAGATCCTTGGTACTTAGAGCTTTTCCAAAACGTTTCTGATAAACCTACTCTTTACCCAAACTTCAAGATTGAAAATAATAAGTTATTTCGCCTTTCTAAGAATAAATATCGCCTAACAGCTCAATTCGACTGGAAGTTGGTAATTCCTTATGAAGACCGAAATGAAATTTTACAAAAATGTCATGATCACCCGACATCTGGTCACTTTGGTGTAGCTAAAACTCACCACAAAACTTCTAGCTTATATTATTGGCCTACCCTTTTTCAGGACGTCAAAACTTATGTAGACTCGTGTGAGATATGTAAAACTTATAAACCAGTCAACCTTGCTCCTGCCGGTTTAATGGGTAACCCTCGTCGTATCTCAACACCTGGTGAGGCCATATCTTGCGACATATTAGGACCTTTTCCTCCATCCTACTCTAGGAACCAATACTTGTTCGTTTGTTCGGACTACTTTAGTAAATACGTAACTTTATTTCCTTTACGTACGGTTACTGCTAAAGCAATAACCAAATGCTTGGAAAAAGGCATTTTCCTTACCCATGGTGTACCAAAGTACATTTATGTGGATAATGGACCTCAATTTATCTCTAAGGAATTTAGAGACACACTGTCTCAATATAAGGTTCCCCACGTCTTCTACAACCCGAGATATCATCCGCAAACCAACCAAACGGAACGAGTGAATCGCGAATTGGTAAGAACCATTGCCTCGTATGTGCGTTCTGATCACCGCAACTGGGATAAGAACATACAGGAGATCCAATGTGCATTAAACACTGCAGTTCACGACAGCACTAAATTTACACCGTATTTTTTAACTCATGGTCACGAGATGATTCTCGACGGTTCTCTTTACAATGCTGATTGTCCGGTCGACAAGAACGCCCTTTCATTTGATAACGGTTTGGCTCTGTCAGACAAACTAACAGAGTTAAAGTCTTTATTCCAAAAGGTACGTCAATCACTGTTTGTTTCTCACGAACGTAATGCAAAATATTATAATCTAAGAAAGCGGCCAGTCCAACTTGAAGAGGGACAATTTGTTTATAAAAAATGTTATCCTTTATCCAATGCTGCTAAATTCTTTACTGCAAAGTTGTCCCCACGCTATGAAAAATGTTTAATTTATAAAAAGCGTGGACCACTTGTTTACACCCTGAAATCTTTGTCCGGAAAGATTCTTGGTGACTTCCATATTAAGGATATAGTTAGACCTGGTGAAGCTCCACCTCTCTCTTAATCTTAAAGGTGACTTCCGTAGCTCTTTCTATACTTCCTATCTAAAAAAAATATATATCACTAAAATATATACTAGGTATTAACCTGCTATTTAACACTAGTCATCGAGCTAGTGCCTACTCACTATACAAATATAGGGATACTCCTATGAATTAGTTCATGTATACCCTCCTATTTACTTTACTTTCTACTTTAGACTTACTTCCTGATACCAGGACTTACATCCAATGAGGATGGTTAAAAGATTTAACTTTATTGATGTGAGTTGATCTTACTATTTAATAGGTTCTCTTCTATTATATGTTGAAGAACTTTCCCGTTTATTTGCTGTAACAAGTGACCATGTAATTCATAAAAACACTTGTTTTAGTTCACAGTACTTTTAAGTCAACATGTTTAGTATTAATTAACTTTACCTTGTAGTGGTTTGTTTCTTGTTGGAGTATGAGAAGAGATATTTAATTCTTAGTACGTTAATGAAAGGAAACTGCTACGTTTAGTTTTAATGCATGGATTTGAAACTTATGTTTTCTATGGTTGTTTACTATAGTTGTTATGTTTGTTTAATTTTTTTTTGGAGCGCTCCCTCGTTAAACAATCCCTCGTTTAAACAATCCCTCGTTTAAACATTCCATAGTTTAAGTTAGCCCTAGTTTAAGTGATCCTAAAAGCTTGGATCAAGATACGTTGCATATGTAATTAGTTGTTAAGTATTTTTTTTTTAGATTTGACCATATCGAAACTTGCTTTCGCGAGTTAACACTTTAGCTTATGCCTATAGTTATGCTAGTGTTTGGTCTAGTTGTCACTAGACAATGTATTTTGTAAACGCTTGGTACTCATGCTGACTACTTAATCTTAATTTAATTCTACCCTCCACCAACTAGTTGTTGCCAGGTATCTCTTTTCTACTGAAAGTCTCTTATATTAGTTTCTTCAGTTTCCTTCGTCGTTTATTCTAAGTTTTCACCTGGAAGAAAAATTTTCTTTCCAATTATTCTAATTTTGAAACAAAATTTTTAACCCAACTGGGGATGAACTGTAACACTTTGAGGTCTAGACCCTATCTAAATATAGCCTTACTAACCTTTCCTTTATGTAATCCTATTTGTTTACATTCCATAACAAGTGTCCATATCTGCCTATGAGCATTACTTCTTCCTTTTAGCATTTGTTTCCAATAAATTATCATGTTTTGATAATCATAACAATGTATTATGACAAGCCGGTCATTTGACACTTTGTTTATGTGACGTTTTGTTCTTCGCACTTTGAATCGCAAGACGAACTTTCAACCATGACATTGGTTCTTAATATTTTCTTTCAATCAAGTATGATAAACTAACAAATGTTTATCCCATCATTTGTTTAATTTCCAACTAGCGTAAATTCATACTTTAAATAGATAACCTAATTTAATTTAAATAAAGATTTACTTCTTCAATCGATTCAACTCATGGAACGAAACGCAATACGAGATGCGTTCCGTACATCAGTCTCTCGATAAATCGTTGTCCGAAATAGAAGGCAATGGTGATTGATTTTAACTTCTGAGTACATAATAAAATACAATAAACTCATTTAACCATTTTAATAATAATAAAGTCATCTCATTTGATATGTAAGACATATTGGATAAATCTTGTGACACTATAGTTTTGTTTCTGTTTACTTCTAAATGTAAATAAAAAGATCCGTTCGGAAGTCAATGACCCAGCATCTTTCAAGACCCTTTCCGTGACCTCGATCGGGATCGAATCATCAAGATGTAAGGACGTAGTAAAATTTCCTCCGATTCACCGATCGCGCCATCCGGCCCTGCCCATGGCAGACTTTGTCTAATTAACTTTCTTCTTCTAAAATGGATTAAGTAAATCCATAATATCAATGTATGATGTTCAACCATAGTTCCTATTCGTGACTCGTATAACAGTCATGCCAACCTTCCTACATGCATATTTTCCCTTGAGCTTTGCCTCATGCTATATATGGTAAAAGAAACCCACGGCTAGTGTTTTCCACACCTATTCCATTTCACCTCTGGATTCGACGTTCATATCTTTGAATGAAGCTTGCAAGTGGTTTAAAGACGTTTCATCGCTTCATCTGTCGGCTGAGGTGATTCACGTCACAGCTTCTCACTACATGCCTCGTGGAATACCCTGCACTCAAGCTATCCATCCATCTTTCCTGCACGTGCAGTGTTCAGCTGATTTCCACCTGCGGAGAGAGTGAGCTCGGACTATTCGGCTTAGTCAACACTAGCGGTATCCAACTAAGGAGGTATTTCTCATGAAGATGACAGCGTGAGTACTTTAGCTACTTCTTTAATCTCCGTGTTACCTTATCCAATTTAAATTCTAAAAGGATTAACCTTGTTCTTAGGTAGTTTGTTTATACTGAATCTAAATAAGTAAACTAAGTAAATAAATGTAATTTACTAAAGACTTGGTTTTATTTGAACGATTTCATTTGTTGACAGGATGTAAGTCTGGCGCCCTTAGTTACTTAAATTCGACTTACTCCTTCCTGGGTTAAATCTTACTCACACCCTAGTCTCACATGCTCACCTACCCAGCTAACCTGGACTATCACAAAGTTCCTTTTGTAGTCGTAGAATATCATAGCACGAAACGATTCTCGCGACAGCTCCATTGCAAGAAACAAAACTGGACTGACATTTTCAGCATAAAAAAATAAAAAAAAAGTTGTAAGCGGCCAGTATCAAATTTCATTTTACAAAGAGGTTAATAGCTAAATTACCCTTAATTGGCCATACACTTTTAAAAGTAAATGTTGTTAGTTTTTATACAGCTAAAAACTTTCGTAGCAGCCTATGTACCAAATCAAACTTCTACAAAGTTCAAGTAAAAGAAAATACGGCCGTTTATGCCGCAAAAATCGTATATTTAGATACTCAAGGGAATCACAATTTATAGGGTACTAGCGACCCGCCCTGGCTTCGCTTCGGTTTATGTGAGTTTTCTGTAACACCCGTTCATGAAACAGGATGTATTATACATATAAACCTTCCTCTTGAAACACTCTATCTATTAATAAAAACCGCATCAAAATCCGTTGAGTAGTTTTTAAGATCTAAGCATACATAGGGACAGACAGCGGAAAGCGACTTTGTTTTATACTATGTAGTGATTTTCCATTGACCTAGAACTATGAAATTTGGCAAGTAAAACCGTCTTATACTACTAGTTGAGGGAAAATTCTGAACACTATACATTTTTAATTCATTCTTAAAAAAACAGGGTCTTTATGCAATGAACGGCGGTCCAAATTTTGAATTGAGTTTACCGTGTTATCTGGGGTATCGTATAAAAGGGCTTCATTGGTACAAGCTTAAACAGATTTTTAATTATTTTTATGATGTATAGTTTTCGATTTATGACGAAGAATGAACAAAGTACCTTCAAATTTGTACGGAACTCTCTGTGGGCGAGTCCGACTCGCACTTGTCCGGATTTGTGTTTGTGTAACATTATGTTTGTGAGTGCTACGCGCTGCATCGACCCGAACTCTCTTGAGACACGACTAGTCATCGTGCTCGCACGCGTTGGCTTGCAAGCAGGCTTCTATCTTAACCGGTATATCTCTTTCTTACGCATTAGAACTGACTTATAATGAGATATAACTATTCATCATAATTATAGCAAATATTACGAGATTTTAAGCCTTGCTAGCTTCTGAAGTTGTACACGAGTGTATAGTAAAATGCGAAATTCGAGCATGCGCGAGTTGAGCCGAGTTGACGGCCGACTTCACTTCTATTTATTTGCTTACTTTTACATTTTTGTTGTGAATTGTTTTGTTTCAGTCAGTGCGGTAACTAAGTATTTTGTTTGTTGTGTTGTTGTTCAATAGGCTAAGTAAAGTTTTTGGAAGCGATGTAGATATTTTTTTTCTATACTCGTCGTTCTAAAGGTCAAAGAACTGCGGCTCTTTTATTCTTATTTCCTCTAATATTTTAGTTTTTTTTTTTTACTTATGGTGACATTTGTAACCTTAAATGACCGACAAGCTTGTTGCCTTCGTACTTAATGAAAAAGAAAAAAAAACTGTTACTTCTATGTCTTCCGTTCGAAACAAGAAATTTGACCTTTATTACGTCACTAATATATATACCATCTCTTTCCTCACAGTCGAAATGAAAAGTTGAGTGTCTAACTCGGGTGAAATTACCCATTTCCCCTCGAACTATTGGCCAGAAATATCTCGGGTGAAATTGGTTACTTTCAACCCTTGGTTATCAATCTACTATTAGGGCCTGTTGTTTGATCAGTAGTTAAACTAACTAATCGTTAATATTCGAAAAAGGAATTGAAAATTTGACACATTTCCTTGAGATTCCTTCAAATTTTCGATTCCTTTTTCAAATTTTAACAATTAGTTAGTTTAACTACTGATCAAACAACAGGCCCTTAAACTTATTTGGAGTGTGACGGTGTGTTAGGCGGTGCCGCACGTGACGAACCTGGTGTCGGCGGACCCGGCGCCGCCGGCGCAGGGCGTCAACCGCTACAGCTACACGTTCGGGCCGCCGCCCGCGCCGCCCGGCGCGCACTCAGCGCTGCGCGACCTCTTCTCCTCGCTGCTGCCCAACTACGCCGCGCACCTACCGCCCGATCTGGAGTAAGCCAGACACTATGCCACGAGGTTAGATTCCGCTGTGCTAACGGCCGAACACGAGTCACAAGTACACCACCGCCAATGGCTAAGCAACACGTGACGTGCTCTCCCATAGCACACGAGACATCTATCTTTATATATAAACGCAGTAACTGACTTTATATATAAACGAAAAAACCGCTTAAGCTAAGCTACAAAAGTTAAATTTGAAAATATTTTTAGGTAACGTAAAAACTCATTCACGATATTATTTCGAAATGCATGCATGAAGAATAAGGGCAAGTACAGACACCAGTAATAATATCTAACATTGGGTTCAAAAATATCTTAGACTCTCTTACTAACTAGTAAACCTCTAGTATTAAAGACATGTCAGATATTTTAAAGCTTAATGTTCGATAATAATATTATTTCCGGTGATTGTACTATGCGGAGGACTTTGTCTCGTCCTGTCGAAGTAAATATAGTTCATCCTTTTCCTACTGTCTTTGCCTTGTCTCTGTCCTCTTGCCAAAATTACAGAACTTTTAAGTTTATACCTTAAATTTAAAGGCCTTTCGTACTTAATAGAAACGGTGCAAACTGTTAAATATAAACGTGAGGTATAAACTTAAAAGTGCTGTAATTTTGGAGTATGTTTAGCACTATCTGACGCAAGTTTAGCCACGTGTAAAGACCCCTTTGGTACATAAAGTATCTTTATTTAAAAAGGTGTTCGATGTATGAAACTTGGGTTTTTTTTATTTAGATTACTACTTTATTCTTACATCGTTATTTAAGCCAAATATGAATTACAAATATGCAATTAACTAATAACATAAAACTAAAAGTAATTAATTAATAATAATAATTCTGTCGGTTGGTGCTAACTTAAATTAAGATTATATTGTAAACACACAGTTCATTTTGCATCCCTGGGCAAATTATGGAACATGTGTTTTTAATTATTGCATTAAAAAAAACATTCGCATTTTATATTAAAAAAAATACGAAGTTTCTCAAATGTAAACGCAGCGAACGCCAGAAAATAATTTAAAATTATTTTAAGGCATTTTAGTGGGAAAAAAAACCTTAAAAGAAATATTTATAACATCGTTTTTCGTATCATATTTTTAAATTTGGACCGATATTATTGTTGTTTTAATATTGGTAAATAACCACTAACCAGTGTTTAATCGTTTTTATATAAAAATAATAATTGATTACTGGTTTTTTATGAATTTATGAAAAAACCTGAGAATTATTCTGAAAAAAAAGCTAAAAAACATGATAACTCAAGAATTATGATGATAACTAAGAAATTATCGCAAATAGTCACCCCTATCACCTCCTAACGGGAATACGTTGAATTACCACTAACCCTGTGTATTTACTCGTTCGCCAATTCATTGATACCCCAATTTTCAGACTGGACGTGCAAGAGATCGAACGTGAGAACCCTGCCTTGGCGATGGCGTTAGCATATGCGATGCATGTGCCTGATGATGACTCGGATGGTTACGAATTTATCTTTGGAGATATCGAAGGAGAGCCTCCGATAATGTACGAATCGATCGGAGCGCTGACGCGGACCGTGCGCCGCGTTATGACTATGTACGGCGCTGGCAGCCAGCCTGCACCTGGCGACCCGCCTCGCGGTGACTCTCCAAGCGACGACTCGTCCAGCGACGATTCGCTCGGCTTCAACCCGCCCCGCGTCGACTCGCCCTGCGTCGACCCGCCATGCGACGACCCGTCTCGCGGCGACCAGCCCCGTGAAGAGCCGCCTTCCGATAATCCGCCTCGCAGCGACCCGCCTCGGAGCGACCCACCTCGCGGCGACCAGCACCGTGACGACCCGCCGTCCGGTGACACGCCTCGCAACGACTGTGCCCGCGACGGTAAACCTCGCAACGAAGAGGACGTGGTAGAAGCCCGCGGCGCGCCTTACTATCCGGACCACGATCAACCGTAGTCTCTTAAATAATCAATTTTAAAACTATAATCATAACTTATTGTATACAGCTTACCAGTGCCCCGAAAATCAGTTACAGGACACGTTTTATTTTGCATGTTAGTCCTTACCAGGTAGTAGGTACTAGCTTCCTATTTATTAAATGTTATTAATTGTAAAGGCGGAAAATGTTTTTTATTGCTTGATGGAATTAATCGCCTAGGTAGGGTTACCGACGGAGACCACCGCCAGTAACCCTATAGTCAACTAAACTCAAGTCACTTCGACAAATGTCCTAAATTTAGGACATTGGGCCTCACGTGGATAAAACAGAGTGGTGGTACGCATAATTAGAGACGCTTTCTTTTTTCATTTTATAAGGATATGTAAATAATAATGTTATAGTTGTTAGCACTCTAATCGTCTGTGGTTGGTGAAATTCGACATAAGTACCTACTACTAATGTTTTACCAAATCATCATTTGGTTAACTATATCATTTTACAAACTTTATTTTGCAAAGAGGTACTTCCCGCCATTTTTCTTTTTAATTACCTATTTGGCATAAAAGTACATATTATACCATGTAGTGCGGAACCCTAAAAAACAGCGCCCACCTTACACACACACACCTTATGTATTTCTGGTCCTGCTTTAAATTTTCATTTTATTTTACGTACTGACCTTGGGGCTTTAAATCGATTTCGGATCAGATCATTTCTAGTCCTGAAACTGAACTTCTTTTGTTCTGTAATTTTATTTATTTCATAAAAGTTTAATGTAATTTAATAATTTTCAATTTACGCGATCCAATTCTACTTCTCCTTTAGCCCTCGTACCAAGAAACTGTCGCCCCCGTACCGACCGAGATAGTGATTTTATGACCATTATTTAATACACTGATTTTACAATTAGACTTTAAGACTGCGCCGAGCGTACGCCAGTGTACAGTGGCGCCCTCATTACTTTTATTGTGTTTTCTAATAAAGTAAAGTATTTTATTGAAATTGGACGAAATGTTTTTGTACTACAAATGAAAACACAACTTATAGGGTATATCATATAGTTTAATAACAATTCACCTTCGAGTTATTAGCTTAACGGAAAAAAGTGGCCACCTTTTCCCGTTAAGCTGACTACTCAAAGGGTAATTGTTATTAAAGTTTTTTACGTATCCGATAAATTGCTTGCACTTCAAAAACATTTCGTCTGATTCCAAGGAAATTCTTTAGTTAATTAGAAAACACAATAATAGTAATTAGGGCGCCACTGGACGCTCGGCGTTTGCTCGGCGCAGTCTTAACAAAACATCCTGTATATATTTTTTTTAATGGATAATGGATTCATAAAAGTTAAAACCAGGGACTCGACCACCCGTTCACCGATAAAAGCTTTTAAAAGACTTACCTCTCGAAGTACAACCCACTAAAAGAATAACCCCTTTTGAAGAAATATACGACTTAGTTGTTTGTTAAACTAGCCATTACGTCATAAGGGAAACCTAAAGAGCAGCAGTAAATTGATATCCCTCTTATTGCATACCTAACCAAATATAAGGGTAACACTTAAAAAAAGTGCTTCAAAAGCCAATAGAACGGCTTTCTATAAGGGTAACCCTTAAAAAGCCAATCGAACGGCTTTTTTAAGTTTAAAGGGATATTGGTATCACTCAGAATATAGCACTACAAAAGCAAAATGGAGCAAGACATACACGGAACGGATTTGGTAAGGGTAACCCTTATAAATAGCACTTAAAAAAGCAAATCGAACGGTTTTTTTTGAACGGGTTAAATCCTTATAAAAACCCATTCGAAACCCCTTGAATGGGTTAAAGCATAAAAGATTCATAAAAGTTAGTAATTTAGTCCCTAAATGATCCAAAAATTGTATTTAGGTACAGTCACGAGATTTAATTTGGTACCCACCTCAGATCCAAAGTCAGTCTCATATTCGACAACAATAAGGTTGTGTTTCCTAAAAGTTACACATGACGTGACAACTCTAATGACATTTACGACTTCAAGCATATTTTTCTTGAAATGGGTCCCAAATTAACGCTCGTGACCGTACAACTTCAAAATTAAGAAGACCAAATCTGTTTTAAAGGTTTCTATTATTTAAATTTAAAAGTCAACCAGAACTCGCTTGCGCTTAAAATAATAAGAGTAGGTACTTGCATCAGCAGCCACGAGTCACGCAAATCACGCGGCCAACTGGTGCGGCGCCGGCGTCGGGAACAATGAACTAAGAATTATTTAGTACTAGACATAACCACATTTTCATCCCAACTCCGTCCCGAACTTAAATAAAGTACGCAAGGCAAGTAACGTCAGGCTAGACAGAATTCGCTCGAACGCGTAAAAAAGAGAGGTGATCAATGGGGTAATTCCCAGTTAATGCTAAGTGCTTCAATATTCAAATACCGAAACCCTAATGAACTTGGTAAGCTCGATGGAACCTGTTAATTAATAGGGGTTCGCCCCAAAACGTTAAGGTATCCTAATCATAGGGTAACTACATTGATTGGGAACGGAAGTCGTTTTCCAGTTTATATTCTCATTACAGGGGGGTTATTATGATATAGTTATGCAATTCTGTTTACGCTGAGAAAGAAGGACAGAGCTATATAACTGCGATAGCTCTGTCCCTTACATTCACCGTAAAATGAACTGCATAGTTATGTCATAATAACCCCGCAGACCTGTCAAGCGAGTGGTGACCACGACCGTTTAGCTCTTAGACCAAGTATACCCTAGACCTGACACGCTAATGGCAATTCCAAGATTGAAGGAGATAGTTTTCTGGAGTTCTCAATAGGAGAGCCTGAGAAGGAGATATTAATTTATGTCGTCAGAGACGTGCTTTTTTTGCGGAGTATAATCGGGATAGTGCCATTCAAACCGCTGTCATTTCAATGGTTTTCGTGAATGTATGTGTTCGAAGCAAATATAAGACTGTTTCCAGCGGTTTGTTTGATCGTGGTAAGCTTGTGTTATACTTGTATATTTATAAAATGGTGCATTATTGTGTGATCGGCGGTAAGAGCCGCAGTGAGCGAAAATCGGAGAACGTAACTTTTCATATGTAATTACAGCAGGTATTTAGTAGCCTTTTTCAACGAACTTTAAAGAAACGGTAATCAAGTAATCATGTGAAGGATGCTTAAATAAAAAATAAGTGTGATTGTGATAACGCTCATACGTTTCGCTCGATATCGTATAACCAGTGAAGCCACAAGTTATGCGGTATTTATTATGGAGCGTTTCCACAAGGCCTCGTGAGGTAGTTTCAAGACCGGAACCTCGTAGAACAGTAATTTAAACACAGTTGGTTATCTTTTAACAAGTTCTATCAAATTTTTGAAATAAAATAATATGAACTATGTGAAATTTGCTGAATAAGGGCGTAATTTTTTACCAATCCGGTAACCCCATGTGTTGTAAGACTACCTCCATCCCTTACCTGTGCATTTGTCGGGTCTACGTTATAAGTACCTACTTAGTCTAAAAACATCATGGAATTAATAAACAGTACTATCTAATTCCATGTTTTTTTAATATGGCGCCTTTTTCATGGGAAACGACTCGCTTGACAGACTCTCGCATTACCTAAATAGCAAAAAGTATTACATTATAATATAAGTGTCATCAAAGTCCAAATTTTATTCTTTTTTATTTCTCATAATAATTGTTATTGTCAAATGTTGTCAAAGCTGTACTATTGGTACTATGGCTTTGATAATGCTTTGACAGAATATAAATGTAAACTCACGTAAACTTGAAAGCTGTATCAAAGAATAGTATTGTATACTGGGCTATATCGTATCCCTGTTGATCTAATAAATACCGTTAATTAGTTTGAGTAAATATGATTCGTAGTCATCCGACGTCAATATTTTGTATCATCGCTACAGAATTCTGCGAAAGGTTTTCGTTTTGCGGTTTGCGAAGTAAGTCGGTATTATATTAGCGAGCTCATACGAGTTATCTGTCCCACCCGTAAGTAAACCAGAATCCTCATAAACCACTCTACCTATTCATGAAAACCGTATTCAAATCTGTTGGGTACAGGCCGGATTTAAGGGAGGGCAATCGGGGCAACTGCTCTCAGGAATTGTAGGTAGGTAACCTATTTGAAAAAAGAATAGGGTTCGAGTCCTTGGGGGAGGCCTATGTCCAGCAGAGGACGTCTTTTAGCTGAAATGATGACGATGATTACTCCTTTGTTGCCCCAGGGCCTCCACACCTCTAAATCCGGCCCTGGTTGCGTAGTTTAGAAGAAACAGACGAAGACGAGTCTAAACGAACAGACGGCGAAAGCGACTTTGTTTTATAGGTACGTAAAGATAACATAACGTTTCTATCCGGTCCTGAGCCCTACTTTGAGAATCGTAGCTGGAAGTTACGTTAGCTCCATCCCTTTCTCTTGATTTAGTGACAGTGACTCTGCACCCGAAGATTCAAATTTAGTGTATCGGTAAGCACCCTGTTTCCATAAAAGTTTCATTTATAAGTTTGTTTAGGGTACAAGTTGGTTTATCAATATAAAATACCTACCTCAGCCTGCATTGCGTTAGACGTTGGCTCTTTTCAACCGAAAAAAAAAGATTTTTTGTTTGAAGGAGTATAGTCTAGTTGGTCCGGAAGGAGTGCTCTTGAAGTGAAACTGATCATGAAGACCACAACCGGAACTCCTAAACGGTACCTATTTCCAGGGTGGCGATAAGATATCTCGATTAAGATAGTTTAGCAACTATGACGAAGTACATTTAGGTTTAAATATTATGACTGTAACTTTCCCGCGGCGTTACTTGCGGCGACCTTGAAATATTCTAAAGTTTATTTCTTATAAATTGACAACTTGGACTACATAACATCATAATTAGGGTCACTATAACAAGTATTAAAACAAAATAAATATTCATGCCAAATAACAGCTTTCTAGAACTTAAGAGTCTTTTAGCTAAAATGCGTTTGGCTACGGAACCCTAAAACAATTTTAAAAAACCTAATCATGCTTTCAAAAAGGTAAAAAATAACTTCTTTTAAAATGTTAGGTAATAGGACAGTCCAACTGAAGCCGGCGTCCTAGAATATTTTATGCCTTGTAGCAAATTTAATCTAATTTAAAAACGTTCTGAGAAGGTACTATCAAAAACTAGTCCTTTAGGGTTATATTATAATAAGTAGTCAACATCTGAAAAAGTCCGAAGTTTTCGCGGTTTTTTTATTTTTGACACTTGCGTTTGAGGCTCGAGGTCACAATTGGAGGGTATACTTCATCCAAGGTCCTAAATAAATAAATAAATATGAATTGTATTTTTAATAGTGATCTTCGTCATTTTTGTGTAATCTCGGATCACAGAAACAAGGGAGATATGTTATGGGGGCGTGGATCGTGACGCCTCGATATGGTCAAAATGGACATATCGGCACGAGGCGTGTCTACACAGAACTAGCGTTGACATAGTCACCCACTGATCGCTGTCAGTATACAAGCTCCGTTTCAATGGTAAAATGACTGTATGTAGCGTGAAAGTCTGCAAAAATCGTAGTGCAAACGTTAATATAAAATTAACCACCGGTAAATTTAGTTGTAACTCTACTTCAAGATCACAGAATCACAGAACTAAGAAATGCTATAAAAGGAATTAAATGGAACATAATTGGTCTGAGCGAAGTCAGAAGGAAGACTGAAGTAATAGAGGAATACGACGAGTTCATTTTGAACCACTCATCAAGCGATAAAGGAAGGAATGGCGTAGGATTTTTAATCAAAAGATCTCTAAAAAACAACATAGTTAGCTTGAAAAGTCTCTCAGATAGAGTTGCACTCCTCGAAGTAGAGTTAAGCAAAAACAACACCTGGGTCTTCATACAAGTATATGCACCGACGGAGAGCTGTAATGACGACGAAATAAACTCTTTTTATGAGACAGTAGACCAAGCGATCGACTCAACGTGTACGAAGAATTTAATTTTTATGGGAGACTTAAATTCGAAGATTGGTAGAGTACAACATGGCGAGGAGGAAATCTTTGGTAAACATTCTTCAGGCAAGAGAAACGCACGTGGTCAACGGTTGATAGAGTACGCACAGGAAAACAACTTAAAGATAGTTAATAGCATGTTCTACAGGAAACCTCATAAAAAATGGACATGGCGTTCACCAAATAATCACTACCACAATGAGATCGACTACATATTGACTAACCAACCAAAACTTGTTATAAACTTTGATATTATAAATAATCTCAACTTTGAAACAGACCATCGTATGATAAGATGTGCTTTAAATCTAAATACAAAGAAAAACAGGAAATTTATAAGACCAAACAGTAACTATGCTAGAGAATTACCATGTATCTCAGGAGAAACTGGAAAGTACTGGGAAAGTAAGCTGAAAGAAGCCATTAGCAAATCATCTAACATACAGGATCAGTACAATGACTTCGAAGCAGAAATAAAAAAAACTAGTGCGAGACTTACCAAAACAAAAGAAATCCAGGAGAAAGGTTATAAGTGAAAACACAAGCAGCTTGTTAGAAGAGCGTAAATAACTAAGTATACTGTTTAAAAAGAACGAAACAAGTACGTTCAAAAATCACCCAAATAAGTAAAAAAATAAATAATAACCTTCGGAAAGACGACAGATTGTATAGGCAAAATGTACTTGAAACTTATATACAAAAAACTGGAGCTATCAAAAAAGCTTATAATGAACTTCGTACGAAATCGGAGTGGACACCTAACATAAAAAATAGAGCTGGGAACGTAGTCACGAAGAGGCCTGAAATAATGAAAGTAGCTACAAACTTTTTCAGAGACCTATATGCGGCCAACCCATCACCATCAATAACGACACAATATACGAATAGTACTGAACTAGACTCGACCCCACACCCAGGAGTACTGAGAGCGGAAATTCGTCATGCTATAGACACTCTAGGGAAAAATAAAACACCGGGTGACGACAAAATTACCAACTAGCTCCTCATGGCACTTTCAGAACCACTGCAAACCGTCTTTCAAGCGTTATTCGACAACATATTGAGAACCGGATTGGCCCCAGAGCAATGGTCAAACTCAACTATAATACTGCTACATAAGAAAGGCGATCGCAACAACTTGAACAACTATCGTCCCATTAGCCTGATGTCTAATGTGTACAAACTCTTTTCGAAATTAATTTTAAATAGACTTACGAACGGCTTAGATGAGAACCAACCGAGCACTCAAGCAGGTTTCCGTAAGAATTACTCAACTATGGATCACATACAGGTCGTATCACAAGCTATAGAAAGATGCAAAGAGTATAATAAAATACTGTTTTTATGTTTCGTTGATTATAAGAAAGCATTCGATTCGCTGAACCACCACTCAATTTGGGAAACGCTACAACAACAAGGCGTAGATGATAACTACATAAAAGTATTACAGGAAATATATAAAAATGCCTACGCGAAAATTAGACTGGAACGTGAGGGCGAGAATTTTCCAATAAGGAAAGGTGTCCGGCAAGGTGACCCACTATCACCAAAAATATTCACAGCAGTACTAGAAAGCATATTCAGGAATCTAGACTGGGAAAACAAAGGACTGATACTCAATGGGGAATATCTGAGCCATCTCCGGTTTGCAGACGACGTAGTAATCTTTGCGGACAATTTGGCCGACCTAACGTTTATGTTAAACAACTTGGCGGAGGAGAGTACAAAAATGGGCTTATCGATTAATTTCACGAAAACAAATATAATTACAAACCATCAAATAAACAATCCTATAATGGTGCAAGGTCAAGAGGTGCAATTTGTGAAAGAATACAGATATTTAGGACAAGCTGTCACGTTTGAAAATCACACTGGGAACGAAATACAAAGGAGGATTGCTATAGCATGGAGGAAGTACTGGGGACTCAAAGAAGTAATGAAGAACAAAGCTATTAATATAAACGTAAAGCGAAAACTGTATGAGTCTACCATCCTCCCTTGTTTAACATATGGCTGTCAAAGTTGGTCGCTAAGAAAATGTGATGAAGTCAAGCTAGCAGTATGTCAACGCAAGATGGAGAGGAGTATGTTGGGAATCAAATTGTCGGACTGAATCAGCAACCAAGATATTAGGAAAAAGACTAAATTAACTGATATAGTCTACAGAATAAGGTTACTGAAGTGGAACTGGGCGGGCCATATATGTAGAATGAACAATAATAGATGGACCAAAATAATTTGTGAATGGATCCCGCGGGACAGTCCAAGTACAAGATCGAGAGGACGTCCCAGAAGAAGATGGGCTGACATCTTTAAACAAAGACTGGGTCCAGAATGGATGAGGAAAGCCAGAGGCAGAGAGCTATGGAGGGAAACGGGGGAGGCCTACGCCAAGGAGGCGACTATTACTTAAAGGCGTATCAATAGATCTTTTATTTTCATTTTTATATTGTTTATTATGTGTAAGATGTAGTAGAATAAATGGCTTTTTTATTTATTTATTTATTATTTTATAAATTTAGTTGTGAAGCATTATTTATAGTTTTAAATGAATATTAATATTTGTATGGATTTCAGAGCATAAGGATGTGGACGTGATTTCTATCGACTATCTATCGATAGTCGGCTCATTCTACAGCTATCTATAGAATTCAATGTGTTAATAGTTCAAGTTAACCAACCACAAAGGCAAAGGGCTCTGGCTCAGTATTGAGCTGTGCTTGCACACAGCGCTGATTCTCAGCTCGCGCCGACTCACTCTAAAAAGGGTTTAAACCCTTAAATTACTTAAAACAGAAAGTTACCCTTAAGGCTAACTTTCTGTTTTAAGTAATTTGTACCATTTGTGAAATAAAGTTTACATAATCAAGTACGGTCAATTACTGGTTCGTCCCAAACTGATCTCGTGACGTTGCACTTAACCGAACAAAATCCCAGTTGTCCACAGTGTGGACAAATGTATTAAAATCATAATGCCCAAGCTTACAGTTTAGACTTTTATGCACTAATCAAAACCAAAATACAGCCATTTGTTACGTTTAATTATAGGTATCGTTCCCAATTTAAAACTTATAAATCTATGTATCAACTTTGGGCGCCTGTCGTATCGCATAACGTTTTTTGTCCTAAAAATGTTTGGCCGAGAATGTTTGGCATACTGTTGAATGGCGTACTACTCGTTTGTCCTAATAATTTTTGCGCATACTCATTTAACGTCCTAAAGCAAGTTTGTCCTAATATTGATAACTATAAAGTCTAATTACCTAAAGCATAATATTCCTAACATGAATTGTCCTAATAATTATTTTGCCTATTATTAAACTGGCTACAATTACAGCACCTAAACTAAACTATGGTAGGCGTGAAGTCAGAATCGTTACGTATTCTACCTTCAGGCAGGTCAGATTTCGGTTAGGTTAGGTACGACGACGAGCGAAGCGAGGAGGAGTGTTAGGTGGAGCTAGAACACATTAAATATTAGGAATATTACAATTATGCACATCAATCATTCGACAGTTGAATCTTAGCCACATCAAACGATAATAGGAGCAACAATTTCGGACAATCAAAAATATGCGGAACAAAGTGTATGCCACACGATATTAGGACAAAAGACGTTATGCGACACAACGATAGGACTAATAATTGTATGCCATTCGATATAGACCCATCAACTTTACGTAAACCGTATTCTTGTTAATAAAATATTATTCTATTCTAGCAATAATATATTAAGTTTAAATGATGTAATTGTATTAATTTAGTCGTAAAATAATAAAATAGTACTTATTGCCTGTAAATTAAATAGTACCTATCTATGTTAACGTTGCAAACAAGTTTGAATTGTTATCGATATATTTTGAGACATTCCTTGTGGCATCCCTAAGTGGACGACAGGAGAGAAACGCACACCTCTTGAAAAAAGTATAACTAAGGTAAACGTACGCTTCGCCGAATCTGCCGTATCACCGAATTTCTTCTTTTTCAAGCTATTAGTCTAGTACTTACAGTTGATAATACGTTGTAATATTTTTTTCCGCTAGCTAGATACCTAACCCTTCCACTACGCGGTAAAGCCGGCCATTTGCTGTCTAAGTCGGGACGCAACAATCGATCAAGTCGGTGGATCGCCGTTTTGTAGGGTAGTCCTTGTGAAAATCGGTAAGAAATCGCGTATACTTCTTAAGGTCATAAAACCGTTTTAGGTTACCTTTGTGTTTGAAAATGTGGTTTTTCTGTGTTGTTATGTAATCAGTTTATGTGTTCTGACAAATGAAGTGAATTTAGTGCAGTCATATTTATAGAAATTAGCAAAAATGTGAATTCGGTGATGAGTTAACCCTTATTTTGAGTGGAAGGTTTTAACGAACAACGTTCGGAATCAGGGAAAGCGTATGTTTTTTTTATTATTTATTTGCTGGTTGGTCATGACTAGTGATCGTTATCAACGTCCACTTTTGGTAGCAAAGGGTATGGTTGGCAGAAAAAACAAACACATTTGGTTGTTTACTTTTGATCTTAACCATAAAATAAATACTTACCTTCTAAAGATTACACCTCTAGATATAAATCCTTACGGTACAAAACCTTTTCCGCCCTAATATTATTTAAAACAGTGTAGGTACGTCAAATGACATAAAATGTCATCAAAATATAACTGTAGTTGAAAATCTAATTACACTACGCGACGTGTTTATCTAAATAAACCAATGCATATCGTATCTAGAGTGGATATTCAAGTATTTTAGTGGAGTCCTCATAAAGTGCACGTATGATCACAGTATTTACATTGACAGCATGGATTTGCAACAATACCCGTATTTTATTACGACGGATAAAGCCACTCGATGTACTGTTTGTAATATCAATATTAAAAGGAAAAAGCACAATATAAATAACCACTTAAAGTCAAAATCCCATGTAAATAAAATAAAATAAAAATAGTGTGCAATGTTTTAAAGACTTAAATTTCCTTCCTGTGACTTCTTTTAACGTAGAAAGGTCATTTAGCTACCGTAAAATGTGCCTACTTTGCTCCCCCCTGGGTAATTATGCTCCATGGTTATATTGAGGTTATCTGTATTGT
Organism: Acleris laterana; assembly: GCA_963966035.1. Taxonomy (NCBI): domain Eukaryota; kingdom Metazoa; phylum Arthropoda; class Insecta; order Lepidoptera; family Tortricidae; genus Acleris; species Acleris laterana. Next base: position 27,798,135 of record OZ014438.1, read on the forward strand.
AAATCATTCTATTGCTTTCATTTACTTCGTAGCTGGATGTATACATCGATTATTTTAAGCAAATTTGTCATCAACCTTGACTTATAAGGTAACAAACGAAATAGTCACTATGGAGCATAGTTACCCATGGGGGAGCAAAGTAGGCACATTTTACGGTATTTAAAATGGATTTTTTCCAATCGACGTGAACGACTGACAGCCAAATCTGTTGAATAAATTTTAGTCATTTATTCACTATAATTTGGATTTGTTGTTATAAATATGTATATAAATCTCATAATTTGTAAAATATATAATGTTTAATATACTTCGTTATTTGTTGTTTTTGTCAACCATACTTTGCTACCATTACAGGACGTTGATAACGATCACTGGTCATGACTTACTTATATAATCTACTTTGCTTTTGGAATAACTAGAAGTATTCCAAATTTACTGAGTAATTGCCGAACATCAATAAATTAGAATTTTTTTGAAAAACTTAGTTGGAAATTTATAACTTTTACGACTTTTTGACATGAAAATAAGCTTATTGGCAAGGGTATTTAAAAAAAAAGATTATATATACCTTTTAAGCAATAGTAGCAAATACGATATGTATTCATGGTTACATAATAGTTCTGTTTGTTAGTAATAATGTCAGATTTGTAATTATACCGATACTTTTACGTCTAAACACTATTTGTTAAATGTGTTCGCTCGATATGTTCCACATATTTTGGGTTGTCCAATTCACCGAAAGGCGTTCGGTGATTAGTACCCATGGTCTCTGCTACCGAATCCATATCTGCCTCAGCCAAAATACAGAACGATGTTCATTGGAATATGATCCTTAATCCATTAACAGCTAAGCCGATACTAAAATGTATTATTTTTCGTGCATTTTCGTAAAGGCCAGCGCTTCTCAACATTTAAGCCGTTAATGTTTTAAAACTAGCTCGAAGTTTTTTTTAATACATATTTAATTTTATATGGAGCTGCTGATGATGGGGCCGTAAGGTGGCAAAAATCTCGATTGTTAAGCATTAATGTATTTATAGGCGATGTTTGGTCTTGTTAGTATCGTGTCGATTAACTAACTCCTTAATTAATTACATTAGGCCGGTTGTCTTAGTTATTTAAATGTTAGTCATTTCATTCAAAACCATAGAGGTGATCAGACCTCCCGCAAAACTATCAAAAATCTCAAAAAAAAACTGTACATACGGGAACAAGGATTTGCATTAAATGTATAAACAGTTATAAAAAATATATAAATAAATACTCATATGAGTTGATGTAACGCTTTTTAAGAGAATAAAATTTTATGTTAGATTATTATTAGGGATCGGATATTCGGTAAGATATTTACCTAAAGTTAGTAAAAACCCGGCAAAAGTCAGGCAAATATAGACGGCATCTAAATAAATTATTTTAATATTATGTGTCCGGGATTGCATTAAACGATACGAAGCGGTAAAAATACACTAAAAACTACCATTATTGTTGTCTCACATTTTCTTACCTATCTTAAAACATTAAAAATCTTGTCTTGTTCCATATATGAGTTGATAAATATCAAACTCCAATATGTCCTTGAAATTGAATATACAAATTTAAAACTTAATTCGAACCCTTAAGTTTTAAATTCGTATACAAAACTTCAAGGATATATTGGAGTTTGATATTTATCGACTAATATTTACTATTTCATTAAAATTGCTACCATTTGAATAAATAAATAAAAAATGCCTATGGTTTTATTAAAGTTTGAGCACCACTCAGCGCCAAAATTTCATACATTTCTTCCCTAGTTCGGTGATACGGCAGCCCGATTCGGTAATATGTGCAAATCAAGTTTCTTAGTTCGGTATATGGTACAAACCGGGTTACGCGACTCAAACACCTTTAAAAATATTTTAAACATATTTCTAACCATGTAATTTATTTACAGATACATTCAAATGATGACAAATTTATTAAAGTTACCATTATTCTATGGATCATAACCGTATAAAAATCCAAGACCTTATTAAAAAAATAAACGTACACCCAGGTCTTAAGCGTTCGTCGAAACGTACATTTACCTTAGATGTCGCTGTAAGAGTAGTCTTTAGTATACTGAACATAGGGACTACTATCTTAGCGCCATCTAGCTCTGAGGAATTAATTACTCGTCGCATGGATGGCAGCTAAGTGACGGAGTAAACGCTACCTTACGTTCAGTGACTGAACTACGATGGAAAATAAACGAGCTTTCAGCATTTTTCAACGTTGAAAACTTAATATAGGTAAAGCTTAAATTTGTGCTACTATCAAAATTATGTTACGGCGTTTTTAGTCTATAAGCTGCAACCAATTATGAAGAGGTTGTTTTTGTAGTAGTCAATAGAGCGGAAGCGTTAGGCGCACACATGCTTTAAAGTGGCGACACCGGGCTCTACGAATTGGCGCTCATGACATGACATATCTCGCTTGTTTCTGTGATCTGACTGAGCGTGTAATTGTCTCATTTTACCGGTATGTAAGTTTTGCTTTTTCAGCGATTCTGTCCCTTTATCTTCGAAACGTGCTCTGCCTCCATGAAAATGCAGCGACTGTGGTGTATCATATTTTTATAATGATGTGTTATACGATGCCTCTAATGGGAGCTATATTGGCAGATAACTTTATTGGAAGATACAGGTAGGCACAAGTAGTAGAGTAGGCATTACTTAACTTGCGTACGAAGAGTGCAGTGTGAACAGACCACAATTACTTAAAGACCGTATCGTTAATTATGGAAACAAGTTTGAATAGCTCTAAAAAAAAAGTTACAATATTTTATCTTGTCTGTCATATGTCAATCTGTTAAGCATATAGTCAAATATTAAAACTGATTATAAAAAATAATATAATTCCTACACACTGCAAGATGAAGGGTCTCTCAGAGAAAAAACGACTTTCAATTGTGACCAAATATTGTAAAGAATCAGGTATGACTATGAGAAAGATTGCTTCAGAGGAAGGGGTTAGCCTGAAAGCTGTTTACAATACGATAAAAAGGTTTGGTATGAATAATACTTTAAAAGATATACCTGGTCGAGGTAGAAAACGAGGCCCTTCATGTCCTAATTTAGACAAAAATATATGCGAACATTTTTACCAAAAAAAAGAGGTATCGATTCGGGATTGTGCGAAAAAATGTCGTACTTCTATTGCAAAGGTTCAGCGTGCCAAGGAGCGTAACTTGCTTGTAACGTACAAAAAGCAAAAACAGCCTAAACGCAGCAAAACCCAGGAGTCTTCTGTCAAAACTCGGGCTCGGAAGTTGTACGACCAAGTCTTAACTAAAAATGAACAATGTATTATAATGGACGATGAAACCCATGTCAAACTTGACTATAAAACCCTACCCGGACCGCAGTTTTACACCGTAATAAAAGGAACGAAGGTCTCTAAAGAGGACAAATCCATTTTTTGCGAAAAATTTGGGAAAAAAGTGATGGTTTGGCAAGCTATTTGTCAATGCGGCATGAAAACATCTCCGTTTTTTGTAACGGGAAACTTAAATTCGGATGTGTACAAGAAGGAATGCCTTCAAAAGCGGGTACTACCAATGATTCGAAAGCACAGGGGTCGTACATTATTCTGGCCCGATTTAGCTGCGTGTCACTATGCTCGCCATGTGTTGAACTGGTATCGAGAGAACAATGTCGAATTTGTCGCGAAATCATTAAATCCTCCGAATTGCCCTGAGATCAGGCCCATCGAGAAATTTTGGGCTCTGATGAAGGCAAGGCTACGAAAACAAGCTAAACCAACAGATAACATCGACCAATTCAAAAAAGACTGGATCCGTACCCAAAAAACTTTCAAAACAGTCGATGTCCAAGGGCTAATGAAGAGCATCAAAAGCAAAGTGAGAAAACTGGCAAAGGGGGTCAATAAATAACTAAATGAAGCTTTTATGATTCACTTAGAAGATCTAAGATTCGCGTATTATAAGTTGTTTTTTTTGTAATAAAAAGTATTTATTCAGATTAAACCATTTTATTTTTTTCCATAATTAACGATACGGTCCTTATAGTTAAAAGTATAGTAGGCACTTGTAAGTATCTACCTATGTTTGTAATTTACAGAGCTCGTATTGATTGAATATGCCCCATTTACTATGTTTCGTTTGTTCCAGGGTTATACTTTATTTTTCCATTATATACTTTTGTGGAACCATACTTACGTGTTGCTCAGCTATACCTCCTCTTAAGTTGCCTCCGACGTAAGTACTAAAATATGTAAGAGCCGTCTATTTTCATTTCCCAATATGTTTATGAAATTAGCCTCGTTTAACTGCGTTTCTCCGTTTAAGGAGATATTATGTGCGAAGAAGATAATCGGTCTCTGCTTTTTTTGCACTGTAATTTTGGTGAATCATGAGTTTCAAGGCCGAACTAACGAGTCCCCACTTAGTGGATGTCGTCGTTAAGTAAAGCGGATATTCGTTTGTTCAAACTCCATTATCAGATCAGCTCCTAGATACCTTTATACATATTGGTTTACCCTGGTTCCACCGACTCTCATTTCATAGAACGTATCACTTCGCAGAATTTCCGTTTCATTGAAAACTATTTTCTGCTGAATCCGTGTTCATTTCAGGTTATCTTGTGATAAAACTTTTTTCTTTTATTTCGCTGGGGAAATTACGCATAGGTACCACCCAGGTCCCAGGGGACCCGGGACGGTTGTGTGGGATCGCCAACCGAGAGCGCCCGGAACACCCAGCGGTAACGGTAACCCATCTGCGTCATTCGGGGAGACGTTTTTTTCTTAATCGCATATTTTCCCATTGTTATTCCAATGGAACAGGTAGATAGGTTTAGGTTATGTATAGTTCTGCAACAGGCCCGAAGGCTAACGCACCCGAAATAGGGAAAGCTAGTCGATTCTGTAAAATTAATATAATATGAACTAATATATCTACTCGAAAATCTAATTTAAGACCAAAATCCTAACCTCAACGGGCGCACACTCGCTGTGATCACTGCATTTTGGTTTAAGTGTAGGTATTTTTATCAATAAAACTTGCCCTAATATTACTGGTTACACGAGTGCTCATTCATGTTTTATGAAATAATGTTAAAATAACGAAATAATCCAGATGGGAACTGTCAGATTTTCGAGTATAGGCAGTCATGCAACTTGGAAAAAGGTAAATGGGGAAAACCGCGACTTTCGAAATAACCTATTACTCTTTTTTACCAGGTTCTCAAAAAACCAGTTTCAAAATATTGGGTGAAGATAATAATAAATACCAGTATTTGAATGTTTAGTTTTGAGATTCTGGTATTTCGAGAATGAGCGTGTCCATTTTTGAATATTGTCGTCCAATAAGTCTCACTAGTAACTGACTAGTGAACAGTGATGCTGTTAGTCCTATGCCAGTCACAATGTCAAAAGTCATTAATATTACTTAGAGGAAACAAATTCCGGGTTTTGCCAGTCATGTGTCGAATCGAAAGTAATAACAAAAAATACATGTTACAATGTCAGCTTCCCGCCTTTTGAACCTAACCTAATAAGATCTGTTTTACATTAGGGGAATTACTTTATGGGTCGCCATCCAGTCTACAAAGGGATCCCAAATGATACCTCTCGTGATAGACTAAAGCAATGAAATGATTTCTTTGACTCTTCATTTTTGCTCCAATAAATAATTAGAAATATCGCATGATGAGGCCTTGTGCGAAAGCGAACCACTAAATACAAGTAGACTTAATGAGTTCCTGAGATACAAGCGACTAAAGTGTTTATACCTACTAAAAATCATCAAAGACAACACCAAATAACTTTAATTAGAAAATTAATTCATAGGTACATGTTGTTTTTTGAGATAGTTTTTTTGTGTTTGTAGTAGGGTGACTGCTATAGTAATTGGCCACTTAAGCTGAAAAGTATCTTCAAACCTCGATATAAAAAAACTTAATAATGATACGTACACGTCTGTGATTTCAATTAAAGACAAATTTAATGAGGTTATAGGAAATAAAACAGATTATAAATCAGATCACATATATATTTAAAAAAAGAAAAAATAAAGTCTAACCTCTCTAAAATTAGTAATTGGCCATCAATTTACAGTAATTAGCCCCCTAAGACACAGTAATTAGCCACACAATTTGAACGAAAAATTACATGAAATAAAATAATAATTTGACATAGCCCAGATCTAATATTATCTCGCTGCCATAATTATTATTTAAAAAAAAATATCCAAGGAGGTCAAACAATCAGAAACATAAAAGTATATTAAGGTCTATGGCTAATAACTGAAGTCACTCTGGCTAATTACAGTGAGTAATTGGCCGCCTTACTTTTTAGCTATTGGCCACCCCCGGCTAATAACTGATCCACTATACATATTTATAACTGTAGATTTTTTCTACAGATTTTATTACACCATTGTAGTTTTGAAACTGCTTTGAAAACACATTTAAGGGAAAATGAGTTATTGGCCGGCCATGGCTAATAACTAAATCCCACAGCCACTCAGATTCAGTTATTAGCCGTTGAAATATTTTGAGGTTATTGTTGCTTTGTGATCTTTAAAATAACAAAGAATTAATATTTACTTAATCCGGCAACAAAATAGTACAACACGCAAGCGTTAGCTACGTAACTTTCATGAAAAATTAAGTTCTTCTAAAACTCTTACCTTAACTTTTTCTTAACGAACGACCTACATTTGTCAACACTTTTAGTAACTGAGATTCTACCGCGTTAGAACGTCGTCTAGACAAAATCATATGAACTAAAACAAAAGCTGGAGAAATACAGGTTTTTTTTGGTCCCATTCATTCGAGTTCATGCTTCTATTGCCTTGTTTCTTTTTAATTTCGTAATAGTGGCCAATTACTATGGAGGGGCCAATAACTATAGCAGTCACCCTAACTGCTTCGGAACCCTACACTGAGCATGGTCCGACATGATCTTGCCCGGTTTTTTCTGTATTTCGTAAGCAACCCTAAAAATGAGTTAAATTTTTAGTACGACGTCGATGATCGGACTTGCTCTCATCGCGATGGGGACCGGCGGCATCAAGCCGTGCGTTGCAGCATTCGGCGGAGACCAGGTGCCTAAAATGTTGAAATTCATGAAACTAAACGTAAACGATTGAACTAGTTAGACGTGAGTGTTCGCTGCTGTTGGGGCTATAGGGATTGCTCTATGGTGGATTTGACCAGAAGCTGCAATAGACTGACATTTGGCAAAACAGTTACATTGCTGTAGGTACGCTTTATTACTGTAATTATGGTCAGCGAAGTTCTCGTTCTGTTTTATTTAATTCAAACTATAATTAATACCTGGAGACTGCCTAGAAATTAAATTAGTTACCGGTAGTATAACTAATTTAATTTCTAGGCCTTCAAAAGACCTTGCGGAAGTGACGTATCCGTAAGGTCAAGGGCCTTGAAATGTAATTGGTCGACGGTGCATGGTTGGTGATTCAGTTCCGGCTGCCTGAGGAGAACCAGCGGCTGCAGCGATTCTTCTCGACGTTCTATTGCACTGTGAACCTGGGCGGGTTCATGGGCATGGTGGTGACGCCGGTGCTGCGCCGCGGCGTCATGTGCTTCGGCGACGACGCTTGCTACGCGCTCGGCTTCGGCGTCCCAGCGCTGCTGGTGCTTCTCTCCATCAGTACAACCTATTTGTTTTTAGTAACTCACCTCACCTTAACGGAAAACATCCAGAATATGTAATACCTACTGGGAGAGCATTTAATCAATCTAAATGTTTCAGTATGGTGAATTCGGATACTATGAGAGTAAGGGAACTTCGTAGAAACTAAAGCCTCGATTAACTAGGTGAGGAACGATTTGTATTTGAGTTCGGTGCCAAAAATAGACAACAACCAGACAATTCGCAAAAAAGAGCACAAAAGCTGGGTTCGATTCCCGGTTAGTAAATATAGGCCACTCAACGAAGACCAAAAACTGCCTGTCAGGGGAAATAAATCGTGTTTAAGCGAATTTTGGCATAGTTGTAGGGAATAGTGTCTTAAGCCACGTACCAAAAGTGCTGATGGGTGGGCTGAAGCTAACTTGTAAAGGTTTTTTTCACGGAATTAGGGACAAACTAGAGGTTCCGCAAAATAACGATTATTTCTACAAATTAGTGGCTATACGAGGTAAAATAAGGTTCTACGTCCATATTATAATAAGTAATAACAGTCTACAGAATATAGTACATTGTTGCCTAGGCGCGGAAAGCAAGGGTTTTCCTGACGAGGTGGTTAGCAGGCCGAGCAATAGCGAGGCCTGCTAAAATACGAGTCAGGAAATCCTCGTTTCCGCCGAGGCATACATAGTGCTTTTCTCAAACATGTGAGGAAATATCACAAATACATTTTTAAAAAGCAATTAGTTTAATTTAATTCACATTAAAAGTTATGTTGGTCATGTTTGGGCAATTTGTAAATAAAAACTTTATAGTTTTTCCAGGAGCCAGTTCAGGTTTTAATATAGGCGGCATGGTACCTATTTCGTCGCTTTCGTCGCTTGGGCTAATTTTTTCGAGTAAGTATTTCGCACAACAATAGTTTCACATTTGGTTTCACATAATGCAGAATGAACGAATGTTACCGACTCAATTGTTTTTAAATACTAACCATAGACATTAGAATGCAAATGCAAAAAGAAACACACGAACTGTGCTAAAAAAGCGAGCAGTTACCTTGGCTGTTTGGAATTTTTGTCTTGGTCCTTTTGATTTTGTATGCAATTGACAGAATTTTTAAGAAAAATATGGACATGGACGGAAAGTGTTTTCATATGGTTTTTTTACTCCTAGGAGTAAAATGAGGCACTTTCCGTCCTTGTCTTTCAATCGGAAAACCGTTCTTTCTGAGCATGTTTGAGAAAAGACAATTTCCAGTCCCACTTTTTGTAAGAATCATCCCTAAAGTAGAAAATGCCTTAACATGGTACATTTACCTTAATCTTTGACTATGGAAAATAAAGTATCTGCAATATCTAAACGTGCCCGAAAAAAAACGTGCCAGTACATGACGTGCATGTTACATAAAATGGCGGATTATCAGCTGTTATAGATAGTGATGCCGTGGTGGGAGTAATAATTTTATCGATAAACCAGATTACGTACTGCATAGAGATTTATTTTGACGTTCTACTAACAATCACGATTCAATTACTAATATCTGAATTACGGTTTAAGGCTTAAAGTTTTTATTTATAATTACATTAATAACAATCATTTATTTTTGCTGGTCTAAGTAGCAAGTAGGCTAAAACGCAGCTGGTCTAAGTAGGTAGCAAGTGGTTTAGAACGCAGCTGGTCTAAGTAGGTAGCAAGTGGTTTAGAACGCAGGTGGTCTAAGTAGGTAGCAAGTGGTTTAGAATGCAGCTGGTCTAAGTAGGTAGCAAGTGGTTTAGAACGCAGCTGGTCTAAGTAGGTAGCAAGTGGTTTAGAACGCAGCTGGTCTAAGTAGGTAGCAAGTAGTTTAGAACGCAGCTGGTCTAAGTAGTTAGCAAGTGGTTTAGAACGCAGCTGGTCTAAGTAGGTAGCAAGTGGTTTAGAACGCAGCTGGTCTAAGTAGGTAGCAAGTGGTTTAGAACGCAGCTGGTCTTATATGTACATAGCAAACGGTCTAAAACGTAGCGGTTCTAAGTAGCAAGTGGTATGTAACGCAGCTGCACGGGTAGCATAAGTTGTATTTTCTCGCTTGTCGCTCAGTGCGTCTCTATCGTTACTGAGGAGATAGAAAGAGAGATCCGAGCGACAAACAAGTCGCGGGCAATTTGTGCTAGCCGTGCTGGTCTTATGTAGCAAGGGGTCTAAGTTCGTAACTGCCCTATTTATTTTCAAAATTCCTCTCTTATCGAACAAGTTGGCGGAGACCCGCCATGCGCGGCTGCTATTTCTGGGCGGTTTGCCCTTCGGACAACCAAAGGCCAAAGGGCTGAATAGCAAAGCAAAGTAGTATATAGCTCAATCAATGTAATTATACGAGGGTCAAACTGAAAGTTCTTAAGTAGAATATCAAAAACTGATCAAACTAGCAAGTTATTAGTTTAATAATAATACCTTTTCAAAATAGTGTCCGTTCACATCAATACGCAGCATCCGATGGAACCACTGAGAAAAGCACTTTGCTCACTCGTCCTTAGGGGTGTCTTTGACGGCCTTTTGAAAGACAGCCATTGCTTCCTCGGTGTCCATAAAACGTAATAAACAAAGGAATTTAGCAGAATTACCTCGAATGCCATATCTGAAAAGATAATAACATAATTATCCTCTTATATTAACTTTATATTGCAGATGGGCCCTTTAGGATCTTAAATGGCTTTCCTTTTCATGCGAACGGTACAACCACTACATATGCAATTCCACTCTCTCAGTAATTGCATCTATAACTATAATAAAGATTTCTCCCACATGCATGTCCGCTATAATCAGCCGGCGAAGTTCTGCGTTTCAGGTTCAGGCAAAATTAAAAAAAAAAAACATTATTTACCAACGGCAGCGGCCACGAAAATGTATGATATTTCACTGCGTACCCGGTGTTTTACTTTTTAAAACCATGGTTGGACTTGGACAATAACTAACTGCAAACAGCCAAACACTCGTGCAATCAAAATTTTTCTATATATTTTACCTTTTAAATGTCAGAGACTGGAAATTTTTAAACCTTTTCAACAAACACCGAAATAACATAAATGAGTAATTAATGTTTTAATTTAAACCATATTTAATTGAAATTGAGTTTATTACGTTAAATTTTTGATTTTATTTAATGCTTTCTTTCAGTGTCATACTAAATCGTACCGCTTTATGACCTTTTTTTTCAAGGAAAATATGGAACTTTGTTTAATTTTATTAACAGTTGTGTTAAACTTTCTCGCATTGTTGGAGAAAAGCACTACACAAACCTCAGCCGGGCAGGGCGGTTGCTGGACTAGTATGCAGCGCGACCTCGACTGCGTCTCGGCCACGCTAACTCTACTCGTCCCGCAACAACCATTTTGCCGGTCTCTGCAGTAATGTACTATTATTTACCAACCACCAATATTTACTAGGCGTTTTCTTTTCAGTAATTTTCGCTGCGGGTAAACGTTTTTACAGAATAAAACAACCGCGTGAGAATGTGACGTTAAAGTTCGTGTCATGTACTTGGGTGAGTCTGAACCGGGTCTTTTACATATGTAGGTAGATAATAAGTGGGGTGGATCGTAAGTGGGGTGGAAGAATTGTTCTCCACATCAAAGACATGGTTGACGACGGAGCAAAGAGAGCCCTCGTATGCTGTTCCGATACTGACGTTTTGGTGTACTAAATGTAAATATTTTCAAAATAGCTTTCTTGGTGTTGGATATGAGGCTATTACAGATGTAGTGGATAATCCTTTCCCATCGTTTTCGGTCGAATAACTTCGTATTTATCTTACTTTCTCAGTTGGCTTATTGATGGGTACTAAAGCTAATTGAGAAAGCTAGATAAGTACGAACTAATCCGACAAACATCTGCATCTGTACATATCATTAAGTATATTTTACAAATAATAATTCAACCGTATCTTATCTGGAGCAGCCCAAACTTGGTATGTTTTGAAAATGTTTTTTATTTTGATTTAAAACAAGTGACTGAAATATAATGATGTGATATGTTTTTAGAATCGGCTTAGTAAGCCCTTTCATTAGAGACCACACACGATAGGTTCCAGTACAAAAAAAAACCATACTAAAACAATACGGCACAATAAGGCTTCATAACTCCTTTCATTTTTTGTTATTTTTTCGTGCTACTGGTCAAATTGATTCAATCTTATGGCCTAAAGATCAATCGTTCCAATTTTCATGCTTTTAACACCATTTGCAGAACTTTACTGAAATTCAGTGTGTACCGTTAGCCTATAAATAAAATATTAACGCCTTATAATTGAATAATCGTTATACAAAACATTTTGCAAGTGTCTATAATGATGATGCAAAATGGTCCGAAACTACTTTGATAGTTTTTCTCTTACTCTGCCATACTTCCGTAAAAGTTGTCCAATGAAAATCCTTACACACACTTCTATAAAGTTCTCTCTAATGCTAAAAAAAGGACTATACGAGTATGTAGGTATAATGGCTAGGAATGTTAACTCCTAACCCAAAAAAGAGGGGTGTTATGTGTTTAAATCCTTTGTCTGCTTGTGTGATCATCGAGGCAAAGATGAATCTAATCTAATCCGAGATCCAGGGTTTACATAGGCCCAACGATTCCAATATACTTTGAAAGCTTTTATTCTAGAGTAGGTTCTTTCATAGGTACCTAGGTAAGTTTCATGAGAATTCTTTTCTAAGCTAATTCAATAAACAAATAAAATGAATTGTCGCACGTTTTAATTATGTACAACACCACTGTGAGCAGGCAGACCACACTTCTAGCCACCAGGGAGTTTCTCCTTAATCCTTTGTCCTATCAACATAGAGAATACCAAATCCAGATAAATCATTATTTATTGAGAAAAAATACGTATTTTTGGGTCCGTAGCGTAGGTAGCATAATGTCGAAAGCCATATTTGATAAGTACGAAGTTCCTAACACAACACTTCGAATATCAAAATACGTATTGTTGGGTCCGTAGCGTAGGTAGCATAATGTCGAAAGCCATATTTGATAAGTACGAAGTTCCTAACACAACACTTCGAATATCAAAATACGTATTGTTGGGTCCGTAGCGTAGGTAGCATAATGTCGAAAGCCATATTTGATAAGTACGAAGTTCCTAACACAACACTTCGAATATCAAAATACGTATTGTTGGGTCCGTAGCGTAGGTAGCATAATGTCGAAAGCCATATTTGATAAGTACGAAGTTCCTAACACAACACTTCGAATATCAAAATGTCTAATGTACGAAATTCCTGAAGATGCATGTTCTAATGCACTTTTAATCGATTTATCTCATTTTCGAAATTCAATATGCCTTTGTACAAAATGCCGAATGCCAAAACTTCAAACTCAATATTTCTAGTGCTCAAAATCGCTACGTACAAAAAGCTATGTGACAATTCTTCAAAAATCAATACATTCAAACCTTAAAACTCAACCCCAAATTAATAAAATTTCGCACTTTAAACTTAGATCAACCGGGAGTAGGTAAAATGTCGTTAGTTTTTTCGTGCACTAGTGGTATTGTACTTTAGACATTTTAAAACAGGCTAATTAAACATAGGACATGCATCTTTAGGAATTTCGTACATTATGCACTTTGATATTCGAAATTTACTTTTTAGGAATTTCGTACTTATGAAATTTGACTTTCGATATTATGCTACGGACCCATTTTTTTAAATGTTTTACGTCTATTTTCATGAAAATCAAAACTTATAAGGAAGAATATGGCAGACTATTTATGAATCAAATTTTGACCTAGTTTTTCTGGTTACAGAGATAGATGAGAATAGTTTATTTATAATACTTATTTAAATTCTTTAATGTTTTATTGGGTCCTTACCTATGAAATTGGCGTTTTTTTACGTGTTTTAATTCGCACGGATTTTATTCATTTCAATTATAACTTCCAAATTATTTTTAAATTTCATTAATACACAATGGTACAAAGGTCTTAGATAAAAATAATATGGTTCAATTTCTTACTTAATGTTTAAGACTGCGCCCAGCAAACGCCGAGCGTCCAGTGGCGCCCTCATTACTATTATTGTGTTTTCTGATTAACTAAAGAATTTCCTTGGAATCAGACGAAATATTTTTATAGTGCAAGTAAAAACACAATTTATGGGATACGTAACCAACTTTAATAACAATTACCCTTTGAGTAGTCTGGTTAACGGGAAAAGGTGGCCACTTTTTTCCGTTAAGCTAATAAATCGAAGGTGAATTGTTATTAATCTATATGATATACCCTATAAGTTGCGTTTTCATTTGTAGTACAAAAATATTTTCTTCAATTTCAAGAAAATTCAGCCACCAGCGTCCAGCGTCCAGTGGCGCCCACACACACATGAAAAGCGTTGAGTTCACACTTTAATTTAAGACTACGCCGAGCGTACGCCGGATGTACAGTGGCGCCCTCATTACTTTTATTGGGTTTTCTAATTAACTAAAGAATTTCCTTGGAACCAAACAAAATGTGTTTGTAGCGCAAGTATAAACACAATTTATGGGATACGTAACAAACTTAAATAACAATTACCCTTTGAGTAGTCAGCTTAACGGGAAAAGGTGGCCACTTTTTTTCGTTAAGTTAATAACTCGAAGGTGAATTGTTATTAAAGTTTGTTACGTATCCCATAAATTGTGTTTATACTTGCGCTATAAACACATTTTGTTTGGTTCCAAGGAAATTCTTTAGTTAATTAGAAAACCCAATAGAAGTAATGAGGGCGCCACTGTACATCCGGCGTACGCTCGGCGTAGTCTTAAATTAAAGTGTGAACTCAACGCTTTTCATGTGCTGCGAGTTCAAGTGTTTCAATTACGCAGAGTTTTATGAGTATTAAAATATTTTTAAGTAATTAAAATATGTATACTTAATATAGCTTAGAAGTGTCCAATATTCCTGACAGAATTTTGTTTGGTTTGCATTTGACGTTAGGTACTAAATAACCCGCAAAATTAAATGTATGGATACTTAATACCTTTTTCATAAAATTCTCCATATAAAACGCCCATTTCATAGGTAAGGACCTAATATTTAGGTCATGTAGGTCATGTCTTTAACAACGGTTTTTTTTTCTATTACGTCATGACAGTTAGTCATACATATATTTAATACCCTCATACGCCAGTATGTAGGTGGTATCTCGCATTCAATAACCGAAGCAGTTTCAATCCTCACTCATTAGTAAAATGGTTGCATTTGCTACAGGAGTTTTGTCTGTGTTGTTATTCGGGTTGTAAACCTTATTAGCATATTGATATTGTTAACGGTATCAGAATAACACCTATAGTGTAACCGAAGCGTGAAAACAATTCTTTAATGAGCGTCGCTATAGTAATAACAGTTCCATGCTTAATAATTATTATACCAGTGTTATTATCATGGTTACGATCATTCCGGATATCAGATTAGGCACTCTTGGCGTCTAGTGAACACTTGATGTAATTGACGTATATTAAATCGTTTAAAATGTTTTTATACTTAACAATTGAAATGAAGTAAATTAAAAACCTAATATTTTTTGAGACTAATACACCTTCACACCTGTATATTCCCAAAGTGGACCAGGCAGAGCTCCAGAAATACCTACAACTTTAAAAATTTGTTGATAATTCTGTAACCACATTTTCACAAATAGGATAATAATGTGATAAAAATTACATATTTATTAAAATCCCTAACAAAAGATGATTATCGACGTTTGATTTGGTTACCATGGTCAGTTCGGACACTCCGCGCTATTTCCTAGATGGTGAGGTGAGGCCGGCACGCGCGGCTCATCAGTCGAGTGTCACGTCACGCGCGCGCTCGTCTTGACGCGCTAACTGGTTATTACGAGTACCTATATTAGTTAAAGACTTATGACTTGGTCAATAAAAGAAAAAGATAGAAAATGCGAGCATTTCTCGTTTATTAGGTAGGCATTAATGCCGTCGCGTGATGCATGTTTGTATTGTAAACGCAAAAAATGGTAAACAGAAAATACCTAGTAGATAGGTATGTTTAAACTGCCATAAGGAGTGGTCCGGAAAAAAAGTAGCAGCACATAATATGGAATTTATTTTTATTTTGTGCTAATTTCTAAGCAGTGCATTTGTAATAGTAATCTGTAGATATCATACTATTAAATAAAAATACAATCATTTTGAAATATATGAGATTCAAAAGTTTTCTCAATATTTATTGCAATGTACTTTATAACTTTTTGCACAACACAATTTGACAATCTTCGCTTGCCGTTTTCTACAATACCACAATTGAATTTCCATTTTCAGAACTTGTTTTATGCTTTTAAGAATATTATTATACGAATAAGTTATACCAATAAACTGGATTTCACGTTGGGTAGTAAGGAAGTTTCTCCAATCTAACTTCTGACAGGGGTTTTTCTATGGGAGACAAATTTCCGTAAAAATGGCAAATACACATTTTTTGAAAATCCATGTAGGTAACTACCTCAAACTAAAGTCAAATCAAAAATATTAAATAATGATCAAAAGACAATTCAATAAGGTATTAAGTAACTAGCCCATCAAACTTAAAAAAAAAACTATGTTTATGACAAACACCTCATAAATTCTCTCAAAAGACTGTTCAAAAAGTTTTAGGTGAGATTTAATGTAAAAGGCGAAAACTTGAAATCCCTCTTTAATTTTTACCATTCTTATTGTTCATTTTATTTAATAGTATCTACAGATTACTATTAAAAATGCACTGCTTAGAAATTAGCACAAAATAAAAATAAATTCCATATTATGTGCTGCTACTTTTTTTCCGGACCACTCCTTAATAGGTAATATAAATTGTCACAGTATTTAAGTGACATGTTATTATGTATGTACACATAATTTTATGAACTAGACTATACTATTTTTTCTCGTGATTTAACTTAATCAATCTACGTAAGAAAACTACAATCGATACTATATACTATATGGGCGTTTTCACTAAAAAGTGTACCCAATTAAGGACTGAAATTAAGGAACTTTAACTTTGTCAGTTTTGTGACGAAAATTAGCTACTTATATATTGACGGCCGCATTGTATGGCTAATTTTCGTCACAAAACTGACAAAGTTAAAGTTCCTTAATTTCAGTCCTTAATTGGGTACACTTTTTAGTGAAAATACCCATATACTTTATATTATTCTAAACGACTATTATAAAGAGGTAGAGGTAGAGTTTGTATCTCTGGATCTACTAAACCAATTTTGAAAATTCTTTTCACTTCACCTAGTCGGAAAGAGGACTTTTCTTCCCTTCCCTGCTAGGAGGGAACAAAGTGGCACTTTTCTGTTTAACGACATTTTGTTGCCATTATAATACACCGTGTTTTTTTTGATTTACGATAACTTTAAGGGAACGCCGTTCTTTAGGTCAAATAAAATTAATTTCCCAAAGACAGACAAATGATAACTCTTACGGTTTTAAAGATATTTAATTTTCAAATTTAATCAGTGTATCACGTTAAACTAGTGTAAAAGGCTCTTAATTGATTACAACAATTTTCTTTTAATTCTTATGAGCAAAGAGTTTCCAATTGTTAGGTTTGTATACGCGTCCATGGAATTAGTAAGTACTAACGTACATCTGGAAGGTGCACTACACCGATAACGCGAGCCGAAAGAAATGTACTAAAGCTTACTGCGTCCCTTTCTAGTAAGGTGACCATATTTAAATTGCAATTTACGGTCAAATTAATTTTACAAGCCGGTGGGGCAGTAAACGAAACAATATTTACTTATTCAACTGATTGTTTCCAAAACCGATATCTGTGGATCTGTGTGGTATCCGACAACTAATCCGTTGACAAATTGAGGAAAAGTAGCCGCCATCTTGAACTTTTTAGTTATTCAACTGATTGTCTCTCTTAATAAGAGCAGGTAGAACAAAATACGAGCATTGAAAGCTTTCAAATAAAATCTAGTATTAAGTTGTAATTCAAGTGTCAATTATAGGAGACCACATAAATCCCCAGATCCACATACAGGTACATTTCTTTCGGCTCGCGTTATCGGTGTAGTGCACCTTCCAGATGTACGTTATTACTTACTAATTCCATAGTCACGCCAACATTGACGTATTTGACACTGACTATTTGTTAACTCTAAAGGCCCTTTTAGAATGACCAAAGATATAACATTTAATTACTTTGTTCTAAACAGAAAAAAAATATTTTTTGCAATACTTATTTAAAAATCAAACCTACCACTTACTTTCTATGGATATACCTAGTAATATGCCGAAGTTATCGTAAATCAAAAAAAACACGGTGTATAAACACAATGATATATGAAAATAGTATACACATAATCGACTACAATTTACTTTTCACCTCAGCAGCTCAAACAAGCAGGTTTTGCTGCTTAAAAACAGTGAGCAAAATTCAATTTTGCTGCGAGCGAGAGGCAAAGTAGCTTTTTAATTATTATTTTTAAATGCCGTGAGCAGTGCTGGGGCTACTCACAACATTCGAAAAAATTGAACTTCACTTTGTTCTGTCACTATCACTTCGATAAGAAAAAAGCGAGAGATAGAAACAACTTGATTCGAAGTTCGATTTTCAAATTCCACACATAGTAGGCCCAAAAAGAAACGCACGTTCGGATGCACACATAACCGTAAAATTGCAAATAAAACTATCTGTTAAAGTTTGAAATGTGTTTATTATAACTATTTTATACAGTAGGTACAATCATTTTTTTTATTTAATGTTTTGAAGACAAAATTAATGAAAAATAAGAAGTTTATCATGTATCTACATAATTTTGTTATCGTTTTAACAATCTTTAATTTCGTGACATAAACCGCGGCGGCAGTTTCAGAACGCATTTCAAAAATAGCGGGAGTTTGTACTAAAAAAAAATTTTGTCCTCCATAGATAAGGCCTAGTTTAGTTTGTTTTTTTAATCCACAGACTACATAAAGCTGTATAAAGTTGTGTTTGCACTACGGCATTATCAAGTTGCGTGGCATGTTTCATCTGTTTCTTTTTTCCACTTTTTATTTCATTAGTATTTTGCATAAATGCTTTTGATTGATGCATATGCGATCGTATCGTCATTGCGTCGTGTATTCACCAAATGGTCACAACAGAAGACCGAGGCTGGCTCTGCCAGCTTCACGCCGAGTGGTTCTCGCTGCTGTGAAAAGTTGTATGTGTCACACGAGACCAAAGCTATTTACAACTCGTGTTTTTGAATCCCTCGCTACACTCAGGATTCTAACCTAGAATCACTCGCTACGCTCGTGATTAAATAATACAATCCTTCGCTTACTCGGGATTCAAAATCAACACTCGCAGCAAAAACCAACTTTGCTCTCTTGTTGCACAATAGTAGTTTATGCAATAGCGCCACGAGTGTTTTTTGACTTAGTTATACACCGTTGCATACAATACTTTTTCTACGACTAGGTTTCAAATGAAATGCAAAATTAAGCGAAAAAACTTACAAACGAACGAACGAAGTAAAGAACAACAAACGAGCGGGAAACAAGAAAATGACAAAATATGTGCCTATGGTTTACTTTGTTTTTAAATTGACGGAATGGAAATTTACAATTCCAAAACATTTTAATTTGACCAATCAGAATACTTCACTAAATTAAATCCACCAATCACAATACACATCGACTGTCAAACGGAACGATAGGTTCTTTTAGGTACGTGTTTCTCTTTAACTAATTTAAATCTTTTAAAAAAACTTTGTAATTCGTATCAACCAATCAGAATACAGCTATTTTAAAATCGACCAATCAGATAACTGAAATCATTTCTCAAAACATTAGGTGTTTTATAGTCCCTATTTCACAATCGTTAAAATATGACAGGCTACACTTAGTAATCTGTGGCGTATCGTTAGGGCGACTTTACGACACCGAGAGCTGTTATGGGGAATAGAGTTATAGACTTTTCTGAAGTCATATTATCTATGTTCTTATAATAGTGTTCGTGACTATGTAAAAGACTAATAAAAGTACAGGAGTAGAAAAATAACTATTAATTTATAGTGGGTATTTTTTTAAACTATGTATATGATTCATCTTAATACAGTTTTGTGATTTTGGCGTTTTAAGGTTATTTATTAATTGAATGTTAGTGACATCTGTCACCGTCACGGGGTCGGTACGGATTGAAATACAGCAAATTTGTTAATTTACTTGTTAATTTTGATAATTTCAGCACTTTTAGAGTGTAAATGATGAAATTTGTTTCATTACTCTCTTTTATTTTCCTCATAGGTGATGTGAAAAGCAATATGTGTCACACGGCAGCAAAATTATTTCCGCCTTAGGCTTTAACACATCGCTACGCTAGGGATTAAATTATAGAATATTTCACTTCGTTCTGGATTAAATTATATAATCTTTCGCTGCGTTCAGGAGCAGGGTTCGAAGAATCCGATATTTATCATAAATATACGAAATATACGACCTATTTTTTGAATATGAAGCTAATAAAACACTAACGAAACTAGGTGATTCCCAGAAACTTGAGTGCCGTAACAGAAAATGAAGTGTTTTTTTCACTCTAGCGTTGCTTGAGTAACTAACTATCTAATAGATTAAAAAACTGTTTTTAAAATAAATATCCATTGGTATTTATCAACGTATATATCCGCCGATATATATCATGTTGTTTATCGGCGGATATATACAGGCGAACCCGGTTCAGGATACAATGTAGGCCAACGCCGCCGTAAATATGTTATTTTACTCTCTTGTGACACAACCTACTGTTACCAATAGAAAGCCACGTAATTTGTGAGTGTCATAATCATAAGCTACACATTAACCCAAAAAGAAATTGCCCAACGACGTGAGCACGGGCACAGAATGTTTATACCTACTAAAAATCATCAAAGAACACTATATAACTGTAGGTAAATAGAAAATTAGTTCATAAATGTTGTTTTTTGAGATAGTTTTTTGTGTTGGTCGTAACGGCTTCGGAACTCTACACGGAGCATGGTCCGACATGTTCTTGCCCGGTTTTCCTCGTTAGGTGCGCCAGCAGAAATATAACCAAGGTCACTTCCGTGCCTTGTAAGGTATTATTATCGTTAACGTGATCTGAGTAGGTTTAAATTCGCATATTTTCTGTCACAGGGAGTCGCTTCTGTACCTACTTGTACTATTATTTACTCTGTGCCATGATTACACTAAATATGGATATCACCAATGGCGTTTCGTTTGGCATTCCATTTTTTATGATAAATTGTCAGAACTGTTTTAGTAACTAAGTATAGAAATTTGCATGCAATTTGTAATCATTTAACAGTAGGTAAAAATGGTAAAATTAACAAACGGTTAACACTAATCGAAATTTAACGAAAATAACAACTTACAAGTTCAAGAAAATCAAGGAAAGTATACAAGAAAAGTTATCCATTGTTTATTTATTGTCATTATCATTCTGAGCTTGTAGAAAAACTTAAGTATGCAACGGTACATAATTAGCTATTAAGGTACTCGTGCCTATCATTAGAGCGCTCGTGAGCTAGTTGTTTGGCACTCGTACCTTAAGAAGCTTCATTATGTACCTACCAGTTACATAAATAACTGTCATTCCGGGACTGAGTCGTCAACGTGACAAAATGGCCAGTGGACGAATTGTTTAATGGTCATAAAGTACAAGTGTCAAAACGTACAAATGTCAAAACGTATAACACGAAATTGCCACAATGTTTTGGTGACAAATAATGTAATTGCTAAAATGTATGCGGGTTAGAATGTGTATATGACAAAATGTCCAAAGCATTAATTGTCTCATGGTCATAAAGTAAAAATGTCAAAATGTCCAAAAGTCATAATTATTCAGTGAGAATTTGAATAAGTGTCCAAATGTATAATATTACTTACTTACCGTGCAAATGACAAAATGCTTGTGTATTTCTGAAACTAAACGTAAGAACGTGTTATCCTTTAGGGCGTAAACGACGCCTTTATGGGCAATTTTAACAAATCTAACGTTTAAAACAACCCAGATGCCAAAAAGTAAATGTTCACTGCCCTCATTAAATTTTTACTCACCGATTAAACACGGACGTGTAACGTAAATTAAGAAATTCTAAATATAATTTTTGGGATCAAATTATAAAAAAAACATTTACAAACTGTACCTACATACCGTACCGTGTGACATATCAAATGAAAGCGCTTATTGTGAGGGTCTCGGTTTATAAAATATACTATACTTACGAATAGCACTACATGGAGTTTTATCAAATCTGTGGCTTTTATAAACAAAAATAAACATTTAATTTTAATTAAAATATTTAATAGCATAAGAAACAAAAACTACTATTCTCTTAAACAATTAAAAAGGTCCAAACTTAAACATTATCTACCATGACACCTATAATTGAATATTATTGATAATTGAATAGTAATCATACGTACATAGATACCTATTTGGATTAGGTATATTTTGACACGTTTCTTTTGAAACTTGTACATTTTCACACTTACACATGCCGTCGCTTTTGCATTTTGGCACTTGGTTATATTTACACTTACGTATTTAAACCTCTGTACGTTTTGACACCTATTTATTATGATATTTCTACGTTCTAACACTTACACATGCCGTCGCTTTTGCATTTTGGCACTTGGTTATGTTTACACTTACGTATTTAAACCTCTGTACATTTTGACACCTATTCATTTCGACACTCGCGCATTATGACCATTAAACAATATATCCATTCGACATTTTGTCACTCTGACTATTAAGTATACCGTAGCAGTATAGTTTTTGTGTCGTGACGTAATGGAAACGTTACCGTTGTTAATTTTAGTGCTTAACTACGAGTACTTTTTTGAAGAACGCCCTTATATTGTTGTTACTCTTACTTAGGTAGGTATTACATGACCAGACTGGTTGGTGACGTTTTCACAGTTTAACTGCTGAAGTGCTGAACCGATTTTTATAAATTTGGTAAGTATGGAGTTAGTGTTAACCCCGGGAAAGTTTACAGAGTACGTTTTATCGGAAAATCTTGAAGAGAATAACGACGACTCCTACACGGACAAATCTAGTTATTGTTTATTATTTAGGAAGTGCCCGCTGTGGCGTTTCACAGTTTCACTATTACATAATTGAATGTAAGCTCGTTGGTGGGCAGTGGCTGGAGGGTCAGTGTGACATTGTTGTAACAGTACGCGGCCAAGAAGCGGCTGACCCGCGACCCGCGGCTCGACGGCGCCCCGCGCGCCCATTGGCTGGACTACTCCACAGAAAAATATGGTGAAAAGCTTGTCGCAGACATGAAAGTGGTCTTCTCCATATTATACCTCTATCTGCCAGTACCCATCTTCTGGTCACTATTTGATCAGCAGGTTTGTAACATTATTCCTCTATTCTTTATATTGTTTTTAAAGTGGATCAATCTGCTAAATTACTAAGAAAAATATGCCCGCGTAGAGAGCTGGCGATTCTAGGCTATAATTCTCTCAACGACGGTCGGACGGACGGACGAGTGAATGTCCAAGCGGCGAGTTTAAGTAGTCCCGTCAGTGCGAACAAAACATATTTTAGCGCGTTCATTTTCAATTTAGCGGCATGGTTTCTGCCGATGGATCGAACGTATAAGGCTGCTTAATTGAAAATGCACGCGCTAAAATGTGTTTTGTTCGCTCTGTCGGGACTACCTAAAGTCGCCGCTGCGATTTCGCTCGTTCGTCCGCTCGTCCGTTGTTTTCCCTGACCTGAACACCCCTGAGTTGACAATGTGTTACTGTAGAATAAACTTTTTTTTTAATTATTATTAGGTTTGAAGCATATTTTTGTCGGTGTAACGCGAATAAAGCCTTTAAGAAAATGTTTTAAAGAAACTTACGTGAAAGGAACAAAAAATATTATCCAAAATTGAACTACATCGATTTTTGATTATGGAATAAATAAATAATTAATCAATTTGCGCCAACATTTGTTCTTACGAGTGCTGTTTGATTGTTTGGTGTATTGCTATCTGGCAAAGCAGGTATTAAAATAATTGTGTTTAGAGAAGCAACAGAGAAATTCCTTCTTTTATTTATGTTGGAAGTTGTTCTCAATATGATACGGATAACATACAGCTTTCTTACTGTAGTCATATCGCTCAACGAGTAAAGCTGATCAGTGGGAAATCTGTGCGGTTTGAAAAACATGACTTTTAATAGTAAACGCTGTGCCCTTTCTAACTCCAGGAATTTTGTTTTTGAACTCCCCCCCATTAGGGGTGATATAGTTTCCTATTCTGACTCTTTGAGTTCTATTTGTGAGATAAAAAATTGGATGCCTAGTAAAGATTGCAGGACTTGCTGCATCCATTTTGATGAATCGAATTACGTCATCTCAGGTCCATAAAGTCTTAGCCTTTAGTCCATTTTATTTGATATACATATAAAAATCCGCTTGTAAGCGCATCACGAACAATATTAGAGTGTTAGATAGCCCATTTATCGAAGAAGGCTATAGGCGAGGAAGGCTATATCATACTCGCATAAACCGAAGCGAAGCGAGGGCGATTCGCTAGTAAATAAATAATTTTAATAAATAAGGAATTAATATTTTATTTTTGTCGTAAGTCGAAATCTGGAATATTTGTAGTACCTATTAAATTCAACTGTAGAGGAACTAAATGAATCTTTCAAATTATAAATACTAAATTGGAAAACGCTGTACGTTATTTGATCGAGACTTAACGACAATTGACAGGGTTCACGTTGGACATTCCAAGCTTCAAGGCTTCGCAGCGAAGTACTTGGAGTTACCCTGATGCCGGACCAGCTGCAAGTGATGAACCCAACGATGGTGCTGCTGATGATCCCGGCGTGCCCGGGCGGCGCCTGGCCACTGCTACCCGATATCCCGCCGTTGCACAAGATGTTCGTGGGCGGCATGCTGGCCTCCATGGCCTTCGTTTCCGCTGGCATCCTACAGATCGGCATAGAGGTACGGTCGCCGTCAGGTTATAGTTTTTAACTATTTTCAACCGACTTCAAAAAAAAAGGAGGTGTTCTCAATAAAATTCAACGCGTGTATAATATACAGGGTGTTAGGCAATGAGTGGATAATCCTTGAACTACGGATAGAGGGCACTTAGGACATTATGAAATTGCTAAAATAGGTTTTGTAAAAGTCGTACGGTTTTTGAGATATATGGACTTTTTTTTTTTTTTTTGAAAATTTACACCCTTACTAGAGAGTTTTTAGTTAGTTTTTAATCAAGATGTTTTTTTTTTAATAGTTTAATATTGTTTAATAGTGCTGCTATCAGATAAACATAACCAATATCGCGTAACTACAGTTCTTTAATAAAATAATAATCGCAAACTTGACTTTTGCATCTTCCATCAAACATTTACCAAATTTTGAGCTCTTGCAGTGAAAAAAAAATACACTACCACAAGGTAGCCCATGAGCTTAAAAACATGCCCATTTTAAATTTCGAATAAATGGCATTTCAAATGTAGTGCCCATTATTGTTATTATTGACACAAAAAGGTTGTAAAGCTTCGCCTAGAACACATCGTTTTAAATAAAATGCTTCACAAAATAAGTCGCAATATTCATGCTTATTTTCGCAAAGAAAATTTTGTGATAATTAGGTACTATCTGGAATTCTAGTGCTCAAATTTAATATAAAATAATCGTTTTTTTTTTGTTCTAAAATTTAAATAAGACATTAAAATCTCTATTAAATAGGCATGTTTTTAAGCTCACGGGCTACCTCGTGGTAGTGTATTTTTTTTACTGCAAAAGCTTAAATTTTGGCAAATGTCCGATCGAAGATGCAAAATTCAAGTATGCGATTATTATTTTTATTAAAGAACGGTAGTTACGCGATATTGGTATTGTTTATCTGATAGCAACACTATTAAACAATATTAAAATAATAATAATAAAAAACCTCTTACTCTAACCATGATCAAAAACTCGAGTAAAGGTGTCAATTAAAAAAAAATACAAATGGGCATTTCTATTTAAAGTTGTACTTGAAGATTTTCTCATGTCCCCTTGCATTTTTTGCGATTATCTCGTAATAAGATTTTTTTATGGGGATAAATATATACTTTTTGGGTTTATTGGTTATCTGACTTGTTAACTACATATTTAAATGTGTAATAAAACAGTCTTTTCTTATATAAAATCCAGTTTTTAAATGCGGTGTAATCGTCCCCCAGTACTGTCCCCGCCGAAGAGCCCGATGTTGAACCATCATTTTCCCAATTTATTTCTATACAGGTAACACCAAGTAATACATTTTTTAGTCGGCCTATACGTTTGAAAATATTTTGCCATAGAAAAATAGCCTTAAACACGTCATTATTACCGTTAAATTTAGATTTAAACGTTGTCCCCTCGAAATCGTGATTCGGACATGGTCCGTTTGGTAACGCTAATTTCAAAGTCTTAGAAAAAGTTTTCTACACCTACATTGTATGTTTTTTTGATTCCTGACAACTCTATGACCATAGATAAAGATATTTTAAACGTTATTATTTCGATTTGGTCGGGTTAATAAGTCCAAATATCTCGAAAACCGTGTGACTTTTACAAAACCTATTTTAGCTTTTTCATACCGTCCTAAGTGCCCTCTATCCGTAGTTCAAGGATTATCCAGTCATTACGTAACACCCTGCAAATATACGTACGGTGTATAAGTAAGTGCCAGTAATTTGTTTGACTTCCTCCAAGGAGTTTATACCTCATACTCACTTTTTTTTGAACGCCCCTCGTGTGTGTGCAGCGTTCGACGCTGCAGCTGCCAGGGCGCTGCCAGACGGGGCTGGTGCTGCTGAACACGCTGGGGTGCGGCGTGGAGGCGGCGGCGCAGGGCGCGGGCAGCGCGACGCTGGACGCGCACGGAACGGCGCTGCTCTCACCGCTGGCACACCGATCACTCGCCCTCTCAGTCTCCTGCCCTGCCACCTGCTCCGGCCGCGTCATGAAACAACACGCAGTCAAGGACAACCTTAAAACTGTCGCTGGTTTTGTAATTCCTTTTTATACGCCAAATTAAGTAAACATTTAAACTTCTCTCGTCATGCTCTACGTTACTAATGCCCGGTTCCTGTATTCAAGAAACAAATCGTTTTCCTTACGTCTCGTTAAAATTTGACACAATTTGTACGTAGCAAATGTAAAATTTTAACGAGACGTAAGTAAAACGATTCGTTTCTTGAATATAGGAACCGGGCATTAAGAGCCAAGGTATACATACAGCATGCATAATAGGGATACACCTAAAATAAAACAGGTCGCTCTTTGCATTTTTATTCGAAAGAATAACTTATACAGGGTGTCCAGTAAATAATGGATAACCTTCTACCCATCCATGGGGCACCTCAGGCTGGTCCCTAAAAAGGATTTACAGGTTTAGTAAAAGTTGCATGGTTTTCGAGATAATCGAACTTTTCTATTTTCTTAATAATTAGCACCTTGCTTCACTGTAATGACCGCCAAGGTCACAAATAAAGAGATTTTGTCGTTTTGTTTGCTGTTAAATATTCTTTAATAGTGATGCTAACGGATGTGTCTTAGAGCATTATGGTAGCGACACTAATTTCTTGTTAAACATATCTTAATTTATAACATCACATTTTGCTTTAAAGTTTGCAACAACTTTGACTGCTTGTGGTGAAAAAAAATTGTATGAAGACCAGAGTGGCCAATATGTTGAAAAATAGTGTATCTAATACTGATTCTAAACTGGTATAACACATGGTGTTTACGTCTTTACAGATAAAGTTATTGCTGTTAGTATTCACTAAGAGCGAATTTTACCAAAACACCAAGTTATCGATAAGCCTAACTCTTTACTTGATTGGGTTAGTCATATCATAAAAAACGCTTCTCTTATGAAAACCAACGTCTAATTACTGCAAAATAATGAATCACAGAATACTTGAAACCTACATCAACAATAATATTGGTAAATAAAAACCGAATCTGTTTATTAAAAACAATACTGTTTAGGTACTATAACAAGTCTTCGAACTGCCTTCCCTCAACTCTAATACAAGCTCTGCACCTTTTAATAAAATTTCTTTTTAACATTCGGGTGTACTGTTGTTTGGTAATTTCTTGAACAGCCGTTTGAATATTTTGACGCAGTTCTTGCACAGAGTTAATTGGTTTGGAGTAAACTTTTTCTTTTAAGCAACCCCAAAAAAAAAAATCCAGCGGGTTGAGGTCCGGAGAGCGTGGAGCCCATGCTATAGGACCCGCACGGCCGATCCATCTATTAGGAAAAGTTTCATTTTGGTAATTTCGAACTTGAACCGCGAAATGAGCAGGGCAACCATCATTTTGCAGCCACATCGTCGTTCTTACGTTTAAGGGCACATCTTCCAATGAAATGGGAAGTTCGTTTTCAAGGAACTCGAAATATCTGGCTCCATTCAAAGTCTGGGATAGCTCAAAAGGACCAATTATTTTCCCGTTTAAGATCCCCGACCACAAATTAATTTTAAATTGATATTGGGAGTGATCCTCTCGCATTAAATGTAGATTCTCTCCTTTTAATTGCCAGCTATGGTAGTTATGCATGTTGAAGAAACCATCTCTTTGGCAGGTAGATTCGTCACTCCACAGAATTTTATCGAAAAACATTGGATCTTCTTCCATTTTTCTTAACATGATACGACAAAATTCTACTCTAGAAGCATAGTCCCTAGGCTCCAGAGTTTGCACTCTTGTGATATGGAATGGGTATTGTTGGTGTCTTTTTAAAATGTTGTGAACGGTCGACTTTGTAATGCCTGAACTTCTTGATATAGCTCGTGTAGAAGTTGAGCGATTTGTTTCCAGTTCAGCGAGCACAAGTTCCTCAATGCTCGTATCTCGAGGTCTGCCTTCGCCATTACCACCCACACTTTGACCAGGCATTCTCCCTTCACAAAAAGCATTGTGGACTTTTACAAAAACTCGGTAATCGGGATGACGAGTATTCGGATATCTGCTTGCGTACAATGCAGCAGCTGCATTGGCATTGCCTTTGCATTCTCCATAAATATAATGCATATTAGCATACTCACGGGGTTCGTATTGATGCCTAGGCATGTCGTTATATCCTTTTCGAAGTCCAGGGCAAAGCTAACTAGGTCGTCGCAAACAAAATCCAAATAGTTACCCAAAATATGGTTCTTCGTGGAATCAAAACTGTACTTGATAAATGTCAAAAGAAAACATCAAAACGGATAAAAAATTCATAGCCAAAAATAAACATTAGGTAATAAAATTGTAAAAAAGTATGTATTACTCAGCAGAGAAAGGAGAGATTGTAAGCAAAGTATGTACTTAGTTAACATCCTAAATATTATTTAAAAATAATAAAAGAATTGCATTAAAAGTTGAATAAATGTAAGTACCAAATAAGTAGTCGCATTTCACATTCGTTATATCTGGTTTTCACTTGCTGGCACTAAATAAACATGTCGTAGACACGTTTTATTTACCAAAACACCAAGTTTCTCAACTCTTTCTTGATTGGACACTTGTTATAGTAACTAAACAGTATTGTTTTTAATAAACAGATTCTGGTTTTTATTTAAAAATATTATTGTTGATGTAGGTTTCAAGTATTCTGTGATTCATTATTTTGCAGTAATTAGACGTTGGTTTTCATAAGAGAAGCGTTTTTTATGATATGACTAACCCAATCAAGTAAAGAGTTAGGCTTATCGATAACTTGGTGTTTTGGTAAAATTCGCTCTTAGTGAATACTAACAGCAATAACTTTATCTGTAAAGACGTAAACACCATGTGTTATACCAGTTTAGAATCAGTATTAGATACACTATTTTTCAACATATTGGCCACTCTGGTCTTCATACAATTTTTTTTCACCACAAGCAGTCAAAGTTGTTGCAAACTTTAAAGCAAAATGTGATGTTATAAATTAAGATATGTTTAACAAGAAATTAGTGTCGCTACCATAATGCTCTAAGACACATCCGTTAGCATCACTATTAAAGAATATTTAACAGCAAACAGAACGACAAAATCTCTTTATTTGTGACCTTGGCGGTCATTACAGTGAAGCAAGGTGCTAATTATTAAGAAAATAGAAAAGTTCGATTATCTCGAAAACCATGCAACTTTTACTAAACCTGTAAGTCCTTTTTCGGGACCAGCCTGAGGTGCCCCATAGATGGGTAGAAGGTTATCCATTATTTACTGGACACCCTGTATAGGTAAGTATTACTGGGCGCTTGTTTACCTTGGGGCTTTAAATGCAACGATCGATTCTACTCGCTAAACTGAACTAAGTACTTTTGTTCTGAAACATTAAAAAATCACTTAAGTTTAGATATCGAATGGATGTTAAAGTCTAATTGTAAAATCGGTGTGTTCAATCGGGGCCGTATAATCACTATCTCATGGTACGGGGGCGACATTTCCTTGGTACGAGGGCTAAAGGGAAATTGAGAATTGTATCGCGTACATTGAAAATTAAATTTAACTATTATGAAAAAAAAATTAGACGTGTTTTTAACAACTTACAGAACAAAATAAGTTCAGTTTCAGGAGTAGAACCGATCCATGCATTTAAACCCCAAGGTCGGAGGCACCCTATACATATAATGTTTATAAGGATCTAATTGAAAGAATTTAAATATTAAACGAGTTATTATTATTTAATAGTTATTTATATTTATTTTATGTTTGAAATATAACTGGTCAAAATGAAGCTTCTTAACGTATGAGTGCCGAGCTAATTACAGGCACGAGTACCTTAAATATAATAAAATAAAATAAATCATTTTATGAAGTCGCCTCCATATTAACTTAGCTTTTATTGAGACTTCGCGATTTTTAGATAAATTGGCTCCCGCATTATTAGTAAGAAGATTGTGGAGCTGAAAATTACCATACAAAATGTGACAACGTTTCTCTCCCTTCGTTTTAATCTAATCAGATTTTTAAGATTTTTGAATATGTTGTAGATGTTATGAAAAACTAGGTCTGTACTTTTTCTTTCCCAGGGTGAAAACGGGGAATATTCGTGATTTTTTATAGCCAAGATAAAAGCTGATTCACGTAACAAACGGGTGAGAAAACACATTTTTTGAAGAGTTATAAAAATAACCAAGATATAATCCAACAAATTTAATTTGGCACCATTACTGAAGACATTAAAAAAGGGAAATTAAATGGGTACCTACGGAACCAGTGTCTTCAGTACAATTGCGATTTATCGTCAAAATGTCAGTAAGGAGGAGTTCGTGGTATCGTCAAACCGCGATTAGACTACACTTCGGAAGTACCGTTAGCACAAAATTAAGTACATGTAATAAATAAATATAATTTATTATAAGTCAATCTATAGTTTAACTGCAGATACTTATAGATAAAAGATTTACAAAAAATGCTTCATCATAATCATTTAGTACGAATAAAAACTGTACATATTTTTGGTAAATGCTGTCATTTGTGGTATAAAAAAATATTAACGTTATAAAAGTAGGTATTTGACAAATCAATGTCGTTATTTTCCACATAATTTTCACGTTACCGAATCGCTGTACCTGTCGTAAATTTATTTGTATAGTATACAATATGAATCGTGGTAAAGTATTAAACGGCCGGTGTCAAGAAATCATCTCCAATGTATTAACGTATTTTAATAATGAAAATGATATAAAACGAGCATTGTTCTGAAGTCTTTGATGGTCAGTCTAAGTGTAAATGTAATGATTTCTGAGGTAACTAACTATTCCAAAGGATACATTACAGGAAATAATTGGGTAACTGAATAATAATCGCAAAGTTTTAAATCATGTGGTGGCTGTGACGGGCGTTTGCAAAAAAACATTAATATCAATAAAAAAAAAGAAGACAATGTTTACAGAGAGAATTCTCGGGAACCGAGAACACCTAAAAAAGAAAAAAATGTTCTGACTGTAGGTACGTTATTTGTATTTTTTTAAGTAGGTACCGGTTAACTGGGGTTACTTTGATTTACGGGGTAACATTGCTGTTGACGGTAATTCATGTTTTTTTCCCAAGCTTTATAATTACCTATAAATAAGGATTGGATAAACGCCCGTCATTTTGAAAACATAACCCTGTTCCGTACAGCAGAGACTTACTTATGATGGTATTAAAAAATATTATTAGGTATTTTATAGATTTATTATACCATAATTTATATGTATTCAGCAACAATTTTATCCATTAATGACACTGGAAAGGTTATGGGAAAAAACACTTTTGCCCAAAAAAAGAATGACGAATTGTTTTCAAAATTTTCACGTGTGTCCATAACGACGTGAATTTTAGGACCCATTTATGAGTCGAAAAAGTTCGTTCACAGTCAGTTCGGGCTAGGGAATGCAATTACCGGCCAAATTTGAAAACCGGTAAATTACCGCTCTCTGTAAATTTTTACCGGTAATACCGGAAGATTACCGGTAATCACATTGTTAAAAAGAAAATACTCGGAATCTTATATTTTGGTACCAAAAGCACTTTTAAAACCCATTTTAACATATCACGCAATCTTCTATTCTTGAAATTGTTTAAATAACTCCCTACCTAGTAGTCAAGGCAACTTCAAACTTAATTTTCTGGTCAACAATCAACTTTAAAATATAAAATAAACGCTTCTACTTCTATACACCACAAAAACTACTTGTACATACCAATCAAAAGTATGATGCCTATAGAATATGCAAACATAAGGTTGTCGATTTTTTCCTTAGTTAACTAATGGGTAGGCAGGTACAAACAGGTAAGTCGGTAGCGCGAGCGATAACACTAATAATTCATAAGTCAGTATAAGTATAAATAGTTAGTTAGAGTTTTATTCTGATATTTGCAACAGAATTTGCGCGTACAACGTTGTTTTGCGGTTTTTTTTCGTACATACATACATTAAATCACGCCTGTTTTCCAGAGGGGTAGGCAGAGACCACTTCTTTCCACTTGCTACGATCTTGACAAATTTATTTCGCTTCTTCAACATTCATACATCGAGTCATGCACGCACGTCGGTTTCGGGTACTTAAGATTCGGCCCTTTTCCAGTATTTCTCCGATTTGACTCGAAAAAGTACGTCTAGGGCGGCCCCTTCCGACCCGTCCACTCACTTTCGATCTGTATATCTCTTTCGTCAATCTTCTTTCATCCATCCTTTCCAAATGACCGAACAATCGAAGCATGCCCTTTTCAATTTTAGGCACTACATCTTCTTTTATTCCACATTTCTCTCTGACTTTTTCATTCCTTACTCTATCAATCAGTTTCACACCACACATACTACGCAAAGAGCGCATTTCAACTGCATTTACACGACTTTTATGCTTGTCCTGCCACACCCAACATTCACTATACCATACATCAGGGTAGGGGACAGCACTCCATTGTGAACAGCCAGTCGGGCTTTTTGTGAAACGCCCTGTCTGCTCACAAAGGAGTACAGCGCCCCATTAATTTGATTCCCCGCATTCACCCTCCTCTCGATATCCTTCTCACACTTACCATCTCTTGTAAACACACTTCCCAGGTACACAGATTCGCTCACTTGTTCTACTAATTCACCATTTACATTTGTCACGCAGTCATCTCCTTGTCCTTCTCTATCACCATGACCTTGGTCTTGGTAACATTTACTCTCATCCCCTTTTGCTTAAATCCCTCATTCATCACTGTCACTATCTCCTGCAACTCAAGTACCGATGAGGCAAGTATAACTTGATCATCGGCATATAAGAGGCATTTGATTAGCAACTCTTGCATACGCAAACCCTTATCATATTTTTTCAAATCTCGCATACCTACAACTGTCCATGAATAAATTGAACAGCCAAGGTGAGGCAACACAGCCCTGTCTAACACCTTTAGAGATATTAAACCAGGCCGAGTATGCTCCATTGATCCTGACACAGGCTCTGGAGCCCTCACAAAGGGACCTCAAAGTCTGCACCAGGTTGCTGCTCACTCCATACATAGACAGCACCGTCCACAACTCCTTTCTATCTACCCTATCATAGGCCTTTTTCAGGTCCACAGGTTTCTTTTCCTTTAAACACCATTCGGTAAATTACCGGTAATCTCTCAAATTTACCGGTAAATTACCGACGCTGGGGTTATTACTTATTAGTTACCGGTTTGCATTCCCCAGTTCGGGCATATTTTAATCGTTGACATTGGTAGGTATACTATTTGTGTGTGTGTTTGTATTTTCTCATAACTATTCCGGTGTCATTCATTGATGAAATTGTCGCTGAATCCATATAAATTTTGGTATGATAAATCTATAAAATACCTAAAAATATTTTTAGTCAACATCATAACATAAGGAAGTCTCTGCTGTACGGAACAGGGTTACTTATGTTTTCAAAATGAAGGGCGTTTTTCCGATCCTTGTAAATAACTTTTTCGTACAGAAAATTAATTTATCTGCACATTTTAACATTGACAATTACATTTCATGTATTAATTCAGAAACGACATACGAGTAGGTATCGAGTACGTATGTGCTCAATTGTACTCCAATCGCGGTTTGATAATACTACGCCTCCGATTTGGTGAACTCTTTTTCGGTATATCTATTCATATTTTGTTGACAATTCGATTTAAAAAATCAATGCATGTTCCCTTTTATTTGGAGAGATACAAGTAAATTGAAAAAAAATTAGCAATCTTTGTTTTTCATAATAACAACAACATTTTCACCAGTCGTGGAAATCGCACTTGGTTTAGGGGGTGACAATCTTTACCGCCTCGAGCTACATTTGTATGGAATACTTCTTACTTACAGCCACGCGACCTAAGTGTCCTCTGAAGGGTACATGCTTGCAAAGGATCGGGCGTCCGCCAATTTTGGATAGGTTCTAGATACAGATAAAGGTCTTTATTAAGTATGTATGTATGTATGTAAACACTTTATTGTACACAAAAAAAAAACAGAAAATCTAATAGAATACAGAGTTAGAATGTACAAAGGCGAACTTATCCCTTTAAGGGATCTCTTCCAGCTAACCTTTGGGTGATTGAGTAAAATAAGAAAGCAGAATGCGGCACACATTATTTAGTACAAAACAAAGTTTACAGAAACGGCGTTAACAAAATTTTAGACCTTGTGAATAAATACTAACAGAGACATATAAAATTAAAAATAATTAATAAACATAAAAACAATTAAATACACAAACTTATATATATACCTACACATATACATCATAAATATACAATACATATAATATATATAAAAATAAATATAAACATATATGTATATCATAAAATTAACAAAGGATAGTACACAATTATAAGGAGTTAAGTCTTGCGGGTGCATCAATATGAGAATCGATTCTAGACCTGTGGGCTATTGCCTAACGCACTCGCAATCGACTTCAAAGCGGAACAATTGTTTTCATTTTGTATGCAGACAAGCCTTTGAATCTCAAAATGAAGACGATTGCGATTGCGAGTGCGTTAGGCAATAGCCCCTCTGGATTTCAGTGAAGAGAGACAACGTGTTGACCTCCTATACATTCAACCCGATTCAGCAGGATCTTCAATTCCCATCCATTTCAGACTTGATAAGATCGTATGGGATGAAAGTTTGCAACACCTTAAGTTGGTGGCAACCTGGTAAGGTAAAAATTATATTTAGAACTAGCGCGCACAATTCATTTGCAATGTAGCTCGGTAAGGTTTTTAACGGCTGGCTAGTGCTACTAATAACCGTTTGAAAAGTTGAAATAGATCGGACTGCCCGTAGTTAGAATGCGTTGCGTTGCGTTGTTCAAACACCAAATTTTCGCAACTAGTCTTGATAATTGCCAACCCCATTTTATTCAAAATAAAATGCTAACCCTCCCGTCACTATACATTCTAGAAACAGCAACATTCGTTAGAAAACATATACATCTTTACACTTTCAGTAAAAGCTCACGACGCAATAATAAACTGGCCCTACCGGAACCAAAACTCAGTATTTATAAGAATAGCCCATACTACCGGTCCATATTGATATATAACAAAATAACGGGTATTTTTTTTTTAAGAAAAAGCCCATTTACTGATTTATAAAAAAACTAAAAGATTTTCTCATCAAAAAATATTACTACTCTGTTGAAGAATTTTAAGACCAACAATTTAAGACTGCACCGAGCAAACGCCGAGCGTCCAGTGGCGGGCGCTGGACGCTTATTATTGTGTTTTCTAATTAACTAAAGAGTTTCCTTGGAATCAGACGAAATGTTTTTGATAGTGTAAGTAAAAACACAATTTATGGGATACGTAACACCCTTTGAGTAGTCAGCTTAACGGGAAAGGTGGCCACTTTTTTCCGTTAAGTTGATAACTCGAAGGTGAATTGTTATTAAACTATATGATATTATTATACCCTATAAGTTGTGTTTTCATTTGTAGTACAAAAACATTTCGTCCAATTTCAAGAAAATACTTTAGTTTATTAGAAACCACAATAAAAGTAATGAGGGCGCCACTGTACATCCGGCGTACGCTCGGCGCAGTCTTAAAAACTTACCTATTTAAAAAAAAAAACAATGTACCTTAACCTAACCTTATACGTATATACAACGTGTTACAAAATACCCCGTAAAAAATATAATAAATTATCAAAGCCAAAAATATTGTCAACCCTAGTAAGCTGTCATGTCCATACGTCGTTATCGCGGATACAAAAACGATTTGACAGTACAGAAAGATTATGAAAAACAAGCAATAACAGACGCGAAACTCATTTTGAGGAACATTATATGCCTACTCCTACGAGTTTAAAATGTATCACACATTAGAAAAATAAATGTTGAAAGATCATTTAGTCAATTAAAATGGATATTTACTGCTAGACGCCGCAAATTGACTGTAGATAATTTAGAAAAAATCTTTGTAATCTATTACGAAAACCAAATAATACATGTGAAAAATACACGTTAGTAAAAATTACACACGTTGTTATCTTATTTTTAAATAGACTTTCTTCTAAGTAGGTAAGCGTTTAATTAGTAGACGATAACAGTTATCTTCACACAAGTACGTATATATTGTTAAAATTGTAAAAAAAAAAACGTTAAAAGATAATTAAATTTACTTATTTCCTATGTATAAACTTGTTAACTTACCACATGGAAACAAATGCCAACAGTTTAACCCATACCCCTTTGCGGCTGTATTTTTTATTGATCTTTTCTAGAGAAAACTCTCCACATGTAAAGAGCTTCTTAGATGTTTAGTAGCTGTAGGCAGAATACGTCCGTTTCTACCAAATAGACATTCTGTTTTATCTGCTCTTTATCTGATTGGTAATTGTACCCGCGATAACGACGTATGGTCATGTCAGTGAACCGGGGTTAGCATAGATTATTTTAACAGAGAGGCCTACCTACCAATTTAATAATTTTTCAACTTAAATGGGTTTTAAACCATATCCCGACGAGCGAGGTTGTGCATTGAACAAGGCAGAGCTCACTTTGAGCCGTTCCTGTAATTTTGACGTTCTTTACGAAAAAGTAAGTGCTAGTTTAGGTTTCTTCGTAAGTAGTTTAGGTCTTTCAAAATCTCGACTTGTAATATCTATCTAATCGAATTCTGTACATTTTGTTAGTATATATCTCTTAATCGTTTCACGAATTAGGTAAAAATGTACATAAACAATCTGCGTAGTTTACTCTTTAATTTTACTGAAATAGGGTCTTCACATCAATGAAAGCAATAATGGTTTTATTTTTTTTGCCGGTAAGTCATGCGGTGATAGTACGGTTCTCAAATATTGTAAATGGACTTATTATAAGGTACCATTTAACCCCCTTTCGGCTTTACGGGTATTTTTGTAACACGTTGTATAGTGAATGTTACAATTGTT
The DNA here is from genome assembly GCA_963966035.1 of Acleris laterana. Taxonomy (NCBI): domain Eukaryota; kingdom Metazoa; phylum Arthropoda; class Insecta; order Lepidoptera; family Tortricidae; genus Acleris; species Acleris laterana. Next base: position 27,835,607 of record OZ014438.1, read on the forward strand.
AAGAACTATAGAAACAGAGAACGTATATGTGTTAATTGCTACCCTAATTACCAGTGATCGGGGTTTTGGATGCCACTTGGGGTGAATGACCTCAATCATTATGCTAGTATGGATATGCCGCGGGCTCCGGGCTTTCGTGTGGTTTGATAAAGGAAATTTTTTTCGTCATATTATTAGATTACATATTGATAAAATCATTGATTTCAAATATTTAGCATATTACTTTTTATTATATTTGGTCTCTATTAAATTTGGTCTCTAAAAATCTAAAAAATATATTACAATAGCAAAATGTTGCATTTAAATGTGTTTATTACTTACTCTTGAGCTTATCACAGTAATGGGAGTTCCTTAAATATTATGCTAATAATTAATATGCCCGGGATCCCGGGATTTGTATTGATGTTGGAGGATAATTATTCTATTTTATTTTACATTATATTAATCGAAATTACAGGTCACCGTTAAAAATAAACGTTATTATTATTGAAAAAATATCGCGGGATTATAGTCACATCCATACTATGATTACGACTCGAAATCCCGCGAATTGCATCCAAAACCCCGATCATTGCTAATTACTAATTTATATTTTTTATGCTATGTATAACAGATAAATTTATGTTTAAATTACGCGTTGCAATACCCTAACAGTATTCTACTTAGAAGTAAGTTTCTTTTGTGAAAAATGCAATAAATAAATAAATAATTCTACAAGGAAATCAACTTTGTTGTAAAACCCAAAGCTTAACAAAATAATATATTCAATCAAAAACTGTTCGTTTTTTTGGTCGAAAGCTTTGATTTTTAATAAAGACTTCTCTCTACTTTACAACGTATCCAAAAACGGCGGATACCAAATTTAGCCAGTTAAAACGTATAATTTTACTGTCTAGGTATATCCGATCTCTAGTTGTTTATCTAAAAGGGGTTAGGGTAAAAGTGTTGTCATTTGTAAAAGTCATACATTTTCAAGATAAGCGACCATTTGTAAAAGTGGTAAATTATGGTAGAATGATTCAAAATAAACTTATTTTGTTACGTAATGTAATACTCTGAAGTGCATTGGAGCCGAGATATTTAAATATTCATATCTGGGCGTACTTTTAGTACCAAAAGCTGAATCATTAAATCTTTAAAATCTCCGCTCCGATGTTATTTAACGCCATAAATTATATAGATCTATGGGTATTTAGGGGTCCTCTAAATAACTGTTCAAGAATCATCCGTACACGCTGAAAAGAAAAATTCAATTTTCTTTATACAAATATACCCAAATACCCTTTGCTCGTTTTTACAGTTTATGCCAGTAGTCATTGGGCAGAATTCGGACGATCAAATATCATTGTATTACATGGACCCAAACCAGTTCGCGAAATCATTAACAGGCAAACCAAAACTAAAGTAAGTTTTTGCGTGCCTTTTTAAAATCATCATAATAATAGATTTTTCAGGAAACAATGTTCGTAAAACCACGGCTCGATGATGCCAAGCGGTAAGTGGACTGCGGATGATAAAACTCAACATATTTGTCTAGACAAGTATTTTTTGAATTTAGCTGCATATTATGTCTGGATGGTTTTTGACGTCTCGACATAAATATATACCAACTGCTGCCTGCGACTCCGTCCCATACAAAAAGTACCCATTATCATATATTCCCCTATGCCTATGTCTGGTTCCCTATGTTGTCTATCTCCGCACCAAAATTAAAACCGGTTTAGTGGTTTAGCCGTGAACACTTTCGAGTAACAAACAGAAAATAGTTATTTCTCAAACATGCTCGGAAAGAACGGTTTTCCGATTGAAACACAAGGACGAAAAGTGCCTCATTTTACTCCTAGGAGTAAAAAAACCATATGAAAACACTTTCCGTCCATGTCCATATTTTTCTTAAAAATGCTGTCAATTGCATACAAAATCAAAAGGACCAAGACAAAAAATCCAAACAGCAGCCGAGGTAACTGCTCGCTTTTTTAGCACAGTGCGTGTGTTTATTTTTGAATTTGCATTCCAATGTCTATGGTTAGTATTTAAAAACAATTGACAGTCGGTAACATTCGTTCATTCTGCATATGTGAAACCAAATGTGAAACTATTGTTGTGCGAAATACTTACTAGAAAAAATGAGCTCAAGCGATGAAAGCGACGAAATAGGTACCTACCATACCACCTATATTAAAACCTGAACTGGCTCCTGGAAAAACTATAAAGTTTTTATTTACAAATTGCCCAAACATGACCAACATAACTTTTAATGTGAATTAAATTAAATTAGTTAATTGCTTTTTAAAAATGTATTTATTTGTGTTATTTCCTCACATGTTTGAGAAAAGCATTAAGTATGTATGCCGCAGCGGAATCGAGGATTTCCTGACTCGTATTTTAGCAGGCCTCGCTATTGCTCGGCCTGCTAACCACCTCGCCAGGGAAGCCCTTACTTTCCGCGCCTAGGCAACAATTTACTATTTCTCAAACATGCTCGGAAATAACGGTTTTCCGATTGAAACACAATGATGGAAAGTGCCTCATTTTACTCCGAGGAGTAAAATAAACGCATGAAAACACTTTCCGTCCATGTCCATATTGTTTATTAAAAGTGCTGTCTATTGCATATAAAATCGAAAGGAACGTGAAACAAAATCCCGTACACCCAACTTGTGGGTGCAGTGTGGGCCGACGGGCGTGCCTTGTGCGTGAAACTATCTTAACTAATACTTGTAATTTCAACCAAACATTCTCTCCGAATTTGTCATAGGTTTTTAAAAATATGTATAATTATGTATTTGTATAATTTCCTCGCATTGTTTGAGAAAAGCATTATATTTGCCTCGGCGGAAACGAGGATTTCCTGACTCGTATTTTAGCAGGCCTCGCTATTGCTCGGCCTACTAACCACCTCGTCAGGAATTCCCTTACTTTCCGCGCCTAGACAATAATGTACTATTTGTTATACAAGGGGGAAAGTTGTATTTTACCTGCGAGTGTTCATATGAAACACTTGTTACGTTTTGTTAATTTATCCTTTTAAAATCATGTCTAAGACACAATTTCTTAAAATCTCGTGTATTTTTCATTCAAACAGAGTGCATAAGCCCAGCACTTGTAGTTTCGGAGATAGTATGGCGGTTACGTTACTTTTTTTGCTGTAAATGTGTCATAATTTAGCAAGTCCTCTAAAAGCAAAAACGCATTACAACGTAACACACAAAAAGAAAAAAAAACTTAACATGTCACAACGTTTTATACATTTTGAGAGTTAGGTACCTACATTCAAGTTATTTTAATTCTGTAACAGAGAAATTTTATGTTGTTTAAATTACGCTTTGCAATTAAACTGATGAAATTAAACCTTATGCCGCAATCGTAAGTACCAAAATGGAAGAAATATTATTTCGGTTGAATACCTTGTCAAAGAATAGTGTCTGTGAAACCCAATATAGATTGTGCGCAATTTTGTCATGACATGAATATGAGAAATAATATATAAACAATCAAGCTTTACCTAATTGACTAAACGAATAGGTTGAACCGTTGAACTAATAGGTATACGAGTAAATAAATCTTCTTCATAAAATAGCACGGTTTGAAAAAAGTACATCTGGCAAAACCTTTTTGTGTACTTAACAGTTTTTTTTTAAATTAATTTGACGTTAAATAATGCCATTTTCTCAATCTATTCACCATCGTTCTTTTATTTATCAAGTTAAGGATTGTCAAATACCTCCAATCTTACAGTTTTGGTTTTTATGTCCTACTAGAAAGCAATCCCTCAAACGATATTTTGTATGTTTTGTTGATTACCCGCAGAAAATAATTAAAAATTTAACGGACATTTGTAGGTAGGTATTTCAATTATGTTTAAGTTAATAAAATGCAGAAATGGTTTATTCTCTATAAACAAGAATAGGTAAAACAGGTAAAAGCTGGTTAGCTTTCAAACTTGAGATTTGACCAAAACAAACGTTTAAGTATACTTTTATGTTTGATTCGTTTAGAACTTAGAATGTTTAAGTAGGTTTCATATACCTCAAGCCGTCTGTTACCAATACGTCTAGATCTCAAAACGGTTTTGTATCACAATGCCTATATTCCGAAATACCTATTATTTCCTTATATTCAGAATTCATAATGAAATTTGTAGCCTCTTTATCCTAAAACATCTCAGTACGCAAGACATTTGAGCAGATTGACTGCTTTACTATCCTGACCCTATTTATTTACTTGACATTTTGAGACAGATATTTTGCCAGAGTTAAAAAACAACGGATTGAATACTGTAACCGCCAGATTTTGTAACGAAGATTGCAAAAATATGATATGATGCTTGTTTGCCGTTAACGTAACACGCAGTAGTTCGCATGAAAAGTGTAATTTTTTAATGTAAGCAACCACTAAACTACAACATTTTCAAAGTATGAAAAACAGAATGTCTGATTCTATAATCCGTAACTTTAAATTATACTAATTGTAAAATAATGGTTATAAACGTACTGTCAAATCCCGGAATCCCGGAAATTTTATGAATAAAATAGTATTTTTCAGAAGCCGATGCCATATTTGCTCAACTTTTTCCAGGATTTTGCCAACTTTAGGCAAATACCTATCCGAATTCCCGATCTCTCATACTACCTACTGAATAAAAATACAAATAATGTAATTATTATATTTATAATCACCATCAAAATTACATGACACTTAAAATAACCATCAAAGACTACAGAAGAACCTTTGTTTTATCATTTTCGTTATTAAAATACGTTAATACATTGAAGATGATTTCTCGGCACCGACCATTTAATAGTTTACCACGATTAATATTGTATACTATACAAATTTATTTTCGACAGGTAGGTAGGTACTTACAGCAATTCGGTAACAGAAGTTATGTAGAAAATAATGAAATAGATTTGTCAAATACTTTTAAGACTTTAATATTTTTTTATAAAACAAATGACACAGCATAAATTTACCAAGAATAAGTAGCGTTGTTATATGTACTGAATGATTATGATGAAGCATTTTTTGGTAATCTTTTTTCTATAAGTGTCTGCAGTTCAACTATGAAGATATCATAGATTGACTTATTTAATTATATTATTTATTATATGTACTTTTGTGCTAGCGAAGTGTATTCTGATCGCGGTTTGATAATACACCCCCACCCATCAGTACTTTTAGTTTGTGGTTAATAACAATATTCCCTACAACTATGCCAGAATTCGCTTTAACACGATTTTTCCCCGTGATAGGCAGTTGGTCTTCGTTGGGTGGACTAAAGCTGCGGGCACAAGATATAATTCTATTATTTTACTTATGTTATAATAATGGTGACGAATGAAAAATTTCACTGACCTTACTTCTTCCTTTGCTGCCCACATAATCATTTAAGTAAATAATTGCTCCATGCATGTTGATGATTATTTCAGAGTGGTTTACGTAGGCGATACGGGCCCGAATAAAAACGTATCCATTACCGTGGAAACGGAAAAGAGGCTAAGTGACATTTACTACGTTTCGGACGCGCCCGTGGACCACATCGGGGAGTCGGCCTACATGAGCCTGCAGCCGGGCAAGTGAGACACACTTTTAATTACATGACATTCTAAGATGACATTGTATAGACGGCTACTTTGATTGAGCAATAATTGTCCGTCAGCAATAGCTGTCTTGCTCTAACTTGGTGAAATATATCGAGACGCCCGTCCGTAGTGTCAACGGGCAATTATTTCTCGCATAGCGTAGAGTAAGGGAAACTGAATGACTTACCTTTTTCGCTCATTTCACAACAATTTGTACCTAACGTTTTTATCTTAAAACTAATCTCAAGTACCATTAAAAGAAACGTCATGTTTCAATACTGTGACTTGAAATTCGACTGAAAGGGTTTTTTCTATATACTTAGAAGTAGTTACGGTCGGTATCGAATAAGGTTTCGGTGGCACGCGGAGAGCGCTGATGCGGAGATGTGCGGCGCAGGGGAGGGCGCGCTGCGCGCGGGCGGCGTGTACGTGCTGGTGCTGCGCGAGCGCCGGCGCCGCCTCGACGCCGCCGCGCTGCACGCGCCCAACCCACCCAACGAGTTGAAGCTGGCGTGGATCGTGCCTCAGTACCTGCTTATCTCTATCGCCGAGATCATGTTCGCTGTCTCGGGGCTCGAGTTTTCTTTTACACAGGTGCCAATCAACACGTTACTATTACATTTATGTTAAATAATATAAATATTGATTTAAGACTGCGCCGAGCAAACGCCGAGCGTCCAGTGGCGCCCTCATTACTATTATTGTGTTTTCTAATTAACTAAATAATTTCCTTGGAATCAGACGAAATGTTTTTGTAGTGCAAGTAAAAACACAATTTATGGGATACGTAACAAACTTTAATAACAATTATCCTTTGAGTAGTCAGCTTAACGGGAAAAGGTGGCCATTTTTTTCCGTTAAGTTGATAACTCGAAGGGTAATTGTTATTAAACTATGTGATATACCCTATAAATTGTGTTTTTATTTGTAGTACAAAAACATTTCGTCCAATTTCAAGAAAATACTTTAGTTTATTAGAAAACACAATAAATATAATGAGGGCGCCACTGGACACTCGACGTTTGCTCGGTGCAGTCTTAAAATTTAAAATACCCCCGACTCAAAACAGTCTGTAAAGAAAAACCTCTAAAAAGTAAAAAATAATAAGGTTTGGCCCTATAAGTTTAATTATAAGTAGGTATTAATATTTTGATTCAAGCGTCGATACGTCGGGGGCCGCTAAGTAGCTGGGGTATAATATATTATTTAGTTTACAGACTGTTTTGAGTCGGGAGTTTTTAATATTTTATATTTCACGCTTTTTAAACTTTTCCAAATAAACAATATGACTATAGCTAGCAACGTCTCTTTAAAGACATGTAATGAATAATAGGGGGTTAATAATAATAACTAAGTAATCAATAAAAAGAGGGGTGTTAGTTTATCGTGTATCGCTATGTCTGTCTATGTATGTGAGTATTTGTTTGTGGCATCGTAGCTCCCAAACGGATGAACCGATTTGGATGCGTTTTTTTTTTGAAAGCACGTTTTTTAGCGGTACTTTTTAGCAAGATTTCATGCAAATTGGATAAGCCGTTTAAGAGATATCAGCTCTTAAAATATATGGTGCCGTTAAATCGGGGGCTTTGAGACCCCTAATACCTCTATATCTCAAAAACGGCAGAACCGATCTTGATAAAACATGTCTAAGAACCACCGCCAAAAACCTGCTTTCATATAATAAAAACCGCATCCAAATCGGCTCATCCGTTAAAGAGCTACGGTGCCACAGACAGACACACACACACGCACACACACACACACACACACACACACACACACACACACACACACACACACACACACACACACACACACACACACACACACACACACACACACACACACACACACACACACACACACACACACACACACACACACACACACACACACACACACACACACACACACACACACACACACACACACACACACACACACACACACACACACACACACACAGAGACTTACAAGTCAAACTCATAACACCCCTATTTTTTGCGTCGGGGGTTAAAAACTGGAATATATCATAAGGACGACGAAGTCAAAAAATATTGTCATGTAGCCTTGTAGCTTTGTAATGCATTTTTGGATTAAAATATCTATTTAATTATTTATGATTTATTGAAGATCTGTTTCAAAAAAATCCTAATTATGCAAATCGTTTTTGTCTCAAGAGGATTGTGAAGCGACGCTAAAATCGCGCAGCTGGCAACTTAATTCCATACAAATTTGGCTCCGGGCAATAACGTTTCCTACCCCCTCTAAATCAAGTCCGATTTCCACGATTTTCGAATATATTGTAGTTATTATAAAGAACTAGGTCTGTACGTTTCTGTTTTTTGTTTTATAAATTTGATTAATTCTAAGAAATATTTTCTTGGGAAGGGAAACGTACGGGCATAGTTCTTCATGATATCTACAACATATTCTAAGATCGTAAAAATCGGACTAGGTTTTAAGACAGTCAAAGTTATCGCATTTTGTATGGAAATCTTGAGCTTCACAATCCTCTTAATTCTACCATCCAGTTCTAACGAGATGTTTTCTCAGGCTACTGAATTCTTCGTGTATGCTGCTGTCTTGGCGGTTGCGATGCTCGTATTCCTCCAAATGTCAAGAGGATTCCACTCCCGGGCCATCGAGAGCGACAACTCGTCATCAGAATGTATACCATTATTGCATCACAAATCTAAGGTCAGTACTACGGCTCCTGAAACTTAATTAATTATACAGGGTGCTTGGCGGTTGGGTATCGGGTGTAGTCTTTCTGACCGGCTTACGTTACTTGCCTACTTGCAAATTTAAGCAACTGTTGTACCTACTAATAGTCTCGGCGTGAAATGCTGTCTCATACGGACAAACAAACAGAATTAATATAGATATGGAATTGTACATAGAGTTATCAGATCTGTGGTATATTCACATACACATATATAAACTCACGCCCTCATTCCCAGAGTGGGGTAGGCAGAGCTACAGAATTATTTACCAACAACTCTAAAAACATACATACCTATATATACAGGGTGTTCGGCACATGGACCGTCAATTTTTTTTGGGATATTGTTGGGGTTATTTGTTATCTTTTCGCCCTTGGACTTAGGGTCATAAGGGTCACGGTTTTGGAGATATGATTTCTTAAATGTTTTTTCCAAATTTTCCGAAATTCCTCCTTTAAATGTTCGTAACTTTTTTATTAATGCGTGTTACAAAAGAATATGTTGTATTTAAAACTTGTTAATACATGCTAGTTCAAATACTAATAGTTTTTATTCTAATTGATAGTCTCAAAGGGACGTACGAGGTTTTTTATTTCACCAATTTACTGTTTGTGTGAAAAAAAACCAACTTCAAAATTCAATTATTAAAAACCTAAATACAATTTTGGGGTTCATTTTGTTTTAAAAACTTCTGTAGCTAATTACCTTTCTAACGATGTGCTACACATTAATAAAAAATAAACGGGAATATCCACATTTTCAAAGAAAAAGTTCGAGAGTACCTAGATAGATAACTCGTTTCCTAACTGGTGGATAGGCAGAAGCGGCCCGATACCTTGGCCCGCAAGATCTCCAGACCTAACGCCTTATTTGTCAAATAAAACTTCGCTTCAGTACTTGTAAAATATTGAAATGAAGTTTTATTTCAAAAATACTTGTGGAAATTGCGTAGGTACCTCCGTAACATAAACTAGTTCTTTTGCCCGTCCCCAGACATAAAAGTCTAAGGGCGTTAGGTCTAGAGATCTTGGGGGCCAAGATATCGGGCCGCTTATGCCTATCCACCAGTTAGGAAACGAGTTATCTAGGTGCTCTGGAACTTTTCTTTGAAAATGTGGATATTCCCGTTTACTTTTTATTAATGTGTAGCACATCGTTAGAAAGGTAATTAGTTATAGACCTGTAGTGGGAGAAAAATAGGCTTTGATAACATTAGAGTTTGTTATTTTTTTATATGTCGTTGGAGGCATGTTAAATAGCAATAATCTAAAAAGTTAGAAAATTATAGTCGGGGGTTTCGGACATATTGACATATTTTAATTTTTGCCAATAACTTTGTAAATATAGAATTAAAGTTTAAAAAAACGATGGCATATCGTATATCACTTTAATTTCTTTACAATATTCCGAATTTAGAAACCTGGAACACCTGCATTCTGGTAAACAAAAAAATGCTAATTACTTTGTAAATAATGAATTAGAGTAGCTGATATCGCACAATTATGATATAATCGATCAACTTAATACACTGGAAAAAAGTTAGAAATGTAGACTATCGGCCTGTCTAGATATTAAATTCTGGTGAAGCAGTAAAGCCAATATTGAATTAGAGTTTGTAGAGTTCATTTATAACCAGTCATGACAATGATCTCAGTTACCAAACAAAAGATTAGAAATATAAAATCATGGGGACACTAAATACTGATACGTAAAGCACTCCGTGATACGTAGGTATAATTCAAACTCGCGCGCGGGGCGTGCGCGCCTCGCTGTGGAAGCGATCGGCGGTGCGGGGTTGCGTGCTTGACTGCGGGCGGCGCGGCCACGAGCCACGATCCCATCACTTTACTCAAAAAAAAATTGCAAAGCGTGTTTTTGATTAATACATAAATATCAATGGAAAATAGTTATTTTGTTATACCTTCGCTAAAGGAAATGGAAAGACGAAACTTTCTCTTATTTATTTCTATATTGTTAAGTAGCATTTTATGAGTTGCCTTTTTTCACCCAGTACACTATGAAACTAGGTAGGGTGATTTAAAGCCGGTTTTCGTCCAGTTAGCTGAGTTGCCAGCTTTGGAGGACTAGAATAATATGGTCAAGTAATAAAATGTATAGAGAAAAAAAATAACTTTAGTGCTAATATGCTTTATTTTAGGTTAGATCAAGCATTCAGTTATAATTGTCACAGTTTTTTATAAAAAATGTTAATGATAAAAGTACCGATTTTACTAGTTTTCGTCCGCAAATTTTGGTTTTCGACCGAAAGTCTGTCAGGTAGTTTTCGACCATTTTGTAGATGAACTAAGAAATAGTAAAAAAAACGGATTTGCTAACAATATCTATTATTGGTACTTAATATAAGTTTTCTTTCATATTACCAAACCACATAAGTATTATTTTAAAATAAATAAAATTTAGTTAATCCTTGTCCGAAAACTGAGGTGTAGTGTAAATTTTAGTTTTCGTCCACTCCAGAGTAAAAGGCCGGAAATTAATGTAATAGTTTAGCCGTTTCTAGATTTCGTCCATATATTTAAATTGATTTTACTCGTGCAGCAATGACAATTGGGCGGACGAAAATGGAATGTCTAGTCGAGTAACCACCAAAGATCATTTTACATCAAACAAATATAAATCGGCATAGGTTATTACAAATTGAGACTGACACAAAATCACACCTGACTTTTCAGTTTTCGTCCAGAGGACTCTCGTCCACTGGACGAAATATTAAATATTTTGCAGATTACGTAATTCAGTATTAGTTCACTAAAATTTTATATGTTTACCGGAGATAATATATGATTACACCGTAATTTTAAGTTCATTATATTCTAATTGAGCCTTATGCACAAAAAGAACCTAATACTACCACGCAAAAATACTTAAAAACCTTGGCGTGAAATGTCTTGGTATCACTAAATTTCCACGACTGCGACAACACTTTCGTAACACGAAAATTAAACACCAACCGTAGTTTTTATTAGTCTCAACTTAAATAATATATTCATATTTGTGAAATTAATGTATGGCTACTAAGGGTCCCAACGAGACCAAACATGCGCGAGTAGCTGATTTTATTTTACTATTCCAGGCTTTTGTTCTAAACAGCACAGTATACTGGACGAAAACTGGAACCGGACGGAAAACCGGCGAAATCACCCTACGTCACAGATAACATAAAGTTTTGCCCAACAGTTATTTATCTAACATTTTAAATTGACGAAACCACCACATAGAAGTGCGGTCTACTAAGGTAAATGTACGCTTCCCCGAATCTGCCGTATCACCGAATTCCTCATATTTTAAGCTTTTAGTCAGTACTTACAGTTGTTATTAAGTTTTGATTTTTTTTTCGCTAGCTATATACCTATCCCTTCCACTACGCGGCCAATCTGGCCATTTGCTGTCTCAGTCGGGACGCAACAATCAATTAAGTTAGTTGATCGCTGATCGCCATTTAGTATGGGACTTCTTGTGAAAATCGATAAGAAATCGCGTATACTTCATAAAACCGTATTACGTTACCTTTGTGTTTGAAAATGTGGTTTTTCAGTGTTGTTATTTAATTAGTTTGTGACTTCTAATAAATAAAATGAATTTAGTGTGGTCATATTTATAGAAATTAACAAAAATGTGAATTCGGTGATGAGTTAACCCTGACTTTGACTGGAAGGTTTTACCGAACAGTGTCCGGAATCAGGGAGAGCGTAAACATTTAAACATTTAAACCGTCAATGTTTTAATACTAGCTTGGAGTTAATTATTAAATTATTATTTTTACTGCACATAATTTTTCTTTTTTTATTCAATTTGGTCACATTACACAGCATGACGTGTGTCAAAGGTGTGAAAATGATTTAAGTTTTTTGGTATTTTTTTAGTAATTTTGGATAAACCGCCTATTACTGGCTAACCTCCAGTTACTAACCAAAATGTAAAAATGTAATTTAAATGAAGGGTTCTCAGTATGAGCAATTATCGAATTTCCTGGACAAAAACTACGTATTGTTGTATGGTAGGGCAAGATATGTACCTAATTTATCATTGTAAAATCCTTCTACGCTTGTTTTACAAATAAATAAATTCGGATTCTGATTCTGATTCTGATTCTGTCGAAAGTATGCACAGTAGCAAAGTTTTGGCCAGTAATTTAATAAACTGGCCAGTAACAAGCGATTTACCCTATCAAATACAAAAAAACAATCGTCTTGTTCCATATTTTTACTATTTCCTTAAAATTCTTGAATAAATAAATAAAAAATGCCTTTTGTTAGACCAAACTTTGAGCACCACTGAGCGGCAAAATTTCATAATTTTTTCCCTAGTGCGGTGAAGTGGCAGCCCGGTTCGGTATTATGTGCAAATCCAGTTTGGTTAAAAAACGGGGTAAGCGATTGAAAAACCTTTAAAAAAAATTCAACACATTTGTAACCATGTAATTTATTTCCAGGTACATTAAAAGGGTGACAAATTTAATAAAGTAACCATTATTCTATTGATTATAATCGCATATAAATCCCACACCTTATTAAAAAAATAAACGTACGTCGAAACGTACGTTTTTAGGTTCGGTTTAGGTTTACTTTACTAGGTTCATAAAATCTAATTTAAAACCACTATCTTAGAACGTGAATTAAAAAACCGGGCAAGAGCAATATCGGACCATGCTCAGTGTAGGGTTCCGAAGCCGTTAAGTACTAAGAACAACAAACTCAAAAAATAGTAAGTATGAATAAATTTTCTATTGAAACTTATTTGGGGCTGTCTTAGAAGATTTTAAGTAGGTATTAACACTTTAGGTAATCATCCTTTAATTCTCAAGAATCAATCAATTTCGGTTAATTAGACCTCGCGACAAACTTAACTTTGCCGTTCGAAAACTGTTATCCCCATACATGGCATAGGTTGCGGTCAGTTTACCAACACCGCATATAACAATAAATAAATAATTACGTGAAGTACCTATGGGAGGTAAGATAACCTACCCTTTTTTAAGATTTTATTTTACCACTTTGTCTGCGTGACTAATATCAGTACATGTATATTCATGCCAAATAAAAGCTAGTACTACCTAGTACTGAGTCTAAGCTGACGAGATGGCGAGACTATTAAGGGTTCATACTCATACTCATACTCATACTCATTTATTGGCTCGTAGTTGGACTACTGGCCATCAATAAATTTTTTGAAGCCGCTGCTAGGAAATTGTTTTTTTTAAGAGATAACTAGGGTAAATCGTCAGTAACTGGCCACCCCCCGGTAACTGGCCACTTTGCAATAAAATGAGTTATGAAAGATATTTGATGTTTGCGATTAAACTAGAATACATACATACACATACATACATAAACTCACGCCTTTATTCCTAGAGTGGGGTAGGCAGAGCTACTTTTTGATAATTCTGTAACCACATTTTGCACTACTAACAGCGTCAGTAAGAAATTTCTTGGTGGCTAGTAACTAAATGACACTTTCAAAGTGGCTAGTTACTGACGATTTACCCTACTATTGTAATACTAATATACAGGTCGTTTTTTCAATGAGTGTCCAAATTTTAGGGACTATCTCTGGAGGTCATACTCATTAATATTTAATATGGGACCAACATCCAAATCAGCTGTTCCATACAAACTTCAAGAGCTAAACAGCCGAAAGTTGATGAGTATGAGTTAGTCCCTAAAATTTGCACACTCATTAAATAAACGCGCTGTACATCTTTCAGCTTTAAACTGCAACTAATAATATGCGCACGTAAACAAACAATGATTGCGAAATGTTTGACGAACGCAGGGAGTGCGCGGCGGCGGCGGCGGGGGGGGGGCGAGGTATCGCTCCCGCGCGCCGGCCGCCTTTAAGGCCCCGCGCGGGCCGGTTATGAATTTCGCGCCTTTTTAAATAGATGATACTGTTGTACTACAAGCTAAACACAGAAATTTCTAAATTTCTGTAGTATGGCTGCAAACCTTCTTTTACTGTAGTAGACTTATCTTTACAGACTTTAATTCAATATTAGATGTTTTATGACAGCAAACGCATATATCTTTTGAAGCAGATATCTTATTGCTCTAAACTTTTGGTTTGTTTATTAACTTAAGAATTGAAAGATATTGCTGTGGATTTTTCAAACTCTAATTCAATATTGGCAAAATAATACACTAATTCTCGTTTGACTATGTCCCAAGCTAAAAAAACTTCTAACAACTTAATAGCATAAAGCGACAAACATATCATAAACGATAAAGCAAAAACTTTGCACTCTAATTCAATATTCATTAATGAGCAATAATAAAATATAAATACCTCATTAATACCTAAAGCTCGTTCTAACTTTAGCCATATTTTACAAATATGCTTAGAAATATGTCCCATGCCACTAAGCAAACTTTTTTCAACATTAGAATTTTAAAAACTTGGAAGGCAAAAATCCGGTCCCACTATTGGGCTATTAGAGAAGTTTTTAAAATAAAATGAACCCCAAAATTGTATTTAGGTTTTTAATAATTGAATTTTGAAGTTGGTTTTTGTTCACACGAATAGTAAATTTGTGAAATAAAAAACCTCGTACGTCCCTTTGAGACTATCAATTAGAATAAAGACTATTAGTATTTGAACTAGCATGTATTAACAAGTTTTAAATACAACATATTCTTTTGTAACACGCATTAATAAAAAAGTTACGAACATTTAAAGGAGGAATTTCGGAAAATTTGAAAAAAAACATTTAAGAAATCATATCTCCAAAACCGTGACCCTTATGACCCTAAGTCCAAGGGCGAAAAGATAACAAAAAACCCCAACAATATCCCAAAAAAAATTGACGGTCCATGTGCCGAACACCCTGTATATTAATTGGTTTGTAAATGATAAAATCATGCAGGTAATATCGGTGCACTCGCTGTCAACGACGAGCACGCGCGCGTTCTGCACCGGCGTGGAAAGGGGCAGGAGCGGGGGCGGCGCGGGCGGCGCGGCGAGCGCGGCGTCGTGCCTGGGGCTCATGGAGCGCGCGCGCACCAGCTCTTGGCCGGCGCGCGCGCACGTGCGCATTGCCACGCCGTCCACCGGTGAACTGCCCGCCACCACTCTCGCCAGAGACTGAATAATGCATTGTAACATTTCTGGGAGGCTCTTAACCAGAACGCGGATATCATGAGAAGCGCGGATTTGGTTAACCACCTTGACTGAACAAAAATATACTCATTTCAAATGTGTACGATTTTTTGGTAGATAAGACTCCAGCAATAACATCAATGTTAGCTAATTATTATTTAGTATACAGTGTGTTACCAGCACCCGGGCTTTTTTTAAAGTAGGTTAAAATAACGTATATCTGTAACGTAACTATGACATTAATTTAATTAATAAACCCATTTTCAGGCTTTGTTAACTTTCTAACAAAATTTTAATTGCCAGCAATGTAAAGCACAGCAAATTGACAAGTGCAAATGACAGTCGACGGATACTTTGATTATAATTATTTATGATTTGCCCCCGTACCACGACGTGCCTTGTACCAAGCAACAGCGATACTGATAACGATGAACACGCAGCACATGCACTACATTAAAAATGGACAGTATCTAAGAAAAATAATTGTGAAGTTATTTTAATTATTTTTAGGGTTCCGTAGTCAAACTAGGAACCCTTATAGTTTCGCCATGTCCGTCCGTCCGTCCGTCCGTCCGTCCGTCCGTCCGTCCGTCCGTCCCCAGCCTAGCTCAGAGACTCATAGTACTAGAAAGCTGTAATTTGGCATGAATATACATATTAGTCACGCTAACAAAGTGGTAAAATAAAATTTTGAAAAATATTTTTTTTTAATGCACCTCCCCTACACGTAACGTGGGGATGCCTTTTTTTTTTCTTGCCTACCCCATAGTGTGGGGTGTCGTTAGATAGGTCTTTCAAAAATATTGCGGGTTTATGTAAACAATTTTTCGATTAAGGGATCCGTTTATGAAATATTAAGCTTTAAAGCGCTATTTTTTGTTAGAGTCAAGTGTCCCCCCCCCCCCCTACAGCCAAAACTACAAATACTAAAAATCTGAAAAAAATCTGCAACGAAAGCGCATATAACGAATTTTAAAGGAAAACTATCACGGCTAAGTAGACAAGATTAATTCCTGAGATACAGGCGACTAAAGTGTTTATACCTATCAAAATCGCCTATGATAACTTTGATAGAAAAATTTGCTAACGGGGCGTGCAGGACGCGCGGGGGGAGTCTGTCCAAGTAACAAATCGAGCGACAGCCGCGCTCATAAGCGTGAGCGCCTAGCTAGATGCTGTTCGGACGTGCCCCGGAATGCTACCTACAAGTTTGCGATTTGCGATCTGAATGTTTACAAATAATCGATTAGATTATTGATTTGAGTCGAAAATCGTTTGGAAAACTTAAAATTCTATTTACTGGCCCTTGTTTTTTTTTCAATTTCTATTAATTACTTTATAAAAGATTAAACTTTTATTGTAATTTAAAGTCGGTTTGAAGCAGTTTAGATACCTAACTACCTACATAGGTATACTGATCTCACACTTTTAAAAGCTTGGCTCTTGTTTGAGATATTATATACGAATTTATAAGAAAAAGAATCATTACTAACAATAAGTAGACTTAATTAGTTCCTGAGATACAGGCGACTAACGGGTTTATACCTACTAAAAATCATCTAAGACAGCGCCAAATAACTAAATAGAAAATTGGTTCATACATGTTGATTTTTGAGATAGTTTTTTGTGTTTGTCGTTACGGCTTCGGAACCCTACACTGAGCATGGTCCGACATGCTCTTGCCCGGTTTTTAATTGATAATACTTGCAAACAATTGCTAAAGCAGCATATTATCGGCAGTTTTAATAAATGCCCGCATGCCGGTAACACACTGTAGATAATTACTACGGTTTAAAAAATCCAAGCATTCGATGTGATCAAATATATCAACTTTACTATAAAGAAGCAGTAACAGAATTAACAAAAAGTTTTTAGACACATACATACATACACATACATAAACTCACGCCTTTATTCCCAGAGTGGGGTAGGCAGAGCTACAGAATTTCCAACAACTATAAAAACTTTTTGATAATTCTGTAACCACATTTTGCACACTTAGGCGAAGATGTTTACCAGTGTATTAGTGACAGGTTGCAAGCCCATCGCCTAACAGTACTACACGCCTTTATTACCTTAGTCGGCTTTTACGACATCCACGGAAAGATACGGAGTGGCACTATTCTAATCCGGCTACCACACGGAGTTTTTAGAGTTGTTAGTAATCCTGTAGCTCTGCCTACCCCACTCTGGGAATGAAGGCGTGACTGTCTGTATAACGAGTTTAACTATTTTTGACCTCGTCAAAAGCTCACTTACCTCATACATTTTACTTATGAAATATATTTTTTAATTAGAAATACGAGTATTTTAATCTTGTGTGTGTTAAATAAAGAGGAATAGAGACCCCGCAAGTATTTTATTGAAATATTTATAATAATAAAATCGAACTAGATAATGACGCATGTAAATTATAATAATAATTATAATATTTTTTTTTAAAGATTTTTTTCTAAAATATCACCAAAAATATCTCGTTTAAAATTACCTTAACCGCTTAAGTTCGTTTTATAGCGCTCCGTACCAAAATGAAAAAAAGGGAACCCTTCTTCGGTGTCTGTCTGTATGTATGTCACTTTGAAACTGTAGTATGTGTTTCTCTGAAACTGTAGTCAGAATGGACAGTAGGTATTGCATAGAAAATAAAGTTCATAGCAAAGTGAGTATTTTTCTTTTTGTTTTCCCACCGTGTTATCTTAAATGGGGAACCCTCGGGGCGCGAGTCCGACTCGCACTTAACCGACCGTTCATCGACATCATCATCACATCGACATGTTCATCGACTCTTGACCGTTTCATTTTGTTCCACTTCCCGACATTATTTACACGAATTGGTTACTTAGCAGAAATGCGATTCGTAGTAAACGTCGCGAGTTCCGCGATCGAACCCATCTAGATTTGATGTGGTCGGTGGTCGGTGACGTGCGCCGCCGACGCTGGAGATGGCGCGTGTAACTGCGGTGATTGCATATTCGATACGTAAGTACCCAATAATCACTCTTACTTCTACATCTGTACTGCTCAACACTTGTTTTGTTTTTGATGTAGGCGAATATTTTTTTTTTGATTACAGCGATTCATCCATCATGTGTAAACTTTGAAAGCAGTTCGGAATTTCGGATGTTACATCTCTTAGACCGCGTTTAATGAACGTCTGGGCAGACCGTGACTGATCGATTTCTCGACTTGAAACCGCCAGAACACCTAACCAAAGTTTCATCACAATCTGATCAAAGGTTTTGGAACGCACAGAAACAAACTTACATTGTTTTTTTAGCGGATGACTCGTGGTCACACCAGTTTGTCACCCCAGTGCTATTCGCTTTAGTCGGTTATTCGTCAGAAATAATTTTTATTCCGCAAAAGTAGGTAGGTTAGGTTCGTTAGGTATCTTAAGATGCCCGAAGGGCAAATCGCTCAGAAATAGGAGCCCTGCCATAGGCAGGGCTCCGTCGAAAGGCACTGGGGTGACAAACTGGGGTGACCACGAGTCTGCACCCGTTTTTTTTTATACATGCATATATGTATACCTACTTGAGAGCAAAGAAATCGAGCCGCTTAGTACTGAATTTCCATGGAAAGTGACTGGTTTCCAAATAACCCGTTACAAAAATAAGTACTCACCGCAAAAAACAAGGACCCCGTGACGTGATGCTTCACTTTTGGTTTATTGGCTTATCTAAAATTCTGGTTATTTTATACGGCTGGGGGTCTAATATGGCTGCGTTTATCGCGTGACAAATTTGAAGAACGCATCCGTCACCTTCTGAAACGTAAATAAGTACGAGAGTGACGGATGCTTTATCCACATTTGAAACGCGATATAGACACAGCACAGCCATACCAGGCCCGACAGCCAGCGGCATAACTACTAGGCCGGTAACAAAATTAAACTAATAATAGTTTGTATGTACTTAGTTGTTTTTGCGACGTTCTTGGGCCGAAATGGGATTACGTCCAACGACGAAGTATCTCAAGTGGACTCGTTCAGCGAGGCCGGGTTAATAAGCCCCGACGACTCTTCGACCCAGTACACTATCACTCAAGATATTAAGTTCAGCGACTCTATTGATGATAACGACGTAGTTGAATTTAGTAGCAGTGGTAAGACCGGAGGCGAAACCATGCCCGTTGACTACACTGAAGTGGACTCGTCCAGTGATTCTACGACCGCTAACAACACCGCTACGCAGGAGTTACACAGCACCAATGAATATCAAACAACAGCGGCTGAAAACACGAGTTCAACAAACGATGACTTGTTCATCGCGTACGGATACCCAATGCCAGGAGACATACCCATACTCAACCGCAAGGTAAACGTCAATAAAGTTAACATTCAAAAATGCATCAATAGGTCCATCTATTAGGATTCTCGGACCTGTTACTGATTCACCCAATCATCCTCTTTCTGGTCTAGACTAGCCCCAAAACTGGAAAGATTTGGTCTTTTTAAATAATAAACATCACTCGTACTCATGTCGTATGTCTTGCGAGTGCCATACTCGTACGTTCTACGCTCTGCGTGAGACTCGCTTATGTACCTCATTCCCCTAGTTAATTAAGTTCTCTGAAATAATAAATGTTTGAATGACGTTCGTCTATTATGTTATGTATGACTTTATAAACAGAGCACAGGTAGTAATAAACGTCTTTCTAAATCTTAGACGAAGTATACCCATTATTTAAATACGTCCGCTATTTTGCACAGTAAGTAGGCGAGGTTTATTTTATTTGATAAACTATTTGAAATAACAATTAGGTACACTTTTAATCATGAAATGCTTCAAAGTAGATCCTTAGAAAGGAATAAAAATATTAAGCAAACAAGTTTTTTGGCGTATCCCAATTAATACAACGTCCATAACGCAGAGCATCAAAATAGCAATAAGTCTGTGTAGCTTAATGTCCAAATTTCATAATGCCAAAGAATCTGATACCAGCCTCCTATTTCACTATCTTGACAATGACAGTTGAATGGGTTACAATTCGGTATACATTGCAAAGTTAAGAAGCTTTCACATCAGTGGGATTCATATCAGCTGCGCCATGTACACTGAAATGTCACATGTCGCCTGTCAATGTCAGGATGGTGAAATGGGAGGCAGGTATAGCATAGCACATTGACAAATCTTATCTGATATAAATACACATTATCGCTAACTCAATAAAATACGTTTATTTTATAGACATCGACATAAGTAAAGATAAAAGAATTGACAGACAGAACACGTAATTTATGGTCAATATAAAAACTATGCGAAGTGTGAAATGAGTTCGTAACATTCGTCCACCCTTTGAAGACTTAGTTTTCCATCTCGTCTATTAGGCGTCGGGGTGGTCTAATGGTACGCTTGCTGCGACGGGGCACCAAAGGTGTAGCTGGTATGTTGGGTGCGTTCTGCGGTGATCGTGTTGCAGCAACCCCTGGGACAGCTACTAACGGTGGTCGTGAAGCAGCAGCCTCTGGAACAGCTTCTAATACTTGAGGAACTATCGGTGTTTGCGTAGCTTCTAGTATTGGTGTCGAAAATGCGACTGGACTAAGGTGAGCAGGAAACGTCTGTCCAGATGCACCTCCGTCGATACCAGCTAGTCGGGGCCTTATGTGGTCTGCATGATATCTCCTTTCCACACCCATCGGAGTGTTAATGACATACGAATATCGATGTGTTTGTCGTGACACTGTGGCGGGTTCCCATCGCGATTGGTTCCTGGCTCGTACATACACAGCATCGCCGGGTCTATAATTCGGCGCCTGATCTTCTGAGTTTACGTTCGCTTGTATTTGCCTGTGTTGTAATGCCCTTTTGGCGCTGGGTCGGACATTGTCAAGGACGCAAGCTATCTGACGCCCAAACATCAGCTGGCCCGGGGCCTTGCCAGTGGTACTGTGGGGAGTGATACGATACGCGAAAAGGAAGTGTTCTAGCCGTTTTTTCAGGCATTCTGTGCTTGAAGACATCCGCGTTTTGAACGTCCTTACGAGACGTTCTGCTAGCCCATTTGTCCGTGGATGGTAGGGTGACGATTTGATGTGTTTGATTCCCTTGTCTTTGCAGTAGCTCTGGAACTCCTGAGAGGTAAACTGTGGGCCATTATCGGAGACTATAAACTCAGGCAGTCCAAAGGTAGTAAAAATCGTGTCCAGTTCATCACACAACTTTGTGGTCGTAATTTTGCTCATCGGTTTGACTTCAATCCATTTAGAAAAAGAGTCTGCCAGGACTAACCAATATAAACCTTCAAAAGGTCCAGCAAAATCGACGTGAATCCTCTCTCAGGGTTTGTCTGGCATAGACCAAGAGAAGATAGGCATTTCCGGGTTATTAGGTCGGTTCTCCTGGCACTTACGGCAAGTTTTCACGTGTGTGTCAATATCTTCCTCAATGGTTGGCCACCATACGTAAAAACGTGCCAGCGCTCTCATTGCTGAGATGCCTGGGTGTCCACAGTGCAGGTACTTCAAGGTCGTGTTCCTTAGAGTGTCAGGGATAATAATTCGACCTTGCCACATGACAATCTTGTTTTCTAGTGATAGTTCACCACGTTTGCGAGCGTATGGTTTAATATCATTTGAGTATTGTTGTTCACGCCAGCCTGTTTTAATAAACTGGGATACGAGTCTGAGTATGAAATCCTTTTTTGTTTCGTCTCTTAATATCTCCTCTGACAATGCAAGATCGGCTAGTCTATCTGACTGTAGGCGTGATACAACCTTGTGAACTGCGAGTTCAGCTTTGGAAGGTTGCTCTTCTGAATTGGGCATTCTTGATAAATAGTCGGCAATCAAGTTGTTACCTCCTTTTGTATATACTATGTCGTAATCGTAACTTCCTATTATCAAAGCCCAACGCACTAAGCGGTTATTGACGAGTTTAGGTAAGTTACGCTGAATCCCCAGGATGTGTATGAGAGGCTTATGATCAGTAACTAGAGTGAATTTGATACCACGCAGATATTGGTCGAATTTTCTGACTCCAAAAAAAATTGCAAGAGCTTCGCGGTCTATGACAGAGTATTTAGATTCTGCAGGTCGAAGTTTTCTTGATGCAAAGGCGATTGGTTGTTCAATATTGTTCCTCTTGTGGAAAAGTACTGCGCCAACGCCTTTTTCTGATGCATCACAGGCTAGGAACAGCGGACGATTGTCATCGAAAGCTACAAGAGGTTTAGAGCGTACAATCAAGGACTTTGCTTGTTCAAAAGCCTTAATTTCCGTGTCAGTCCAACGCCATTTCAACCGCTTTCCAGTAAGTGCGTGGAGGTCAGCACAGACACTGTGTAAATGTGGTATAAAACGCTCGTAAAAGTTGACTAAACCTAGGAATGACCGTAGCTCCTTGGCGTTGGTTGGAGGGGAAGCTTTGGCAATTGCATCTATCTTCGATTTTGTGGGACGTACTCCATTTTTATCAATCGTGTGTCCAAGGTATTCGACTTCAGGTTGTAAGAAGGTGCATTTCTTCAAGTTTACTTTTAATCCGGCTTGTGCTAGTCTTTGGAAAACGATACGTAAAGTTTCGAGGTGGCTTTTGTCATCTTTCCCTGTAATGGCAATGTCGTCGAAATAGACTGCCACGTTCGGTATCCCTTCTAGAAGCTTATCAAGGTAATGCTGAAATATTGACGGAGCTGTCGAAATCCCAAATGGCATTCGATTGTATGCATAGTAACCCTTGTGTGTCGAAATTGTAAGAAATTGTTTCGATTCAGGACTTATTTCGAATTGAAGGTAAGCGTCCTTTAAGTCGATTTTAGAAAACTTCTCTCCATTTGCGAGGTTCTGGCGTAACTGGTCAAATAACGGAATTGGATGTGCGTGTGTTATCAGTACAGGATTGAGCGTGCTGCGGAAGTCACCACATATTCTGATCTGACCGTTGGATTTAAGTACGTTGACTGTTGGTGTTGCCCATTGAACCGGTGTGACGTTTGGGTCCACTTGAGTAATGATGCCTTCTTCAACTAGGCGTTCTAGTTCAACTTCTATGTTTTTCTTCATTGAAAACTTAATTGATCTTGCTGGGATGTGTTTCGGGTCAGCTTGCGGTTTGATGTGTATGTTTACTTGGTAATTTTTGACTTTTCCCAGTTTACCGTCGAAAAGGGCACTGTGTTTGTCCAAGATCTGTTTCAGGTTGTCAGGTTCGTGTCGAATGTTTTTAATAGAGTAGACTGGTTTTGGAAAATCCATGTTGAACATCTCACTCCACTGCAAGCCAAACAACATTGGATCGGCTGACTTCATAACGACGACAGGTAATAATTTTTCTTCCCCTTGCATTTGTACTGTTACGTCTGTAAGGCCCTTTGGTTTTAGTCTGATGTTACCGTAAGCGTGTAAGCCTGGGGCCTTCGTGAGACGGGGTGCCCCGATGCGTCTCCAGAACTTGGTGCTGATAATAGAGTAAACTGAGCCGGGGTCCCAGTCTAACGTGCATTGAACGTCATTGATTAAAACATCGATTCTTTTGCTGTCTTTGCCCTTTGTACAATTAATTTGACAAACGGTATCTGAGTCTTCATCGTTGTCGTCTGAGTCGGATGTTCGTGAAGAGTCGTTGCAGCTGCCGTTATTTTTCAGCTTGTGTAACTTGTTCCTTTTTGTAAGAGTTTTTGATCCGTTATAGATTCGATCAGGTAGGCGTGCCTTGCCTGACTTGATGCAGCAGTCTTCGAAGTGACCCTGAATATTGCACTCTTTACATGTATGAGTTTTGGCCGCGCATTGATGTAGTGGATGTCTTTCGGGTTGACCGCATCTGAAACATTGATGTGTCCGTAGTCTGCGTGGAGATGGGTTTTGACGGAAACTTGTGTTTCTTTTGATCTTGTTCACCTTGACGTATGTGTCCTCATCGCCTTCTGCGCGTTCTCGTGACTGTGCAACGCTGAATATCTGAGCAAAAGTGATTTCTTTCCATTTCCCGTCTTGAAGTTCTTGTAAGTCGGGCCATTTTTGTTTCAGGTCGATCTGTAACTGTTGATGGTTGAGGCCGGTGGCAAAGCGGTCACGTAGCTGCCGCTCTAACAGGTTGTCGTTGTAGCCGCAATCTTTACTTATTTCTTTAAGTCTGTTAGCGTAGAGCTCCATGGATTCGTTGTCAGTGCGTATGCAGTTCCAAAAGTCGGTAAGTGCTCTGTATCGTGTGCGCTTGACTCTGTGCAGGTCGAGAAGCTTTGCTCGGATGTCTTCGTACGTGCTGGTTTCAAAATGCGGTGTTAGGGCAACTTTTATATCGTGAAACGTTTCAGGCGTGATGCAGGCGAACAGAAGGTCTTTCTTGATTCCTCGCGCGTCTTCTCCCCAAAGTCCGCATTTCGTTTCAAAATAGTCTATAAAGTTTTCGATCGACGTGTCACTAGAATTGAATTTATCACCTTTGAAACTGTTGTAAATGGTGTTTCTGTTAGTAGAACTAGATGACTCCGTGCCGTTTGTCGTGTTCGGTGTGGAAGTCGTCTCAGCCGCTTTGTTTTGCGTTAGTAACAATTGTAAAATGTCAGACATTTGTTTTTGTTGAACTGCCTGCAATTGCAGGAATTTGTCGAATTGTTCGGTGTTCATTTTGTCCTTTAATTCTCGTCGCCAATGATATAAATACACATTATCGCTAACTCAATAAAATACGTTTATTTTATAGACATCGACATAAGTAAAGATAAAAGAATTGACAGACAGAACACGTAATTTATGGTCAATATAAAAACTATGCGAAGTGTGAAATGAGTTCGTAACATTATCGAAAGCAGCCCATGTAGCTTTTGTTGTTAAAATTAGGTAATTTGAGTTTTGGTATTGTAAATATTTGACACTCTGCCAGGTTTAAGTCTGGAAACTGTAAACAGGTTTACGAGTCATAAGCCTGTTGACGTGGGTGGGACATCTAATTAAAAAAACTTTCGTTAAAAGTAGGTCCTAAGTATTTTTCTCTATTGCTTCGTGCTAAAAATTTAGGGGTCACAGTTATAATGAGTGTCGAATGTTATTTGAGAAATGTGTGGTGTGTTAGATCTTCCGCGGCGCTCGGGTGTCAGTACTGGAGCACCCGTACATCGCGAGCATCCGGCGCATGAACGCGCACTACCTGACGGGCACGCTGATCACGGAGCACCTCGTGCTCACCGTGGCGCACCCCTTGTACCAGTGAGTTGCTTTTGTTTTCAACGTGAAATGTGGGCATGTTGTGTTTAAACATTTGTCATCAGTGTCATCACGTAGGTATGTCTCGGTTTCTTTTTGCATAGGTAGATGTTGTTGTTGTCCCTCATCTGATACACACGCGCCGAGAGCGGAGGCGGCGCGTCGCAGTGTATTCCCCAACGTTTCGAAGGTGGCGAATGCGTGTTTAGTTCGGGAATGCGTCGCAATACGTCGCCATTACCCTCAATGCGTTTGTAGCTCCCTACTTTCCTTTCTATCTCATGCAACATCAGCGGATCCGGAAGCTCACGCAATCAAAATTATGGTAATTTTTATTTACTTGGCATTAGCACAACTAGTAGGTAGGTATCAACTTTATATACAACATTCAGCCATTTATCGTATCGATTTTATGGTCTAAAAAGTATCTTTGAACGAGTACCTACAGCGACAACGCAACCAAAATTTTGGTCAGTTTTTGCATATTTCACATGAGTACAACTAGTACTTACTTTACCTATAACATTCATCCATTTCGCTTATCGTTGTTTTGGTCACAAAACTATATTTGAACGGGAATTACTCACGAAAGCGACCAAAATTTTGGTCAGTTTTTGTATATTTGACATGGTACAACTAGTACTTACTTTATATACAACATTCAGCCATTTCCGTTATCGTTCTTTTTTGGTAACAATAAACCATCTTTGAAAGGTCGTAGCACAATAACGCAACCAAAATTTGGTCAGTTTTTGCATATTTGACATGAGTACAACTAGTACTTACTTTATGTACAACATTCAGCTATTGCCCTGATCGTTTTTTTTTGGGAACGATAACGCGACCACTGTGCGCAGGCAGACCGACACGACATATTTGGAGTCAGGGAGTTGCCCTCTATCCTGTCTGACTAGCATAATCCATTTCCGAGATCGTTCCCAGTTTCAATGTGACCTCCTAGTCTATTATAATATTTATAATATTTATAATATACTTAACCTTAATAAATGCGTCATGTTGTGTTTGACTTTATTCGCGACAAACCTACAAAAATACTTTTTTTTTCTCTACTTAATATTAGTATACGTAGATTATATAATAATAATAAAAATAATAAAAATGACCGCCCTGCCTGTAGCACACTGTGTTGGCGCAGGGTGCCGACCTGGGAGCTGAGCGTGGTGGCGGGCGAGAACTATTCGGACCGCGGTGCGATGCAGCACACGGTGCTGTTCGTGGTCATCCACCAGGACTTCGACGCCTTCACGCTCCAGGCGGACCTGGCGCTGCTCAGGGTCTACGAAGTAGTCAAACTCATGTGTGTCATACGACCCTTCTGTGAGGTTTCTTTAACATAAACATCACTCTAGGCGCACCATATTTCTTATCCTCTTAAGGCCCACGTCAAATTTCATTACTTCGAAAATAATCTTGTGTCGGCCAACTATGGACTACAGTCAATAGTAAATTTTAAAAATATCCTAAATTTAGGACGTTGGGCCTTACAAGGACACTTTTAGGTTTAATATATTTAAACAAGAATACCTTTCAGGACCAATCGGAAGGTGGTACCAATATACAGTGCACAAAAATCGAGCCCAAACAACGAAACGAAACGAGACGAAGAATACTTAGCTTACGTAACCGGGTGGGGGCGTTGCGACTTTACGGTTTGATTTCACTTTTACATTATAGTGGATAGTTAATAGAAATATAACCCGAAAATCAGGCCAAACAAACTTCTAAGGCACAAAAAGCGATTTCTTTTTTGCCGTTCGTATTCCCTTTAGTCGCCAAGAGTGCGCTAGCGACTGTGGTGGCCCTGTTTCCGAACGCGCAAGGCCAGTTCGCTCGGAGGAAGCAACGCGTGCACCGAATCTGGAATCTATGGCATCTCAAAGCGAACACGATTTTACTACAGAAATAATTAATACTAATGATAGTGATGTAATGATACTGATGATGATGAACGAATATCATCGTAGTCCAGTAAATTCATTGGGGTAAAATGACTCAGGAAATGTTCCTTATTAATTCAGCGTTTCATACGTATCAGTTTATTTCCTTCTTTCTTATATCAAGTGTGGGCTAGTAGGAGCCTTTTTGGGCACTTGCAATAGGTACGTGTTATCGGTTCGAGAGTTCTAAACACACCGAAGCTGTGGCGGGTTCGGATCGTAACTCCGAACGGCGCGGCCGACGGGCTCGTCGGCCGCGGCTCGGCTCCGACCATGCGACTCCGTAATATATTTTTTTTTAATTCGATGTCTTTTTTTCTTGTAGGGTAAGGAGTTATGCATGCCTAGATCTTCTGTGTACTACCCCGACGAGAAGCTTGATCCGATGCTGCGCACCATCACGTTCAAGTACGTCACCCCGGAGAACAATCATTACTGCACCGGATACGAGAGAGTAAGTGACTCCCTTTACTAGGTGACAATATCCCGCGCAACACGTGTTGCCGTGATGTGGAGTGCCCGACACCTGTCGTGCGATGTCGCCAGATATGTCCAGTGATGTACCCGACTTGGTCGATTGGTCAGTCGATTGGAGCCAGTACGTTAATGGGGCCCTACATTAAACTATTAATAATAATGTCCCCATCAATCGACAGACCTAATACCCAACATTTATCCTGGACATTCATCACCTGCTTTATCAAAATATGTGAAGTAAAACCTTTCATTACGACTTAAATTAACAGATATTATAATTCGTTACTGATGTTTTTTGAGTAATCAACACACTTTGATTTAGTTGCAATATTCAGTTTTCATTTAAGGGGGTTCGTTATTGTCTCTTGTGGTAGGTACTTAATTTTGTTTGTTACGTTTTCCTATTAACGAGTTGAGACGGGGTTGCCGATCACCCCCAAGATGAGCTCATGAATGCAGCCCTAAGATGAGCGGTGTGGGTGTCAGCACCAGGTGCCGATCCGCGAGGGCATGCTGTGCGCCGGCGCGGCGCGCGAGGAGCAGGCCACGGCGCCATGCATGGCGGTGCCGGGCGCGCCGCTCGTGCTGCAGGGCTGGCTGCTGGGCGCGCAGTCGTGGGGCTTCGGATGCGGCTTCTGGCACGACCTGCCGCTCGTCTACACCGACATCAACCACTACGAAAAGTCAGACTACATTCATTCTATACTCCATTATTATTTACTAACGTACGTCACTTAACACTATTTTAATAGTGTAATGGTCGGTGGTGCACACGTACTCTGGTATAGTTCTGCCGCGGCCCGCTGCTGCTGAACAACTGCTTAAAAGTTTGTGCCTTTGTCTTAATTTATGCAGGTTAGGTGTTTATCTCAAAGGTCAAATAGATTAGGGTTCTTTCTAATAAATTTACCTACTAATTTTGTTTATATTATTGTTAAAATTTTCAACCGAAATGTGATGGTTTACAATTTTCCGTGTCTATATTCACTAATATTCTTATACATCTTTTTTGCAATGTAAACTGATTTTTAGTACTTCTGCTACCTCATCATATCATTCCGTAGCTCAGGCGAGAATGAGCATACGCATCATAGGCACAAATCGATATTTTTAAAACTGTACATTTTTTCAACTGATTTAGAGCATATGCAAATTCGGAGAATTTTCCTGATATTTTTTCAATATGGGCTTTCCAACTAACCCTAGCAGTGTAGGTACACGATTTTACCATTGGTAGCTTGTTGTTGTCATAAAAATTGTTTATTATGCCATAAAGGTGATTTCTGACGTGGTTTTGTTTGAATTAATTTAGTTTTTGATACATTTATACCATTATAGGTACCTGTCGCAAAACAAACTGGCACACTGGGACATAAAACCCCGAGGCGGGGCTTAAACTAAAAGATGTGTTCGTCTTCGCGTAACATTATCCATTTCTATTTGGGAATCGTGTAACGTGTCGTTGTTTGAACTTGTGTCATTATTGTCATTAAGTTGATAGCATGGCATGGCATTTTTGGCTGTTCAGACTTGCACTCTGGACAGATCCATGTTGATTTGTACTGTTCCGACATAACTCTATAAGTAATGTCTGCATTCTGATATTGTTCACATGCTAAAAATCTTCTATAAAGTATTTCTAGTCTACATGCCGCACGAGTTACTTTTCCGTTCGCCATCTCGCGGAGTTATATGGAACTAATTAGCGTGGTGCAATTTGAAGTAATCTTATTGATCTAAATCTAAATCATCATGCAAGTAGTTTAACTACTGCACGATAGATGGCGCTTAATTCAAGAAAAACTGCAGCAGTTATCATCGTGTTCAAAACAGCCTTAGTTCGTTCGCACGGGCTCGTCATTCATCATTATCAGGGTTTAAAGTTCAATTTTGTTTTTAATGGATAAACAGTCACTTAATATTTTGAATGTACTTAAAGACATAAACCATAAACCAATCACTGTTTATGTACTTACAATCTTAATGAAAGTAAACACTTACTTATTCGTCCACTGCTCAGGTCCACTACTACTTTAAAAAAGCCCGGTTAGTTGTTATTTTACTTTAGTTGTAATCACTTGTTTACGAGTATGTTATGGTA
Organism: Acleris laterana; assembly: GCA_963966035.1. Classification (NCBI taxonomy): domain Eukaryota; kingdom Metazoa; phylum Arthropoda; class Insecta; order Lepidoptera; family Tortricidae; genus Acleris; species Acleris laterana. The sequence goes on from OZ014438.1 coordinate 27,865,711, forward strand.
CTATAACACTGTAAATTTATTTATTTCACTATTTATTTACTATGAAAACACTTTCATATGTTTGACTAAGCATACGCAAAACATTACACTGTAATTCAAATCAATACGTCCGGTTTTACTATTTTTTTTAAATAAAATATATGCAGAGCTTATGTTTATGTGACAGCGGCGCCATCTACCCTCAGTTTGTTTATGCGACGAAATGTGGACGGATAACTTCTTTTTTATTTCGCTTATTCAATTAATAATGAGTGTCACTGAGAAGCCTAGATAAATACAAGCTTGTATGTTTATTCACTACATCTGTTAGGTCTCTTAATTGCAAGGTATTCATCCTTTTCTATCAAAATCATCATTAGTATTTTTCTTGTAGGTACTCTAAATATTATAAGTAATATTACAGTAGATATTGTTGTTTTCTAGGTGGATCCATCGAAATATACGTGTAATAAGCGAAATCGAAGAAGATGATTTTGAAGAGTTATACATTGCAACCAAGGCATTCGTCATGATGGAGTGGATGCTAAGGACTAGAGCAGAGGCTCCGCAGAAACTGGACCTTAGCAATCACGAGCTCAAGTTCTCGGAAATCGATCACAAATTGATCGATTTAGTAGGAGTAGTAACAGATTTCAGGGATTATTTTGGAGATGGAATTAGTAAAACTGCGAAGAAAAGCATGTATAAAGATATGAAGATCCAGAAGATAAAAGAAAAACAATTGATGAACATAAGTGAGACCTTCAAACTACGAGAGGGCCGGCCGTTCCTGGACCCGGACGTGCGGGCCGACGCAGGCGCCGCCGCCGACGCCGCCGCCGACTCGGCCAGCGCCGAAGACGGCGATGATCTCCAACAATGGATACAATGAAACATCACACGCATTTCAATTGCTTTATTTGGTTTTTATCCATTGGTACAGTAATATAGGCCTTTAGAGTAACATGAATACATTTAATTTTAATTCTAAGCTACCCTTTAGCGAGAATTTCTATTACGTCACAAAAAAAACTGGAAGAAAACAAAGGTAAATCTAATTCAGTGTTTGTAATTGCAATGTAATAGTATTTTAAATATTTTAAGTACTTTGTTCTATAAGCATTAGGTACTTTTAAGGCTAGAGATACTTGCGCTATGTTAACCTCTTTGGGCTCAGTTTAATAGCCTATCGGGTGCTAATCGTGAGGTGCGGGCGGGGCGAGACGAGGGACGAGCGCAACCGACAAATACTTTACGACGACAAACAATATTGCTTTTGACCTGAGCCGAGATTCTAGGCGGGAATACCATATCGTTTTTGATCCGTTATCGTATTGTCACCGTCTTGAAAGCTCTTATCTACTTGGCAGTAATGGCGGCCGAGTTAAAAACCATGTCATCTTTGACCTGTGTTATGGTATTATGAAACCGCGATTAGTTTGGGATTGGAATAGCTGTCAATTCATATGCACTTTGACATAAGTATATGGTAAAACTGTCACCTCTAATCCCTATCTAAACGCGGCTACATAATATTGGTTTTTAACTCGGCCGCCATTACTAGTGGGAATACTAGTGCCAAGACTATCAGATGATATATATGGTTATAATTATCCACGTCATCAATGGGGGATCACGAAATGGCAATGCTGCATCCGTCCGATGTCTAGTATAAGACGCCTAAGTTTCGTTTGTTCCTCGGAACAAGGGAGGGGTAGGACTATACGACAATGTATTTCTGCATGCGCTCCTGATTGGCCTAATCAGTGGCAGCAGCATAATAAGCGACATCTCGTACTTAAGTACCTATCTAGTATGATCAATCTCCTCAAAAAATTAAAGCTCATCTGAAAGATCATCAATTTCCACTGCTGCATTTTCCAAACAGTGAAGAAAGTGGTTGCTGTACTGCAGCGATTGAACGTCGCCCTCCGCGCAGTCAAGTTTTTTGCATTGCAGCATCGCCGTTTCGTGTTCCCCGATTAATGACGTGACTAATTAATCATCTGGTAATCTTATCGAACTAGGTTTAGTGTCGTGGGCTCTTAGACTATTCCGTCAAGTAAATAAGACCTATTAAAACATTGACAATACGATAACAGCTTGATATACAAAGGCGACACTGAAAGTATTTAGAATAAACCACTTATAATTCCTTTAGAAAAAAAAACTATTTGAATTTTAAAAATGGAACTCTTCGAAAGTCTAACGCCGTCAACTTTTTTAATCTGTCATTTGTTTTGTAATTTTGGCGGCAGTTTGAAAATAGAGTGTTTGCTTAAAAATGAATTTAACACGCGAGCATTTTCGTGCCATGATTTTTTACGACTTTCGTTGCGGACTAAATCAAAAACAAAGTTATGAAAGACTTAAGTTACATACATACACACATAAACTCACGCCTTTATTCCCAGAGTGGGGTAGGCAGAGCTACAGACTCAAGTTAGCATTTAATAATGAAGCCCCATCTATTGCTACTATTTATAACTGGTTCAATGAATTTCAAAGAAACCGTACCCAGCTCAGTGACGCTGAACGAGAAGGTCGTCCCTCTACGGCGGTGACCGAGGAAAACTTTGACGCTGTGCGGCTCATGATTGAAGAGGAGAAACGAACGACATACCAGCAAATACGGACATCATTAGGGATTGGCATGAGTCAAGTTCAAAAAATTTTACATGATCACCTGCAAGTGAGGAATCTTTGTGCTAGGTGGATACCGCACAATTTGAGCGAAGAACAAAAACTCTGCCGTGTGAATTGGTGTCGCCAAATGATAGAAAAATTCAACAGTGGTCTATCAAATTCAGTTTTTGACATCGTCACAGGCGATGAAAGTTGGATTTATTGCTATGAGCCCGAGACTAAACGACAATCAGCTCAATGGGTCTTCCCTTTCGAGGAATTACCAACAAAAGTGAAACGAGGACGCAGTGCTGAAAAAAAGATGGTTGCCTGTTTTTTTGGTAAATCGGGTCATTATGCTACTGTACTACTAGAAAATAAAAGAACTGTTACTGCTGACTGGTACGTGAATAAATGTTTACCAATCGTTCTACAAAAAATTAAAGAACGACGCCCTCGCAGCAGAGTAATCCTCCATCACGATAACGCTCCAGCCCACGCCGCCAGACAAACAAATCAATTTTTGAGTTCTGAAAATATTGAATTGATGGGTCATCCGCCTTACAGCCCCGACCTTGCACCTTGCGATTTCTATTTATTCGCAAAAATCAAGGATAAACTCAGAGGAATATCTTTTATGAATGCAGAAGAGGCTGTAGCGGCGTTCCAAACGGCGGTAGAAGAGGTGCCTAAAGAAGGATGGGCTGAATGCTTTACTCAATGGTTTTATCGAATGAACAAGTGTATCGATTGTTGTGGAGAATACTTTGAAAAGCAATAAAATAGTTTACATCTTTATATCATGTTTAATTTTTGAGATTCTAAAAACTTTCAGTGTCACCCACGTATATGGTTTTTGCCGCCTAGAATGTTACCCCAGTTCGGTTGCTTCCAAGGTTTGGCACGGCGGCAGGTGTTAAGTAAATTATGTAGAGTAGAGCAACTTTGTCAAAAAACATAATTATGTAAATTTTAATGCTTTTATATATTTGGTAGGTAGTTTATTAAGTAAGATCGTAATAAAAATGTTTTTCGTTCATTCTCCAGATTTGTGTTCTCAGTCTAATTAACGAGTTGTTTTTTTTTAACTTGTGTTTTGATCACTTATGTGCCAAATGTAGTATCGAAATGTCTACCATTCAAACTTATCGTTTATTGGGCAGTTTATTATAATTAGCGGTTAATTAAATAGAAAGGAAAGTTTATTATAATTAGCGGTTAAATACTTATGTGGCGCGTTAGTTAGAAAAGCGACTCGTTTATTAGAATTATTTGCTTTTGAGCGAAAATTGTTTTAAACTGGTTTTGCATATTACCTCAAGCAAGAAATTAGAAATGAATAGTTATTATGTACCCATAACCTTTTCAATTGATATTTCCTAAACTCTCACCGCCTGTTTCAAGCATATTTGACACATAAATTAAGCCCTGTCTCTCTCTTGCACTTAAACATAGACAATGAGAGAGCCAACTTTAAATGGCAGATAAATACTCGTCGATTGGAAACAGGCCCTTAGACTAACTAACGCGTTAATTTTTGACGCGTGAATAAGAGGTTTGTGTTACGGATCATTGATTTAAGAAAAAATATGTCTTGTCGGGACATGTAATAAATAATAAACAACAAGATCCAGTAGCTGTTAAATACTGAGGTTCTTAATTTATACAATAATTAACAGACCCATAGAGCTATTGGTTGATTTAAAAAACATGAACGTGTTTATTAGGATTTTCGAGGACCAAAATGCGTGAATTAGATACTCACATTCGTATACTGCCACCCGCACAACACTAACAAGTCTCTTTCTCACAAGGGTATGAGCACAACTGATGGCTTATGGGAAATGCGTTAGTGAAATCTGTTCCTTTCTTCAATGGGCTTGGATGGGCAAGAATGAAAGCGATGCGTTAATTAGTTCATATTGTCTCGGGACAAGTTCCTGTATTTTATATCTTTGTGATATATTACTAAATACACTTGTTTTTTTTTGTTATGAGAACATCTTGTCTTCTATTAAATAAAAATACTTGCATTAATCTTTCCTCTAGTATATCATCAGGGGAATAAGTATGCAAGTGGTTTCGGAAGTGGGACGTGACGTGTTAATTAGGGAAATGGGGTCTTGATAAAACAAATCTCCCAGATGGGAACTTCTTAACACCGAGTACCTTCTACGATCAAAAAATATACGATATATAATGCTGAATTCAATAGTGTTGTATTTTTGAAGTGCGAAGACATATAAAAATGTCTGTCTGGAGAATGACCGTTTTGAATCACATTTTAAGTAGGTAAGCCAGCAGTTTACAAGCTGAGTACAAAAGCGCTTACCGTAAGGTTAAATTTGGATTTTACCCTGTGAGAAAACATACAGTAGATAAAACAAAACTACGTTTTATGGAAAAAAGTCGAGCCCGCTGTCTTGGAATGCAAAACGGAATCCAAATGTTAGGTTTTAATAAACTGTGGTTTGGGTATAATATTTACATTCACGTCTTTTAAATTTAAAAATACTTGTTTACATAGCTTGAAAATGGTTATGCTCGATTGGATTAAAACGGTGTAACCAATTCGTTATATTCTGCCAAAATGTAATGATTTTATAACAAGTGCTAACATTTTTTTATCCACCTAACGAATATTTGCTCTTTTCCTTATCTTACCACCATTATAATATACAGGGTGTTAGGTAGAGCGTTGTCAAAAAGAAACAGGCGAGTAGAAGAGACCATTAGCTATCCATTTCAGGTACTTTAACCCTTAATTTGTCTAAGGGCTATTTAATACCGTTTTTTTTATAATTTTATTACAAGACACCAAAATTCGGCCTTTAAACCCCGAAAACAAAGGAACTACTTGGTGTATTGACAAAATTTTAATTTTGATAGATTGTTAAATGTTGTGGTGTTCAAATAAAAGTGTTACTGGAAGCGTAAAGCTACTTTAAAAAATAATGGGGGCTCCCAAAGTTTCAGAAACCGATAAAGAAATCTTTCAACCTCAACTTTACAATGAAATTAAAAAAAAACCAAAGTGATTACAATTCTTCCAATTTATTAAAAACAGCTCCTGTTCACGCCAATTCTAATGGTATGCCACATGCATAACAAAACTCTTAATAATTCGAGTTATTTGCTAATAACTTGTTGAATGTGGCGAATTCGATGTTTGAGAAAATTTACTTCTCTGTTCATTTACCACGTCTTACGCAGTTAGATAGTGTTTTAACATCCTTCTAACATATGGAAGATAAGGTTAGGTTAGGTTAGGTTAGGTTAGGTTAGTAATTTATTTAAATTTTATTAGTAAAAATCTGAGGATATTGACTCAGGATCCCCAAAATGGTTTTTATGTCTGGGGACATGCAAAGAATTTGGTTTATGCCACCGAAGTCAGAAGCCGAGATCATTTAATTGAGAAAATTGAACATGGTTTTCAAGTGATGAAAGAAGAAATGCAACTAAAAACGACGACAGTCGAAATACGGAAGAGATGTCGTACCTGTATTGGTCAAAATGGTCATCAATTTGAGCAATTGTTGTACAAAAAATCATTTTTTTGTGTTGTGACTATGAATTAGAAAAGTTCCCATTTTGGGTCTGAGTCAATATCCTCAGATTTTTACTAATAAAATTTAAATAAATTACTAACCTAACCTAACCTAACCTAACCTAACCTTATCTTCCATATGTTAGAAGGATGTTAAAACACTATCTAACTGCGTAAGACGTGGTAAATGAACAGAGAAGTAAATTTTCTCAAACATCGAATTCGCCACATTCAACAAGTTATTAGCAAATAACTCGAATTATTAAGAGTTTTGTTATGCATGTGGCATACCATTAGAATTGGCGTGAACAGGAGCTGTTTTTAGGAAATTGGAAGAATTGTAATCACTTTGGTTTTTTTTTTAATTTCATTGTAAAGTTGAGGTTGATAGATTTCTTTATCGGTTTCTGAAACTTTGGGAGCCCCCATTATTTTTTAAAGTAGATTTACGCTTCCAGTAACAGTTTTATTTGAACACCACAACATTTAACAATCTATCAAAATTAAAATTTTGCCAATACACCAAGTAGTTCCTTTTTTTTCGGGGTTTAAAGGTCGAATTTCGGTGTCTTGTAATAAAATTATAAAAAAAACGGTATTAAATAGCCCTTAGACAAATTAAGGGTTAAAGTACCTGAAATGGATAGCTTATGGTCTCTTCTACTCGCCTGTTTCTTTTTGACAACGCTCTACCTAACACCCTGTATTGGCGCAGTCTTCCATTCTTTTTTAACTCCTATTATCTAATAATATTCTACCTAACTAGTCTAGTTAGGTCTACGTAGGTGTTTACATATTTATTTAATAAAACGATTGCAATTTCGAATATCATTGTCTAATAATTTATAAACTTACGTAATAAATGGAATGCAATGAAGAAGTTCAGCTAGCGCAAACAACTGAATTTCACTCAGGATGCGCGGATCAAGCGCTCGTCGGCTTTAGCCATGTACAGATATTATGGAAAACAGTTTATTATTGCGTAGAGTGGATTTGTTCTACGCAGTAATGATTTGACTTTATTGTTGAAGTATTTAGGTATAAAAAAAAAAAATACATACAGTGGAACGTATAACCTCCTCCTTTTTTGAAGTCGGTTAAAAATAGCGACCATGTCACAGAAATACAAAAAATAAATAATTATCATTACCACAAATAGGGAAAGTTTTGAGTAGATAACAAATATTTAAAATACCTATTTTAAAAAGAAGACTATGAAAGTTTTATATAATACTTACTTATATCGGTATAGAGAGTAGATACATACATCACATTTCTGATTAAAGTATGTAATCGTATGTACTAAGTTTACGTACTGTCCTAATCTACTAAATATTTAAAGCCTGAAGAGAAGTAAGAGTATGTCGAACAACAAGTGGTCATCAATCAACTAAATCTCCAATGGATATTTAGTTTAGTTACGTGCTATTGTTTGCTATTGAAAGTATAGCCTGTGCGTATAATATTAGAAAATTACACAATTCCTAGATGTATATTCCTCTTAGTAAGTTCTCATTCTCAAGACAATAATGAAATAAAAAAAGGAAATGTCATTGTATTACTACTATTTGCTATCTTTGGTATCATTTAAACTGAATCCTAACAGGAATATCTTTGACTAATGTATCAATAATAATTAGATCGCGGCAAAGTGGGTTCAAGCGCAGGCCGGCCGGCGGAACTGGCGCATCTCGCTGGAGGCCACGGCAATCCACTCGTTACGCACCGCGTCGAACCACGTGAGCCCCAGCGTGTACTTGCCGTTGATGTTCACGTGCTGGCAGTGCGAGAACCACCAGCCGCCCTCGTAGTTGCCGGCGCAGTGTGTGTTGGAGATGTCCCGGTCGCGGTCGATCGTCGAGAACTCCATGTGGTTCTGATACTCGAATGCGTCGCTAGCGTTTCCCTTGAACCCACTCACTTCCAAAATGTAGCCGGAATCTGCGCTTCCGACGAAGAAATGCTCGTACTGGGCATACCAAGTCCCCCCGTAGATGTCGGTCATGTCGATTCTCATAGAAGAGCAATTATCTGCGGTGAGGTGATGCATCGAATCGAGCCCGAGCCAATATTCCGATGTTGGGTCTCCGAAGCCGTGGGCGTAGGCCGCAAACTTCCTATTGAATTCCACGGAGCCGTTAAAGCGTCGCTGAAGAAGAGTGCTGCCGTTGTTACACCAAGTGTCCAGAGGCGCGTGGCTGGGGCGGATGAGATAACGTCCGGGAGAACCCGATATGCTGGAGCAGTCTTTCGGGAGTTGGCTCACCAAGTCCTCATACTCCCGCTGGACGGGCTGCAGTACTTTCACCTCTCCCATCAGCTCCGGCAGCGGAATAGCCTCAGTCAAGTTCAAGTCGTGGGTAGCCTCACTCTGTAACATTAAAGACGTTTTTAAAATTAACTGTTCTGTTTCTATTTAGAATGAATTTGTCTTTACTAATTTAAGACTGCACCGAGCAAACGTCGAGCGTCCTGTGGCGCCCTCATTACTTTTATTGTGTTTTCTAATTAACTAAAGAATTTCCTTGCAATCAGACGATACGTTTTTGTAGTGCAAGTAAGAACACAATTTATGGGATACGTAACAAACTTTAATAACAATTAACCTTTGAGTAGTCAGCTTAACGGGAAAAGGTGGCCACTTTTTTCCGTTAAGTTGATAACTCGAAGGTGAATTGTTATTAAACTATGTTATATACCCTATAAGTTGTGTTTTCATTTGTAGTAAAAAAATTTACCGTCCAATTTCAAGAAAATATTTTAGTTTATTAGAAAACACAATAAAAGTAATGAGGGCGCCACTGTACATCCGGCGTACGCTCGGCGCAGTCTTAAATTCAATCCACTATTAGTTGGTTGGTTGGCTGAAACGATGACATTAGTACCTTTAGAATGATCAAACATAATTAATACCCTCATTTTAGGAGCAATAAGGCAATTATGAAAATATTAACCTTGAGAATATGATCATTCAGTCTATAATAATGTTGCTTGGATCTGGCGAACAGGTCGCCGACGGAGTCGTTGACCCTCTGGAGCGCGAGGCGGTCCAACTCGGCGCGGTCGACGGCGTTGCTCACACTCACGGCTATTGCTTTCACCGACTGCCTTAGATTTTCCTGATCTTCTTTTAGATATGAAGACTGTGCATTTAGCTGTAACAAACAATAGTACTCGTAAAGTAAATATTACAGCAATAGAGCAAAGCAAACTCAACCTGCACAATTTAGTAATCAAATCACCCAGGTAAAACTCGTTAGGAGTAATTTAGGGAAAAAAGTACGATATTAAGCAGATGTTTTCACTTCTCATGCTCTTAAATGTTAGTCTCTGCACATTTAGTATGTAATTCACAGTACTGTAGTGTTTAACTGTTATTCTGTGTAAATATTTTTAAATAAATAAATATTTCAATAAATCAATCGGGACTAAAGCTCCTCATTACACTTTTTTTTTTTACTTTGGTAGACCTTATACAACCAATATCGGTGCTTGTGAATGGAGGATTATCACCATTTTTAACCCCCTGCCATGACACAAAAAAGAGGGGTGTTATAAGTTTGACGTGTAGGTCTGTGTGTGTGTGTGTGACGTGTAGGTCTGTGTGTGTGTGTGCGTGTGTGACGTGTGTGTCTGTGTGTATGTGTGTGTGTGTGTGTATGTGTTTGTCTGTCTGTCGCACCGTAGCTCTTAAAGGGATGTGCCGATTTGGATGCGTTTTTTTTATTTGAAAGCAGGTTTTTTTGGAGGTGGTTCTTAGACATGTTTTATCAAAATCGGTTCAGCCGTTTTTGCGATATAGAGGTTTTAGGGGGTTAAAACCCCCGATTTAAGGGCGCCACATACAGTAAAAACTGATATATCTTAAACAGCCTAACCAATTTTCCACCACCACAAGAACCACCGGTAGAAAACCTCATGCAAATCGGTTCATCCGTTTGGGAGCTACGATGCCACAGACAGACACTCAGATACATAGACATAGAGATAAACGTTATAAACTAACACCCCTCTTTTTATTCATTAGTCGGCGTAGAAAATTTTTAGGGCGTGGTAATAAAATTACAACTGTGTAAAAATATAATAAAAACGATTTGATTTCGTGAAATACGATTAATGATTACGAATATGAATCTATTAAATTATATTAAGGATGAATTCATTTTATTATGCATGGTCCAATTAGTTTATAAAAATAGTTTTCAAGTTTGAATCTGGTGGCTAAATTTGCAAGAATTAAAAGCGCCACTTTACAAAAAAAACTATGTTCAATTAATATTGTAATTTTGTATAGAATGCATATTTACAAGCAGTTTTTTTTTAATATGTTGTATAATTATAATACAATATAATGAAATAAAATCGTATCACATAATGTATGGGTATGTGTGAGTTTTCGCCAAATATATTCTATCATAACTTTCATCTCCTGTAGGTACAGTGTTTTTTGACAATTTTCACTCCCTTCCTGCTTCTACGCCACAACTGTATTTATACAGGGTGTTAACGGGGTCGTGATACAAGTGATCACCTCTGTGTTCTGCCCGCGAATATGAGCAACTTTCCCTATGGAACCAGCTTGGAAATCGGGAAAAAATAATCAGCTGCTTCATACATTTTGGTCGAGTACCTACCCCTGTTCTTGTTCTATGAAACAGCTGATTTTTTTTCCCGATTTCCAAGCTGGTTCCATAGGGAAAGTTGCTCATATTCGCTGGCAGAACACAGAGGTGATCACTTGTATCACGACCCCGTTAACACCCTGTATTGTTACAAGCAGTTTTACCCACAATAGAATGTCGTCTTACGAAAAAAATACTTTTTGAAACTGATTTCTATTTGTGGTAGTCAGGAAGACTTTTTATTCCAAGCACTGAAAGTTGTTTTTGTATGGGAGGCATTTATTTGTCAAAAAGTCAAATTCGCCAAAGTTAAAAAACCTCAGAACTATCTTTTAGGAAAGTTTTAACTATTGTGGTAAGATAATTTAATAAGGTATAATTTGGCTTGTATAATTAAAAATAATAAAATGTTTTAAAACGGAGAATTTGGTAAAGACTGTCAGAAGATCGTGTACAAAAAAATAAAGGTACTGTGGATTATATAAGGGTCTAAGACACAGACGCTCTAACATTTTATTATGATTGTATTTTTATTATGTAGTTTCATAACCAGTAAAAAAATACACCAGATCATGCATGGCTGGATTTTATCGTGTACAGTCTTTAAACAATCATAATGACATGAATGACACTTGAACTATAGTCATTCTCGCTCAGCTCGCATGGCTAAACATCTCGTCATTATGGGTTGTTTTAGTCCTTTGTGATTTGCGGTCCCTTGCAGGGATTACAAACCTTTATTGCATATTAAATAGGTTTATTTTATTTGAAGTTTTGTTGTACCGGTTAGGTATACGGTTGCTTTTTTTAAGTACCAATTTCACCATTGTTATGACAACGATGTTAGTGTTAACTACTTAACTCTAATCGTCTATTAGAGCGTTAACTGCTGCAAAATGTATGAACGAATAGTCGATTAACGTTGATTAAATTTACCATCGTTTGGGGAAATAGGTACTAAGCCTGACAGTGCCCAACACGTTTCAATTCAAGTGTGTCTTTGTGAGTTGAATATAAAAATGGCCCCTTAGTTTGATTGATCGAAATTATGTATTTAGCATTCGTTGTTACTAAAAACCCGTATTAATAATTACAATTCAAAATCTAATTTCATTAACTTACTTGTGCAAAACTGACGTCTAACTTCGAGATCTCCTTTCTAAACTCCGGAGTCGTCTTATCCGCCTTATTCTCAATACTCTCTAAATCCTCGCGCAACTCTAACATCGAAGCGTGTACTTTGTCGAAGTCTATCACCTTTTGCGTTGTGTTTTTTATTTCATCTCTAAGATTTTTGGTATCGAGTTCGAGGAATTCTAGTTTAGTTGAGAGCAGGTTCCAGTTGGGCTCTTCGCAGCGGTCGAGGCGGCGCTGCACGTCCAGCAGCTGCGCCTGCAAGCCCCGCTGCAGCGTGCCCAGCTCGCCCTGGCCGCGCGCCAGCCGCGCCATCTGCGCGTGCACCATCTTGTCGTGGCGGTTCTTGTGGCTGTGCTCGGGCTGCCTGTCCTCCGACTTCTCCTTGTGGAAATCATACACATCGTTGAGGCTGGCGGTGCTCAGCTCTTCCAATTGCTTTGTCTTAACCTGAAAATAAAATGGTTCACTGTAGTTATATTCTTACGCTATGCGTACATTCAACAGCAAAGTAAACTAATGAAATAGGGTCTCAAAATAGTATAAACAAGAAATTAAGTCAGATGTTGCTGATTATTGTAAAATGCGTCATAATGTAACATAAGTAAGACAAGGGTCGAAAAAAGTTAATACTTCGTTCTTTTTTGCAACATCATCACTACATATTTAGTATAAAACAAAGTCGCTTTCCGCTGTCAGTCTGTCTGTCCCTATGTATGCTTAGATCTTTAAAACTACGCAACGGATTTTGATGCGGGTTTTTTTTAAATAGGTAGGGTGATTTGGGAGGAAGGTTTTTATGTATAATAAACACTGTTTTACCGCTGTAACAGAAAACTCACATAAACCGAAGCGAAGCGAGGGCGGGTCGCTAGTCACTAAATAGTATAAAACAAAGTCGCTTCCCGCTGTCTGTCTGTCTGTCCCTATGTATGCTTAGTTCTTTAAAACTACGCAACGGATTTCGATGCGGTTTTTTTTAATAGATGGAGTGATTCAAGAGGAAGGTTTTTATGTATCTCTTTTGTGTTCTAATGTGATGTCTAAAATAAACACAATTTTTGCGCTTACATTGCAAACCCTGGCTGAATCCTACGAGATAGGTCTTAAATCGGTCTACAAAAAAGTTTGCGATGGCATCAGGAATAATGTCTCATTTACGAAGCGATTTTATGCCGTACAGCATTAATCCTTATCCAATAAAGTGCCTTAAAATATTGTGCATTTAATATACATCAATATGGCCCTTTACAGCAATTGTAATTTTAATAAATATTTTCGAAAATATTACAGATTTCAAATTCAGTGACAACGGTTGCGGCGATAAAGGCCGGGGCCGGCGGCGCGTGCCTACTCGTATATACAAACAGCGCGTCGTCGGGCGCTTACGTAGCTTACGCTGGCTAAACCTTAAGAGATATATCAAAATAATATACTGAAGAATTGTTGTTGTTTAAAAAACCTAGAGAAAAGTCCGCGATAGCATATGTCTATCTCCTAATGTAAACTCACAGTAACCATTTTTATATTTAAAATTTTATATAAAATTATTAGGCTATTTTCTCCGATTCAGTATTTATCCTTATACAGATAAATACGTCAGTTACCTTGAGCATTTGATTATATTGAAATAAATAGTTAAGAAGATAATTATGGCAGATTCAAAATCTGTATTAGCGAAACGGTTAGCTGGGCTGCTGCCAGTTTCAAATTTTTGAAGCGATCAGACGTGTTGTCCTGTTAATTTTTTTCAGATCATTGTAATATTCGGGAAATAGGTAGGTCAGATTGACGTTAGGTTTTTTTCATATTTTTTGAATACTGTGCCACTGTGGTTTTGTGTATCTACTGTAGAAGAGGCCGTCCATTTCCCAACGAAATTTCTCAATTCCTTGCAGCCTTCTGGATTGCCCCCACATAAATTGGTTTTGAAAGTCGGGTGTCCTATTATTTTACTATGGAACCTTAATCTACCCAAATTGTGCAAAAACGATCACAATAGAGTGCACAATACTGACCGGATGTTCGGCTGGAGTAGTCGTTTTAATTCCCCGGATTCCATTAACACCAACGGTTTTCAGTTTCTACGACTGCAATTTCCCGTAAAATTATCGTTTTCAATGACAAGTCACAAGGTCAAACATTCAAAGTTCTGGGCTTACACCTGAGCGTTGAGTGTTTTTCCCATGGACAGCTGTATGTAGGCCTTTCGCGCGTCACTTTCAGGCAAAATTTGTTTGCATTGTGCAATAAATTTCAGCTGTAAACGTTGTATAAAAGGAGATTCTGTGATAACTGGTAGTAATCACAGAATTGAATTTGAAATCTAACGGCATTAAATACTCAATTTCGCTAAAACTGTTCGATACGACGTGTTCGAAAATTGTCTGAAAAAAAGGGATTTTCTGTACATAAACCGAAACGCTATAAATCAAAAAGTGCATCACAGAAAAGGAAAAAAAATAGTTTTGAAATGTGCAAAGTAAGCTCGTTCAAATAGCACCCCATTTGCTATAATCGAACCACTACTGTCAGTTTTCAATCCTAGACCTCTTTTCAATTATTTATAAAAATCAAGGTCATACTTTTAAAAAAAAACAGTCACGTTTAGTCAGTTGTACAATAATGAAAAATTTCAAATTGATAGGATTTGTACTTACTGAGAAAACCAGGGGCCTTAATATGGCTGAGTTTTTTTTTTAAACTTCTTTGCACAAAATACAATAAAGTACAAATGGCGGACTTAATGCCCCATGGGATTCTCTACCAGTCAACCAGAAGGCGAAACAGAAAAAAAAAACAAGGTCGATGCGAAAAAAAAAGCGTTGAAAAAAAACTGTTTCAATAAAATGTATACAAGATACGGGTATATAAAATATAAATATATGCGTTTATCACGTGACAAAGTTTGGATAAGGCATCCGTCACCCTCTGACACGTAAATAAGAACGAGAGTGACGAATAGGTACTTTATCCAAATTTGACACGCGATATAGACGCAGTCTGCTAGACCCGCAGCTGTGACATATAGACAGACAGACAACGAAGTCTCACCATAAGGGTTCCTCTTTTACTATTTTGGTATGGAACCCAAAAAGTATACTATTTTAGATGAACTTGGGTTGATTTAACGTACTATCAGACCATTGGAACCTTGACCCACCCACCATAGAACTGTGTCACAGAGACGTTATGATTCAAGTCATAAGAAGTGTCAAACAAATTGTTTTATAATGTCACTGTGACACCGTTCTATGGTGGGTCAGGGTTCCATTGGGCTGATAGTATATTAACCGAAGCGAAGCGAGGGCGGGTCGCTAGTATTAAACAAATCCTTTTTAACTGCCCTGTGATTACCCTAGTTGTCATTTGAAGATTCTTTTCTTTCTCTTGTTTGACACTTGACACTTCGGTACAGACTTAATTTCATCATCATCATTATGTATTAAAATTTCGTGTAAAGAGATAGTTATGATGAGATCTTGTATTATTATTTCACTTTCACATTGGTATTAATTTGTCAATTTGCTTCTGTGTTATTATGATCCTTTTCTTTAGGCTTATTAAATATTCAGTTGAAAAAGACACTGGTGTAATTTGTTATGGTGGTTAAAGACTGTCCACGATAAAATCGGGCCATGCATGATCTGGTGTATATTTCTAATGAATGCTAATTTTCAAGCAGCACTTTTTTGTAATAGTCAGTGGTTATGAAACTACATAATAAAAATACAATCATAATAAAATGTTAGAGCGTCTGTGTCTTAGACCCTTATATAATCCACAGTACCTTTATTTTTTTGTACACGATCTTCTGACAGTCTTTACCAAATTCTCCGTTTTAAAACATTTTATTATTTTTAAATATACAAGCCAAATTATACCTTTTTAAATTATCTTACCACAATAGTTAAACCTTTCCTAATTGTATTCAGATTAAGATAGTTCTGAGGTTTTTTAACTTTGGCGTATTTGACTTTTTGACAAATAAATGCCTTCCATACAAAAACAACTTTCAGTGCTTGGAGTAAAAAGTCTTCCTGACTACTACAAATAGAAATGAGTTTCAAAAAGTTTTTTTTTCGTAAGACGACATTCTAATGTGCGTAAAACTGCTTGTAACAATATAAATACAGTTGTGGCGTAGAAGCAGGAAGCGAGTGAAGATTGTCAAAAAACGCTGTACAGGAGATGAAAGGTATGATAGAATATATTTGGCGAAAACTCACACATACCCATACATTATGATACGATTTTATTTCATTATATAGTAATATAATTATACAAGTTATTAAAAAAAAACTGCTTGAAAATATGCATTCATCGCAAAGATACACGAGAGCATGCATGACCCGATTTTATCGTGGACAGTCTTTATATTTGTTATGCTATCTAGAACATGTTTTGGAATGTTGATTATGATCTCTTACTTTGTACGTTGACTGTACACATACATACCTAAAGTCTGTTCCTATTCAGACTGCCCATGACTATAAAAAGTTTAGTATACCTGACTGTGATTGTATTTAGATTGAGAATGAAATGGTGATGGATGAGAATAATGTTACCCCTAACTAGTTTATTAGAAAGGTTGAATATATATTCCTCATCATCATCGTATTATTATGATGGGTGCGACAGAGACGAAAACCTCTCATCAATCATGTCAAATATATTTCGTAAAAATAAAATGTAGGTATATGACAGGCAATGTCATGCTATGTTCACGGAAAGTGCTTTTGATCAAAAAATACAAGATTAAATGGAGATTACTACCTCGAAGTAAGCATGAAGACAATGATTATGCTTAAGTATATAAATAAAAATATAACCAGGCTCAACCTACAAATGTACGCGAATATGGAGTAGGTAATAATGGTAAATTGATTTGTTTACATATTTAAGTGACCGAATGAATAGGAACAGACTCTAATGATTAACGTTACAGTTATAATACCTATCGATCTTTTGTAAGAACATTTTTTTATTTTTTGGAAATCGTAACAAAAGTTGGCACAGGTGTTCCGGATGTTCTGAATGGTCTCATATAGCTTAAGGGGACGTTCTTATGAAGCTCGACAGGAAATGCGGACAAAAGTATGCCCATACAGACGCTTCTTCCGTTTTATTTCCTGGGTTTTGGTACTCAATAAATATTTAAAAAAACTTTTCAGGGGTGTTATTCTCTTAAAAACAACGAAGCGAGCGAAATCGCAGCGGCGAGTTTAAGTAGTCCCGTCAGAGCGGACAAAACACATTTTAGCGCGTGCATTTTCAATTAAGCAGCCTTATACGTTCGATCCATCGGCAGAAACCATGCTGCTAAATTAAAAATGCACGCGCTAAAATATGTTTTGTTCGCACTGACGGAACTACTTACACTCGCCGCTTGGACATTCACTCGTTCGTCCGTCCGACCGTCGTTGTTGAGAGAATCATAATTAATTAGCGAGTAATAAAACAGTAAACTGAATAGAAAAAGACATTTCCAGAATTTAAAATCAGCGGGTTGCATTTTGAGGCTGCGGTACAAAACAAAGAGGGGAATATGCATGCAGCCACCGAGGCGATAATCTAAGCGAGCCGTCATCATGGAAATGAGCATGCAGCCCGTCGACGACGTCTCGATCTTTTGTGCGCCGTACAAAACCAATCTTAACCCTTCGTGTTCCCCCTGCCGTGCAAGGGGACATTTTCAATTTTAAGAAATTACAATGTTTAGGCTTTAAAATTTGTTACTTAGGGTCACATACCAGAAAAAGTAAAATTCAAAGAACATACAATTATCTACTCATAATGTGTAGAGGTATAATCTGAATGTAAGGCTAAGCACCAATCTCACTAAGTAAACGATGTTAAATTTAATCAATGTTAATCGAGTAGCTCATACGTATATTGACAGATGTTAACGCTCTAATCGTCTGTTAAGTGGTTAACATCGTATGGTGAAATTGGTGCGTAGACTGATAATTTCATACATTTTGACACAGCTACTGAACATACGAGGGCTGCTACTTATGTAACCGGAATAGAAAAAATAAACAAACGTACATGGCTAAATATGGTTTTATTGTTTTTCGAAGTATTCTCCGTGATAATCGATGCACTTTTGCATACGTTGAAACCAATTTATAAAGCACTTTTTCCACTCTGACTGAGGTATCTCCAAAACGTGCTGTCCGAACGCGTCGACGGCATCTTCACGGGTCGAAAATCGTTGACCACGTAATTTATTCTTTACATTTGGAAATAAATAGAAATCATTGGGTGCCAAATCAGGGCTGTAAGGTGGATGACCCGTTAATTCTATATTTTGACCTTCCAAAAATCGAGTCGTTTCACGTGATGTATGACAGCTGGCGTTATCATGGTGCAGAATGATTCTCCGTCGCTGGTTGTTTTTCCGTATTTCTTCAAATACTTCCGGCAAACAAATGGTCGTGTACCACTCCGAACTAACCGTTTTACGATTCTCCAGGGGCACTGTAGCCACATGGCCATTAATACCAAAAAAGCAGGCCACCATTTGCTTCAAGGTGCTTTTTGCACGAGTTACTTTCGTAGGGTTCGGCTCATTTTGAAACACCCACACCGTTGATTGTTGTTTGGTTTCGGGATCATACGCATAGATCCAGGATTCGTCACCTGTGTAGATATTATAAACAGCTTTTGAGTCACCACGGTTATATTTTTTCAACATTTCTTTGCACCATTCGACGCGAGCCTCTTTTTGATCCTTAGTTAAGTTGTGCGAGATCCAACGCGAACAAATTTTTTTCACAGCTAAATGTTCATGTAATATCTTATTAATGCTCGTCATACATATGCCTATAGTCGCCTCTATCTCGCGATACGTAACATGACGGACATGCATGATAAGTTTTCGCACAGCTTCAATATTTTGTGGTACAACGACCGATTTCGGGCGACCATCCTTAACTTCGTCCCTGAGCATACTACGTCCACGATTGAACTCACTAAACCAGCGATACACAGTAGTTTTGGATGGAGCTTCATCACCAAAAGTCGAAGTTAGTTGATCTATGTACTGTTGTTGCGTTAAACCACGCTGAAAATCGTAATAAATCATAGCACGAATATTTTCACGAGTGAGTTCCATACTTGCAGCGAGATTAAAATTTAAACCCGCCAAAAACAAAAGACTACGTAAGATAAGAAAAAAAAATATAGCGGCCAGTATTCAAAAAAGTGAAAATTTTACCATGGAGGTCAGATATAGCGTTTAAAAATGTTGGAATCCCGGATTCCGGTTACTTAAGTAGCAGCCCTCGTATTTAAGCCTAAATCTAGGTTTACCTTTTTGCTAATAGGGGTGATAAAAACAAGTTTTCTCGTGGTCCTACTATATTTGTCCCATTGCACAAAAAGCGCACCTAGATTTGATCACCAAAGACTAATTGTGGTTGCAGACAGACACACACGGATAACGCTTTGCTTTATATTATTAGTTTATAGTACCCATTATAGTCCAAAATATACTTTAGTAGTTTATGCAATAGTTGTATAAGAGAGGTTAAAATATATGAGTGGCGTGAGTTACGATGTGAGCCGAAGGCGAACATCGTAAAGGAAAGCGCCACGAGTGTTTTTTGACTTAGTTATACACCGTTGCATACAATACTTTTTCTACGACTAGGTTTCAAATGAAATGCAAAATTAAGCGAAAAAACTTACAAACGAACGAACGAAGTAAAGAACAACAAACGAGCGGGAAACAAGAAAATGACAAAATATGTGTCTATGGTTTACTTTGTTTTTAAATTGACGGAATGGAAAAAAGAATTATTTACAATTCCAAAACATTTTAATTTGACCAATCAGAATACTTCACTAAATTAAATCCACCAATCACAATACACATCGACTGTCAAACGGAACGATAGGTTCTTTTAGGTACGTGTTTCTCTTTAACTAATTTAAATCTTTTAAAAAAACTTTGTAATTCGTATCAACCAATCAGAATACAGCTATTTTAAAATCGACCAATCAGATAACTGAAATCATTTCTCAAAACATTAGGTGTTTTATAGTCCCTATTTCACAATCGTTAAAATATGATTAACAGGCTACACTTAGTAATCTGTGGCGTATCGTTAGGGCGACTTTACGACACCGAGAGCTGTTATGGGGAATAGAGTTATAGACTTTTCTGAAGTCATATTATCTATGTTCTTATAATAGTGTTCGTGACTATGTAAAAGACTAATAAAAGTACAGGAGTAGAAAAAAGTATATAACGATTACAGATTTTACTTATTAAACGTTGTCTTTGGCAGATCACTGTAGCACAGATGAAGCATACTAAGCTAGCCAAGCCGGCCAAAATAATGTTCGACTTTCCAGCTTCCTTAAAAGTGGCAATTATCTTTTTTCGAGATATTCCTTTCGATAGATTTCGGGATTCAAAGTTTTTATAGTGAAAAAGGGCGTCGATATCATTCCACACTGACAAACAGCTTGCCAATATAAGTTTTTTTTTCCAAATTGTTCACAAAAAATACTTTTCTTCTTTTTTAACGAATGCTCCTTCTGTTACTGTATGTACTGAGGCTGGGTAAAGTTTTGAAATTAAATTTGGCTTTCGTTTTGGCTGTTTTTGCTTTTTATAGCTCTTCAAAAAAAAACGTTTCTTAGCTCTTTGTGTCATGATGTATACCAATACTAGAAAGTCTAGAAACTACTTTTTTACCACAATCTCGGACCGATAGACCTTTTTTGCACAGGTTGCATATCTTCTGAACGTAGGTCTTGAAGGACTTGGTTTTCTGCTGCGGTCCAGGGTGGTCTTATAAATAAAGTATAGTGTTCACCGAAGGCTAGGCCTTTCATTTTGAAAATTACTCATTCTTCTTTTTTTATTAATGGCGGTCCACCGCTGTACTCTGCAGTGATTTCGCCAGCGTCAAATGAGCAGAGTAAATCAGTAAACAGAATAAATCAAAAGTACGCCGGATTAAAAGCCGGATTTTTTTAATCGGCTATCTTCCCTCTTCTTATCATCCTCCTCCTTCCATTAAAAAGAAATGTGATTTGGGTTACATTTGATAATTTTTAATTGAACCAACAATTTCCAAGAATTTGTTATTTTCCTTGAAAATAGTCAAATATTGTATTAATTGACTAGGTATGTAACTTGACTAACCGACAATAATATATTCGACAGGTGACATGTTATTATTTTTTCATCACACTTGCTCGTAAATAGTGTCCTAACATGCTAGAAAAATCGACCGTAAATCCAAAATAATACCCGCGGGCCTTTTTTTACCATTACGTTACTTAAGTGCGTAATAGCTTTTTTTTTAAATATTATACGTGGACTCGAACTATCACAATACGTCAGGACCCCAATTCTTGTGCCATTCGATATGAAGTTTCATTCGAGATGAAATGTCAGTTGAATACTATTTCCTAACAATCTCGCATAATAAACTATTGATCTCATATGTCACTAGAATCGGACTCCGAACACGTTTGACATTATCTGTGGTAAGTCACAGACAATGACGTAGTCTGCCGCTAATAAGTTAAAAATATGATCTTTTGTCTGATTTTATTTCATTTCCTCGCAATTGTGATGAAAAACATTGTATGTTACACGGGTGGTAAAGGAAATACAAAGCTCGAGTCATTAAAGCCCTCAGCCTTCGGCTTCGGGCTTCTAACAGACTCTCGTGTGTAATTCTTTCTTTACCACCCTTAATACACAATGTACTATTAAACAGTTAGACTTCTATTTTAAAATACTCTTTCACAAAAATGCTCGCAAATATATTTTATTAGTCACGAAAAGAAGACACATGAAGTTTCTTGTTTATGGCTCCCTACATCATTTCTTTGCCTAGGCCAAGGCTCGTAGCAGTATTAGGTGATGGGCTTGCAACCTGTCACTAATATACAACAAACATCTTAGCCTGATTTTCCAAAATGTGATTATAAAATGAATAACAATTATTTGGAGTTGTTAGTAATTGCCGAGACGGCTGACGTAGGTCGGTAGTGTTGTCCGTCGTGGACGAAGCCGCAAGAAAAAGCTAGTTTGAAAATGTAAAAATTATGTTTACCTATAATATAATTAGTCATACGAGTATATGTATGCTCGGACTTGTTTTTCTAAGAGTAAACGGTTTTATGCGGAGCCCACCTGGCCATGTGTAAAAAACATGCTAGTGATCGGAGGCCCAAGCTGCACGTGCGAACGCACAAAATAAGCACAGCGAGTACTATGCGGCCATAGCCAGGCTGCGCGGAGGCGTTTTGTTCCTGTTAGTCGCTCGGAGCCTCGTTTTATTACTGCGCGGCTCGTCACCACCTGCCCGGAATCGCCGGAGAGGTAAACAGGACCCTCCCGAGAACTGGTTTCTCCCAGGAGGCTGCAACAATCATAGCGCGGATTCTCTCTACACGCAACACAACGGATAAATAATGTTATAGTGTATATTTTTGTCATTCGTTAAAGTTTTTTCCGCGTCAAATACCTTATTACATTAACTGCCACACTCAGAGACGTCAATTAAACTTAATGCTTGTTTAGTGACGTGTATTCTATTACTACTTATAACAAAGAAAGTAACAGCAGCAACTTCAATCAAGCATTAAATGTAATTGACGTCCCTGATTGTGGCAGTAAATTATTTACTTCGTATAATTAAAATCCCTTAATAGAATAAAAGCACGGTGAACACACGATACTATAGGTGTACCAGAATCTCATGGCAAATAGGGAAATTAAAAAATGTAGAGGGCAATACTGGGGAAATTGGACTAAACGGTATTGATACTGTGTAATTTTTAATCGGCTTAAAAAAACGAGGAAGTTTAAGATTCGACGAATTTGTATTTTTTTATGTTTTTAGGATTTTTAACATAAAATATATGACACTAGAGGTCTATTACATTAAACTTCCAGTATAGGATAATAATTATTGCTCACAAATAAAATAATAAACACACCATTCTTACTCGCCAAATTGATATACTTATAATGAGTATAAGAAATAACTTGAAATCTCATCTAGAACTAGAAAATGATTCCAAAAATTCTACTGTCATTTCTTGTTCTTCATCAGCAGAAGAGAAAGGAAGAAAAAAAGGAAGGGCGATGAAGAGAGAGGAGGATTTATAATAAACCGCTCTTCTAATATTTTCTCTACATGTTGAGAAAGCTTCTTCTGTCAATAATTTAATATCGCTGGCAGGTCTGTTTACATTCTCTGCAACTTTTTGTTTCATTATACCCCAAATAATTTCTATGGAATTTAATGTACAATGATAAGGTGGGAGCCTTAAAACTTCGTGGCCATGCGATTTCAATAATTCATTAATTTCATATAAGGGTAGACTGGATTTGTTACACGGCTTCAAGTAGTTGACATTTACGCCAACGATCATCATAGTGCCCTCGGTTATAATTCGACGTATGGTAGTGCTGGGAACCCATGTAATAAGTAGCATTTATGTAAGACAAAATATACCTAAACCTAAAAGTACCAAAACAGTTCGTTTCAACTTACCAGACAACTCCACGATACGCTTTAAAATCGAAGATTGTGTTTGATTTACACCTCCTTCTTCACGTACTGTATTACACACATTGTATACAATATTCCTAGCTTGAGATCTAAGCGGTTTTCTCGACATTTTCACCAGATAACAATCGTTGAAGGTGAATTTCAAAATGTATGCAACGGTAAACAAACAATTTGACACGGCTGCCAGTTGACAGTTGCCATATGAAAATCAATGTTTTTTTACTTTTAAAAATGCCATCAGATTCTGGTAGACCTATACGATAATTTATTCGGTGGTACCACACTAGGCTATTCCTGCCACCTGGTGCCCTGATCCGGCATAGGCGCGATGTTTCTTCTCTTCTCATAATGGCACAGAATAAGTAATAGTGTAATGGTGTTTTACCTATATATTATGTAAAGCGCAATAGTTAGAAGATATTACTTTATTATAGACATTCCAATTTCTATTATTATATTATACTAAACTAGCTGTTCCCGTGCCCACTTAGTTGAGCATTTTTTTTTGAGTTAGTACTGATTACCTACTGCACTATTGTAACATCACATCAGACATCTTCGTACTTAGGTACTTGGACACAGGTCTTGCTACAATTATAAATATTTACGAGTAACGTAAAATTATACTAACGTTTTGTTTTAGCTACTTGGCAATACCTGCATAGAGACGTTAGAATATATTTTTTAAACTTCTCCAATCAAATGTATGTATATACCTACCAATAGGTAGTTACCTACCTATACTTAATTAATACACTATACCAACATACTGGATTTAATATACGCTTGTAATCCTAACCAGTAATCACCAATCACAGTGCCACAAACTGCTCTTTTACTTTCCGTCGTACCGATATCCACCACCACCTTTCCGGCAGCCCGTAGTAGGTACGGCTACGAATACACCTACAGATAGTTGCGCCGGTGCAGCGGCCGGCGCGCGGACACCTGGCCCCTATGCCACAAAACTTTACAAGCCTACAATTTAACAAATTTGTCAACTTTTTGTATGGAGATCCGTACTAATTTGTCAAATTGTACGCTTGTAAAGTTTTGTGGGATAGGGGCCTGGCCTGCGCGGTCTCGCGCACTATGCACACGGACATTTACTCGATATTGGAATTATTGGAAATACGAATATCGCCGATGAACCACGCTAAATCACCTCTTTACCTCAATGCAATAGAGCTCGAGAAACTTTGTCAGCCAGCCGCTTAGATTGATTTGATTACCTAGGTAGTTTTAATCCCATGGTTAATCCCCGATATGGACTTCTTAACTTGCACTAAAAGAGACGTCGTATCAGTATCTTGACGTGACCTCAGGAAAGTTTTCTTTCACTAGGTAGGTACTGTAACTATGGATGAGCGTCTCAGCTCATTCTATGAGCGTCCACCAGCAGACATAAAAAAATAATCTTCGGATAAAAAATTCGGTTGCAGACTTAAAAATCTGTTATTAACGAAATCACTATATTCTGTTAAAGAATATAGTGAAGATTAGATTTATGTACCTATTGTTATTATTTTTATTACTTTTATTTAATTTCCGCATTTTGACATTTCCGAATATTATTGTATTCTTGATATTGTATGACTAATATGACTATAGCATTTGAGTTTTTCTTTTGTTTTTTACTGTTTTATTCTGTTTCATTATTATTATTACTTTTATACTCATTGACATTATTTGATTTTTCCTTTTTTTATTTTTACTCTGACGATCTTATTGTGAATTAATTATACTACCTATGCGACATACATACAATAATGTAATTTCCAGTATGAAATAAATGACTTCTACTAGTACTACTATATCTATACTTTACTTTGATATTATAAAGAGCTAAAGTTTGTGACGTTGTAAGGGGTAGGTAATCTCTGGATCTACTGAACAGATTTTAAAAACATTTTACCAAGAGGAAACCACGTCACCTGTGCTGCGAGCCGCGCGCGGGCTACACACTAGTCGCCCGCCGCCGCCGCGGCAGATGTCTGCTATTTTTATTTATCATCTCCAATGCATTTCGAACTGTATGCTTGGTTAAAAAATATTTATAACAAATCGTTAATTCGAAGTACCTAGTAGCATTATAGAAGTTTACGTGACGGCTGCATAATGCCAATTACGCAGAGTCGCGTACAATAGGTACTTTATCTACTTATACCCATATTGAAATCCTCTCAGGTTCAGGAACTGTGGGTTATGAATGTTATGATTTACAAGCATCCCAATCAGAAATACCACATACACACAACGAATTTCGAACTTTAGCCGATTTATTTCTTTTTTTTCCTTTTGAGCTACAGAACCCTAAAATGGCTGATCGAGCGAGCATTTTACAGTCTCGACGAATTTATGACCATATGACGTGTACGTAAATGTAGGTAGCAAGTTTTACAACCCGCTTTCATCCCTCTAGGAGTTGAAATTTAGTTATTGCGGAAATACTTGTCTCATCATTTGCATTGCAGAGCATTTATACTGTTTCAAGTAAATTTGATCATAAAAATATTTTTCCCAGACAAACGTGGCCCCTTTTTCCCTTTAGGGGTTGAATTTTGAAAAATCCTTTCCTAAATGACGTTTACGTTATACGAGTAGAATCAACTTTCCTTCGAAATTCCAAATCTTTATCTTAAGCGGTTTAGGGTGGGCGTTGATGAGTCAGTCAGTCAGGGCATCTTTTATAATTATATAAAATTAACAAATAATTTTAATTACACAATACTATTATTAAATGTTAACTTAGATTTGAGGTGTAATTTGACATGATCAATAAAGAAGTAGAGTGAGTACCGATCTCTTATCCGCGTTTATTTCCCAGGTGCGTTAATCGGTTAACGTTTTGTTTTTATGAAACAGTATTTTTGCTACGATACACTCTGCAATAAATCAATACAATGCTAAATTTTCGTTGCACCCTCCTAAGTCCTAAGCAGCTATGACAGTGAATTGTGCCAGGACCCAGCCTTGCCGTTACTCGATTTGATTTCTGCTGTAGCCGAGACGGCTGTCCCCGCACGGTGCCCATTCTCGCCGGCCGGCGGCCGCGCCCGGTCCGCTGACCCTCTTTTCCATTTACAAATCACTCATTGTTGGTAATTCAATGGCATTTCTGTGAAGGAACCTGTTCTTATGTGCAGCGTAAATTGAATGCATCGAAATTTGCCATCAGGCTTGTCTTAGCTAATAGGTACGCAGGTAACTATGTTACAAATCTACCAATACGTACTATAGGTAGTTATGGTAGGTTAGTAAAATTAATTTCAAGGTTTTTGAACTAGTCTTTACAGATAATTTGCAACATAGCTCGTTAAGGTTTTTAATAGCTGGTTAAGGCAACTAATAATCGTTGAAAATTTTGGTCATTAGGGAATACGATTATTCGTGACGTTTTTCACAGCTTCAATAAAAACTGATTCATGTACTTAATATCCAGTAGAAAAAAATTTTTTTTTGAATAGCTTTAAATATAACCAAGATATTGACAAACAAAGATTTGTTCCTTTCTCTTAGTAGCGAAACAGAATATAACATGGAGTTTATATGGCCGACGTGTTTCATGATGTCACAGTGCATATCGGATCTCTCAGTCTAGTCGCTGTCTAATCAGCAGTTTAAAATGCTTGAATCCTTCGTATTTCTTGGCCGATTTTAATTTTAATTTCACGTTTGGTGATCTCTTTTACGATATTTTCATAATTTTAAGAGATTTATATGAAATTTGGGCTTTATTGTTGTTTCTTGTACTTAACCGTGGACCATATAATAAGGATAACGATGTTTGCGCTTTTAATTTTTTATTACATGGCAGTTAAAATAAGGCGGACGCGAACTGATGCACCAAATTTATAAAATTCCCCTTTGCGTCGGCAGCGAACGATAAAATATCAGAAACAATATTTTATTTTATTTATAAGGTTAGAGGAAAAGGTAGAAATATTTTTTAATGGCCTTTTATACCTTACGAGAAAGTTTATCGTTCACATTTGTGATAAATGGCGGCCGAATTCAAAACCAAAAATTACAGTGGAATAAGGTCCCTGAATCGCAAAAGTGGCGTAGGCGGGACGCGTGGTGCGCCGCGTGCGCCGCGCGGCCCCGCGCTCTGTCACGGACGCGCGGGCGCGGATGACGGTTGAGGCCGCGCACCGTGAAGACCATACCACCTGTTATTAAAAACTTCTAACAAACAAAAATACACTCTATGGTCGTAATGCTGTTAAAACCATTTTGAAACAAAGTAATCTTGAGTAATCAAACAAACCCCCAGTCATAATTATACTACATAATTTAAATAAAACGATGAATTAGAACGAAACAGGGTGGATTTAACGTTTACTGGTTGAGACAGAAGGTAATAGATAAATTCGTCGTTAGTCGACTGGGGTCGAGGTACCTGGCGTCTCTTCAGGTCTCTTTACATCAGGATGACACATTAAAATATGCTTCCAGATAAAAACGTTTTAATGTAATTTTTGCTTGTCCTGTAAACATTTAAAATGCACATCCAACCTGTTGGCTCAGATGTCCAGATTTTTGAAAGACATATCCAAGGTACGTGTAATGGAGGTAATATAAAAAAAAACACTTGGTCGGCATGACTAACATGTGTACATATATGTATTTATGCCACATTCCAGTAGGTATTCTAACGAATAGTCTCTGAGTTAAGCTGCGGACGGACGGACACGGCGAAACTATAAGGGTACTTCCTAGCCTAGTTTGACTACGGAACATTCATATCAACATTGTAATTCATTCCTTGTTCTACTTGGTGGCATCGGAATGTAATGAAAGTTTTTGAGAGTGAAGAGAGCTGCTCGTAAAATGTACAATTTTCTAACTGTTTGTAAATATAAGGCCTGAACAGCTTCGAGAAAAGGATGATACGGCCGTGCCGCTTTTTTTTTTCTCGACTTGGCGAGGGCACTGCCGTGCCCCCTAATCTGAGTAGGTACAGTTGATCAGTGGCGAACGGAATGGTTTAAATCGGGAAACTTTTAACAAGGAACGCTCAAGTCTTTCGATTTCAATTAAACCTGGATTTACAAGTTCCACTCCATAGATAGAGAAACACAGTAATAAATAAGGCACTGACCCAGAATAATGTAGACTTTAAGTAGAAATTGACAGCGTTTTAAAAATCCAGGAATATTCTCTGATTCTGCCACACCCATTCTCAATTTGTTTATAGCATGACAGTCGCTGTAGTGCGGCTTGTTAAACTGAAATACGGTCCCATCCGGTAGAAAGCATGAAACTTGACATAGGTACATGTAGCTTTTATGTGCTTTAATATTGAAGTAGGAACAAGTTAAAACACTTTTTTTCCCTCCGTCCCCTCTTTTGTGTCCCCAATCGTAGTTTATTTTAATATTTTTTTAAACTGCTATAAATATGTAAGTACTAGGGAGAAAACCGTCAGAGGATAAAATGATTATTTTTAAATTATCTACAAAACATTATTTAAATGTAACTTGATACGACCTATAGTTTTCAAAATATGCTAACATTCATTGGGGAATGTCCAAGTCCAAGTAACTAATTAAAATTAACACTATCGGTCAAGTCCAAGTCAAAGGTTTTTTAACTCCTTTACGGATGCCGAGGTTTTTTTGTTATTACTCTATATTGGAGAATAAACACCACTTCTTTCTTCTATCCCCAATTCTCCAAATGAATTCCGCTTATAAACATGCCCTTTTGGTATGCTCTAAAAGCGTATCAAATGTAGGTAGCCTATCCATGGCCCGTCCCTTAGTAAATAGTGCCTTCCTCGCTTGGTTGATGTTATCTTCTTCGTCACTTGTTTTATCATACGTGGAGCCCCGCGTCGCAGCCATTTTTATATTATGTATGAAGGATTGTAAGCCTATTTTGTGAATTCCTATCAACGTACTTTCAAATCATGTTTTTTATGGATAATTTTGTAGAAAACATTTTATTGATTGTTTTCTCCTAGCTTTAGAGGTTGGTTTTCAATAAAATTAAACAATACTGTGGTTGTGGTTGGGGACATAAAAGACGGCCCTCTCTCTTGGGAGGGGGATTTTTTTTTTTAACGTGTTGTATAAAATGTACATAAAAGCTACATGCACACCAAGTTTCGTGCTTCCTTTCGGATGGGACCGATATTTACTCGTATATATTTTTGAGCTAACAAACCGTACTACTGGTCCATTAATACAACTCCGTATTTAAAATCTGATCTTGTATAATTTGCCCATTTGTTTTATATGGCTCGACTGAAATTTTATTTGACGTGTCTTACGGGGATCTTACTCGATCGGTCACACATTTTTGTATATTTTTTTGCCTTATTATACTGATACAATGCTTAAATATTCGACATTTCAGAATTACACTGGCCCGCAAAACTAAGTATTAATATACACTTTCAATGAAATTTTCATTAAAAGTGTTATACTTAGTTTTGGGGACCAGTGTAGTTACTCTAGTAATCTTAGGTCTTACTGCTGAAGGATACTAAAATATAGTGATGTGGAGATAAAAATTAAAATCAAATTCAGGTCAACGATTTGACTCGTCATGTCATGAGAAGTGGTTACCTAACGGGCTGTGGTGACAAGGGATCACTGGATATACTTTTTGTGAGTATCCTCTAAGGGCTGCGTTAGTTTTTCGCTCTTATATGAATGACCAGCTTTGCCAGCAACTTCGCCCCCGTAGAGTTCATCCATATTTTTGACATCCCACGGGTAGCGTTCATTTTTCCAGGATTTCAAGTATCCTTTGTACTCAGAAATTCAAATGGTAAAAGAGTTTTTGAAATCAGTCCAGTATTTTGTGAGTTTATTCGTTACAAACATACAAAAATACAAATCTCTCTCTCCTTATAATATTAGTGTACTTAGATGATTAAATGGTTACCGTTTTAACTGTATCGTCTAAGGAAAAACGTGTCATTGGGTTGCGAAGTTGACCAAGGGGCAGAGTGTAAGCAAAGTACAGAAGGAGATCCCACCTCCTTGGTAAGACGAGCGAGCAGCGCGCGCGCCTCGGCGAGTTGCCCGCGCTGCTGCTGGCTCTCGTGGCGCAGGCGGCCCGTCTCGCCGGCCAGCTGGTCCAGCCGCGCCTCCTGCGTGCGCGCCGACTGCATCAGATCCGACGCCTCCACTAGAGCTTGCTTCAGCTAAAGATACAATACAGGTCCAGCTTTATTATTGCTGATAATAGGTACATTACGCAAATAGGGTTTATACAAGTGCACGAAGTTTAAAACTGTATTCAAGATTATTACACCAGCAGCAGCTTCGCACGCAGCAGCGCAGAGCCGTTATAAGGACCCGCAGCTTACCTCGTTGCTCATGGCGTGCAGCTGGCGCAGCAGCGCGGAGCCGTTGAGGCCGGCGCGCAACTCGAGCAGCTCGCCACGCAGCTCCAGTAGCGCCGCCCGTGCCCACTGCAGTGTAGCCCGCTCGTTCCGCTCGCGGTGGCTCGTGCTGCTGTCGTCAGCGGTCGACGCTTCCCTGCGCAAACGCAACGCATTTAGTCTTTGCCATATTCTTAAAAAACGGCTGTGCACAAATACCTATAGTACGTACACACAGCAACACATCTAGCTATATACACTTCAGAAATCTGAAATATTGCGTGAAAGAGAGTCGCACTAGAATCGAATGTTGTTGACATAATACACATATATACATCTCTTTCTTTTTCTCTCTGCTCCGTCTTTAATGGTTAGTTAGGTGTGTTGTTGTGTGTACCTATGTCAAAATAAAGGGCATTTAATGTTTGACATAATTTAAATACCGAAGGAAGTCTATTCTACTCGGTAAAACCATATTGTGTTCATGTTATCGTACTGTTATTACAGGCCGAGTTAAAAGCAATACGATATGCCTAAGACCACACACAGAAGAGAGAGGCCTGCATCGCTATTGCCTAACGCACTCGCTATCTAAATTGGCTTCAAAGCGGAACAA
This sequence comes from Acleris laterana, assembly GCA_963966035.1. NCBI lineage: Eukaryota > Metazoa > Arthropoda > Insecta > Lepidoptera > Tortricidae > Acleris > Acleris laterana. Next base: position 27,897,128 of record OZ014438.1, read on the forward strand.
TTGTTTTCATTTTGTATGCAGACAAGCCTTCGATATTCAAAATGAAAGCAATTGCGATTGCGAGTGCGTTAAGCAATAGCCCCTCGTCAAGTAAATACCTAATTATGAGCTATCAAGGAGCTATCGTAACGTTGACAATACGATAACATGTCAAAGGTAATATGGTTTTATCGTGTAAAATAGAGGCCTTGGACAGAACAACCAGCGTGCGCGCGGGCCAGGCGGCGCGCGCCGTCACGCCGACCCGGGCCGCGCGCCCATCGGCGTGTCTCCTGGTAGACTTGCTTCCGCTTCCGTTTTATGCACTAAGTAGGGTTAGTAGGGGCATGTTGAGCAGACGGATAAGTTGGGTAATCAAAATATCTCCAAAAAAACACGCGACGCTGAAACATCAAATGGTGGAAAGTGAGATCGGGATGAGGGGAACACATTCCGCCATTACCTAACAGTGGCCATGCGGCTTTGTTTTTTTCGAACTAAAAAGTAAAAAAACCTAACAAGGAACGGTACCCAACTGTCCGGCTCCGATTTGGTTAATTTTGATAGATGTTAGAGCGTAGTCTAAAATACCGGACACGTTTTTTTTTAGCTGCCCAAACTCAACCTATTCGGACTCCAAAGTACTGAAAAGTGACTAAACCCTCTCTAACTACTACAGAGTATTTTATTTTAATTTGCTATTTTTCTACAGGTTTGATTTTATATTTTTTCATGTTCTTTAGAACATGAAAAAATAATAAGCACGTGTTTTGTTATATTATTGACAAAAACTCATATTTAAAAAAATACCCTTCAAAGTTATATATTTCTCATCGAAGATTACACGTTATTTGGTATTTTTTTAAATATGAGTTTGAACCGATATGAGTTTTGTAAGAAACCATTTCATGTTATGTAGAATTTTGGAAAATATAACATTTTTGTAATATTTACGTCACGTCAGTGTAATTTTTTTTATGTTGGCACTAATTGTTCAATAGTACTTAGGTTAAAAGTTGAATACAATGTAGATTTTATTTGTTATTAATTTTCGATAGGTAAGTAGCTAAAAATATTTTTTTTAACGTACGTGGTATTTTTTATTGTAGGTATTGTGTGAATTTTAAGATTATAATTACTAAAGCATCTGTAGTTCGCTTCCGAGGTATTTAGTGTGAGATGGTTAGAGTTCAGCCAGGCACTGAATTTATTTAGGTCATTTTCAGCATTACTAAAGACATTATACCACTACTTACCGTTAAAGACAATAAGGGCCGCTATAGACGGATTGCTCAGAGCAGGCAGGACTGACCGCTCCGTGGTCGCTATTGGGCGATCTACAGTTTTAATGCTCTAGGTTCGTATTGAAGCTGAAGATTGACCAATAGCGACCATGGAGCTGTCGGTCCTGACTGTCATCTGCATATATGATGATACATAGCCATTTTCTACGCCAATTAGGAATAGAGTCGGTCCGAGTACGGTTCCCTGTGGTATATAGGAGATATCAGCGCTCTCACTTTTACAGCCATCAACCCTAACCTGTTGACCTCGACCATGTAGGTAATCACTTATCAAATCCAGAGATGTGTTCTAGTTTTTGTACGAGAATTGGAAGAGAGACAGTGTCAAATGCCTTCTTAAGGTCCAAGAAGACTGCCATGCACTTACCTCTCACCCTTATCAACTTGCTACGTTATTAAGGAGGTAAGTGTTATTTTTATGTTGTTAAAATAATTAAGTTCTCATTTAAGTGAATTATGTAAAATTCTTATGGGAATAAATGTCTTTAAACCTAAAACTAAGTGCAAGTACAGCATCCTCAGTAGAACGTCCTTGCGTAAAGCCAAATTGAGAATTAGAAAAAAAATCTAATTTATTTAAATATATGATATGTATTAACATGTTATTAATTATTCTTTTCTATAATTTTAGAAATTGCAGAAAGTACTGTAATGGGTCTATAGTTGTTGGCATCGTTTGTCTTACCACGGATGTGACTATAATTTGCTTAAGTGCGATGGGAAAAACCCCTTTTCCGAAACATAGACTTGCTAAATGACTAACCACTGGAACAATTAGAGGTCTAGGCCAGCTTAAGGAATTTGGTAGAGATGTTGACAGGGCCTGGGTCACTTTCGGATTTTAGGCTCATAAGAATTTTATTTACCTCCTGAGGGTCAGTATCAGTAAGGAGAAAAGACGAGGTATTAGATAATTAGTAAGTTAGTAAAGTTACTGGATTGGGATGATGAACCACTGGCTAGGATATCATCAGCTAGGTTCTTTTCTTACCTATATTAGCAAAGAAGTTGTTTACATAATTGACGGATTCATAAGGGGAGGATTTAATGTTTAAAAGTGCAGACTTACCAGTTTTAACAATTTACTTAGGTATTAGTGTTAAAGAGCTTTTGGGTTTCTTAATGATTTATCTACATAGTTGTTTGCGGATCAGAACGAATATTCAATTGCATTTTATTGATTTTATTCCATGGTTTGATGATTCCATGACTCTTAGGTATGATCTTTTTACTTTTATGAGTTACTGCTGAGTTTTTTACTAAATAATTGTTATTTTACACGATGAATGTATTGTTACATTCTAACACACTCATTGAATGTCATTTATACCAAAATTGTACAATTACCAGTTTCTGCCCGAGATTAGGTACTTTATTGCCTTTACTAAGAAATTATCAAATTTTGTGGGATTAAAAGTATCCTTGTGTTGTGTCAATCAAACATCCTTACAATTTTTAACATTTAAATACGATACTTTATAATAGCAGGTACGTTAGTGGGACATTTTAACACTGACTCAATCGAAAGACAAAATTAAAGCACCATTTTGATATGATATCATTGTACAAACGTATCGAAATCAAGAAATTCTTATCGCAACTCGCAACGCTTCCGCTGCACGTGTAAATATGCTGTATATTTATGAAAATGTGTTTAATTTAAATTCTGATAACCACACTGTCACAATTCAAAAATTTTTTTAGGTGGATAAAGGTCGAGAGTTTTTGGTAAAAGCACTTTCATAAGAAGTTGGTTAAGTGACCACTGCTTACTCAAATGGTTGTTTTCTAAGAAATGTCAGAATAAAAGCTAGAACGTCATTTTCATTTATGGGCATTTCTTAGAAAGTTTGTACCTAGTTAAGGACTAAAATTAAGAAACGTTAACTTTTCCGCTGCGTTACGAAAATTAGTCGTACATTTATATATACTTTTCTCAACACCAATTAGCAGTATCTCAAATTCAGTAAATGAAGCAGATTCAATCATCACCCGTTAGTAATATGCCTGCACTTGCTACAGGAGTTTTGTTTGAGATAACCACCATTTGTCTTATAACAGTATACCTAGCTAATTTTCGTAACTCAGTGGAAAAGTTAACATTTCTTATTTTTTGAACTTAACTAGGTACAAACTTTCTAAGAAACGCCCTTATGCGAATTAATTATCTGGATAGGTACCTACTATTTATATTATTCCGATTTATTATTATAATATCATTATTAATGAATACATGGAACATGAATTTTCGCGAAGATGACAGATCGATGTCTTGACCCAAAACGTCCGCAATTTTCATCAAAATCGTTCAAGCTGTTTTCGAGAATGTGATTGCAAATATATGCAAATATTGCTCGTTTAATAGGATTACAAATACAAAAAAAACATTTACTTATCTCGAAAAACAACGAGTATTAGTAATTAATTTTCTTATTAAAGTTATTTGGCAATGATTTTTAGAAGGTACACTCAAGAACAAGTAAAGTTTTCCTTTTAAATTCGTTACAATATATGCTCTCGTTTAAGATATCTTCCGTATTCTTTACCTATTTGTAGTTTTGACCGTATAGGGCATGTAAATATGTAACTTTAGCGAAAATGGCACTTTTAAAGTTCAAGTCCTGAACGGTCCCTCAAATCTTAAAGTTGATAACGAGATAATTACATACCTACACATAACGGTTTTAATCCGCGCGCGCGGTGTTATTATCATTGGTAGACCAAATAGGACTCTATAGGTACAGTACCTACGTATTCTCTAATTATTATTATTAAGTTGGATTAAGTGAAACAAATACAAAAATGCTCGTTATTTTCCTGGGTGCATAAATCGTCGCCTCTGGCTGTCGTGTCTAAGGTCAATGTAATGTGTTTTTTTACGAAAATTGGACTAAAATGGGCAAATTGTAGATTATAAATTATAATAAAACAAATAAGAGTAAGTTCGAAATAAGACAAACGGCCGAGTTCGGGCGCGGCTGTGCGGCGCGCAGTGTTGCGGCCACAAAAGCGAATCTAACGAAAATCTATCGGTAAATTGAGCCTTTGAGCGTTTCGGGCTTTTAAACTGTTTTTGAACGCCAGGTGTTAACGCGACATGTGCTAAGCGCACGCTAGAAATTACAAGCTTACGACTTTGAACCTTATTGCTGCGCCCAGGATCATACTATTTCGTTTTAGAAACGAGTTCTACATTGCTTGCTCGGTGATACATATTATACCATTATTATAGCACCTGCCTCTTTAGATGCCCTGGTACACATAAGTATTAACAAGTAACGATTACCTAAAACTTGATAAAAATTTGATAGTCGTTCTTATTGAGTCTTGAGCAGTTCATTTACTCGTAATAGGGCTAATCCGAAAAAAAGACAAGATGATCGCGAGATGTTTCTGTAGCTGCTACGAACCCATACACACATTTTGAGGAGATAACTCCACTAGTTCGGGCATCTGCAGCACTGGCCCGACGTCTGCTCGCCCTGTTCATGTTCAATGTTATAAATGCGTAACGCACGCAGCACGCGCGCCATATTTTGCCAACGACCGGATGTGGGCTCGAGACCATCACTTCCGGCCGAGGTATAAATAACCATCACGTTAAAGCCAGATGTTGGCCCTATTGGTCTCATTACACGTCCAATTTGTTTAGTACCGACGGCTTCTGCGCGCCTATACTGGGCTTCATGCCGATTATGCCCGGACCGCGATAAACGGGCGCCCGGCACTGGACTACACCCACATAGTTCATCGAATGCAAAATTCACTTTACTGACGCAGGAAACCTAAATAAACAGCCCGTTCTAAAATTATATTTAACATTCGACAATAGGTAATTTTGATGAGTTTTTATCTAAAAATTCGTCTTGTCCGTTAACTAAACTCACAACGTTTTTTTTATCAAAAATGTAATGTGGAGTAACTAATGACTAATAATGACTAAGTATCTTTGTCCCAAATATCAGAAGTTATAAGTAAGTGGTTGTAACAGACGGACTGATGGACAAAAGCTGTATTGTTATCCCGGAAGGTTCGGCGGGCTTCGACTCGCACTGGCGGCTGTCCCACTTCATCTGCGTCGGCTGCGCGCGCCCTTATACCTACCTCATTTTTTTAAACCGATTTTCTAGAAAAAAAGGCTTTCGTCAGTGAAACCAAACTCTATTTGTGAGAGAGATTCAGCGTTTGACAACTTACTTCGCAAAAAACCAGGATGTTCAGGCTGCACGAGTGAGCGCTAGCGAGTGCGCCTATACATACATACTATGTATATAGTTCGAATGGACGTACAATAGGGTACTTGCCCGTAGTTATAATACACTAAGATGCTTTGCACATAGCTAGTTTTAATGACGAGGATTATGATTATAATTTTTATTTAATTTAATAAAGTCGTAATATTATTATTTTCCTTATAATAAAATAAATATTTTTAATCTATATTGAAACACCTACCGTTAGCCGTTAGCAAAAACATTGGAATATATACGAAGCCGTTAGCAAAAACATTGGAATATATAATAAACGAATATCCAGCTATGTCGTCTTTGGTGAACACATTTACCAAAGCAGACAGTGTCAATTTGCCGAAAATCGACACAATAATGGTAGCAACTTTTTTCGCGGCGAATCCAGTTTTTTTTGTATTATTAACGCAGCTAGGCACTACACAATACACTGGTGATAAGATTTGAAACTCATATTGATGTATCATATCATAATTTACAATACTGCATTGAATGGATAGTCGGTAAACACAAATATAGGGTAAAGTCCCCAGTGCCAGCCAGAGAGCATTAGTCGACCTTATTATGAGTGTGGAGAGTGGGTAATATATCATTCGTACTCTTCCCACTCATGCAATGTTTAGCCAGCGGCCGGCTACCGGTCTCTGGCTGACCACTGGTGACTTTACCCTAACCCCACTTTCTGAAGTTTTAAATTGTCCGTTGGGTTGAATGACATTTGACATAGGTGTAATATGACGTCATAACACAGATCATACAGCAAGATGTCGTTTTGGCTGTAAAGAGTTAAGACAATTATTTATTTATTGTTTTATTGTTGTTATCGGGTTTATATCCGTGCGAGGTTTTTTTACTAACATAAAATGGATCACAAATTAAGTATAAGTACTTTTCACAAAGTAGGCATATACCCTATTGGTCCCGAATAGAACACTAGTACTTGATTTCATTTCAACTAAGAGGAAAGTGAACAAAAACTTTTATTGTCACAATCTGTAGTTGTAGGTATTGTAATACAAAAACTGTGCGTACGGCACAATTTTAAAATTAGTTTTTATAAAAATCCGATTTTTTTTTGTTATAAGATTCTTCTTCTTCATCTTTATAAGATTCGAAAATGGCTGTTTGACCAGTCTGCTATGGAAATCCTTACTTTCTAAAAAGGAGAGATGTAAAATCATTACCTTCAATCTCCTTTTACTCAAGTTAAAGGCGCTTGAAGGGTTGACAAATAGTAGTTTTCTCCCACATGCTCGGAAATGTTAACCTTACTGTTGTACAATCATCCCGCGAAGTTTTGTTTATTCAAAAATGCTCTCTACTGGTTATAAAATCAAAAGGACCATGAAAAAAAACCCATACACACAACTTGTGGGTGGGTGCAGTGTCGGGCAGCGGCGGTGTCTCATTGTACGTGCGAGGAATCTCTGAATTTATCGAAAGCTTTTTACAAATACTCATGATTATATATTTGTATCATTTCATCGCAATAATGCCTATTATTCACCAAAGGGAGAAAGGTGCGGATTACTTATATCGAGTGTGCAATCACGGCCCGACGCGAATCGGCCTTAAACGACGCGAGTTTACTGATCTGTACTTACGCTTGAGTGATATATACTGCTTTATGCTACACTTCCAAAGAAATGAAATACAAAAATAACACAAAAATTATTACACAAACTTTTGTTTTTTTAAATTGTTAATTTAAATACCTAGTAGGTATTTCTCAACAAAATGATTATGCAAATACCGTAAAAGAGATCACCAGAAGCGAAATCATAATTAAAATCGGTCAAGAAATATGGATATACAAGCATTTCAAACTGCTAATTAGACAGATAGGCCGGTAAGATCTGATATGCCCTGTGATGCCGTGTAACAGGTCGGCCATATAAACTCCATGTTAAATTATGTTTTAATAGAAAGAGATCAAATCTTTGTTGACTTACATGTTGGTTGATTTTATCACTACCTATTCAAAACATTCTTTTTTTAACTGTTTGTTGCATGAATCAGCTGTTATTGAAACTGTGCAAAACACTCATGAATATTGCCTGTTATATTATTATACACTTTACTAACAAAGTAGTGTGTAAAATATTGCAGAAGCAAAGTCAATTTTAGCGGCGTTCCGGCGGCCTCTACGCCACCGTAGCGCGCGTAGCACGGCTACGCAATACCTATTAAGTAGTATCCATGGTGCAATGCTACACTTCACCACGGGATACGTCGACGGGAGACGTCGATATACTACGACTCTTTACTCCATGATCCCATGATTGGGAGCCTTTATTCACTAGAGGTGTCGCAGCACCTCCTGAAGCACGAAACTCTTTGGAAACGAGAAACAGACCAGCGCCTATGTTCTAGGCGGCAAAATCCAAATCGTATTTGACCGGGCCTCTATTCTGCCCTCCTAAGCCAATAACATGTCTCTTAAATTCAATCATTAAAGCAGATTCAACTATATGTCGTTAATAATAAGGTTGGTACTACTACAGCAGGTTTATCTTAGTTACGGCGTTTTTGCTCAGGACGGCAGTATTCGAGGTGGTAATATATTTTTCATCACACTTGCTCGGAAAGGGTTTTATAACACGCAGGCGTTTAGGGCAGTTATAGCCGACTTAGCTCCCGCGGGAGTTATAGATTTTCATAACTCCCTAGGGAGTTATGAGTTTAGTTTTAAAATATAGAATCCACTTGTACATCATTTGACCAAGTACAGACCAAGGAGGTGTAAAATCAGCCAAGGTTTATTTCCTATATTCAAAACTTGGCTACAAACCAATTTTACTGTTTAATTAAACTTATACGGCACATTTGTCTGCATTATATTTCTATTTTACCATTATTTCAGAGGCATTCGCAATTATTTTATTAAATTTCATTTTGAAAATTTGTACAATCTGGCGGATTGGCCTGTATTTGTCAAGTTTAAAAAAAAAGCAATTCTAAGCATTATCTGTGGAAGACTAAAAAAAAGTTGTCAAACTCTTTTAGCTTAGCGAATAGAGTTCGTTTAATTTTGTTTGTTTTTTATGTCCTCGCTAATGTGATGAAAATCATTGTGTGTATCATGGGCAGTAAGGAGATTGCAAACTCGAGTCATTAAAAGCCCTCCGCCTTCGGCGTCGGGCTTCTAATAGTCTCTCGTTAGCAATCCTCTTCTTACCGCCCTTGATGCACAATGTACTATTTCATCACACTTGCTCGAAAAGGGTTTTATTACATGCAGGCGTTTAGGGTAGTTATAGCCGACTTAGCTCCCGCGGGAGTTATAGATTTTCATAACTCCCTAGGGAGTTATGAGTTTAGTTTTAAAATATAGAATCCACTTGTACATCATTTCAGACCAAGGAGGTGTAAAATCAGCCAAGGTTTATTTCCTATATTCAAAACTTGGCTACAAATCAATTTTACTGTTTAATTAAACTTATACGGCACATTTGTCTGCATTATATTTCTATTTTACCATTATTTCAGAGACATTCGCAATTATTTTATTAAATTTCTTTTTGAAAATTTGTGCAATCTGGCAGAATGGCCTATATTTTTCAAGTTTAAAAAAAAGCAATTCTAAGCATTATCTGTGGAAGACTAAAAAAAGTTGTCAAACTCTTTTAGCTTAGCGAATCGAGTTCGTTTAATTTTGTTTGATTGTTGTTTCCGAAGCGTATTTTGTTTAAAGGTACGAAAAAAACAAACTAAATATGACTTCCTCATCGGAAGAATCTGTAGTGACATCAACACCACCTGATTTGTTAAATGCGGCTCTACTCAACAATGATTTGCTGCTAGCGAAATCTAAAGAAAAGGTTTTTTTTCTATTTGTTTTTTATTTCCTCGCTGATGTGATGAAAATCATTGTGTGTATCATGGGCAGTAAGGAGATTGCAAACTCGAGTCATTAAAAGCCCTCCGCCTTCGGCGTCGGGCTTCTAATAGTCTCTCGTTAGCAATACTCTTCTTACCGCCCTTGATGCACAATGTACTATTTTTTACTCGGCCTCCATTACTGATTAAGTAAATAAGAGCTATTCAACTAACCTAACCTAACTTAACCTAAATTAAAACGTTTACAATACGATGTCGTTTTTACTAGGCGGCAAAAAGTTACTTGGCAGTAATGGCGGCCGAGTAAGGAAAAATTCCATAACAGGTCGAATACGATATCGTTTTTACCGCCTTGAGTAGAGGCCCTGGCCTGTTGCCTGACGCACTCAAAATAGCAATCGATTTCAAAGTGGAACATTGTTTTCATTTTACATGCAGACTCGCCTTCGGACTGTCAAAATGAAAACGATTGCGATTGCGAGTGCGTTAGGCAATAAGCCCTCAAATACGATTTGGATTTTACTGCCTAGTACCTCAGCCCAGTACAGTATTGTTTTTCACTCGGCCGTCACCTACTATCATGTAAAATTAATAAGAAGTATCAAAATGTTGGCAATGCGATAACAGGTCAAAAACGATTTGGTTTTTCCCGTGTTGAATCTTACAATCCAGGAAAGATACAAACAGTGGCAAAGAAAATGCAGTCAACGAACTGGGGGCATATAAATATATATATATATATATTGCCTTTGACATGTTATTGTATCGTCAACGTTTTGATCGCTGATTTATCACTTGACGACGCGATTAGCCTTATTGGTTTACTGGTCCCGGGCTTGATTCCCGGTAAAGGCAAATGTTTTTTATGATGAGCGCGAGTATTTATTCCTGTCTCGGATGTTTCAATGTGTTGGTCTACAGCATGGATGTTTATCGTTCTCTATCACCCATAGTCCCATAGTACGAAAACCTTGAGCTTAGTTTGGGACTGGGTCAATTTGTGTAAGATTTTCACACGGTATTTTTTTATTTATTTACAACTTATTTACAAGTAGTTATATTTATGTAGTTTTAGCTGCTTCGCCGGGCTCGATGTATATGCCTATGCGCTCGGCGTGCTCGCTTACGCGGGCTGTCTAATGCCAATTACGAGCGCAGTCTCACTATACGAACGGATTCCAGATACTCGTAATACTCGTAAGTAAAGTTTGATTCGCTTCCCCGAGCTCTCTACCCGCGCGCCGCGCCTTCGGCTATCGGGTATCGCCGAACATCCTGAGTATTCCCGGCACTCTGTGCGCAACACAGTGCATTCAAAATAATGGTAAGCCGCTTCATCCTACTAATAGTATTAAATGTGAAAGTATCTGTGTGTGTGTTAGTTTGTTATATCTTCACGCTGCAACGGCTGGACCGATTTGGATGAAATTTGGAATCGAGATAGCTTATACTCAGGATTATAGGCTTCTTTTAATTCCGGAAAATATAAAAGTTCCCAACGGTAATCGAAATTAACGTGGACAAAGTCGCGGTTAGACGCTAGTATTATAATATATCGGCCTGTGTTCAACATTGACTTTACAGGTATTGTTAACGTTATTACGTTAACAATCGGGGTTATAACAGAGTAGAGCCCTGGTCTGTTTAGAATACCGTTTTAGGTGCCTGGAAATATACGACAGATTTAAATTTAGATACGCTTTAAGCGAAACATTCCTCATGCCTTCGAACCCAGAGTGGGGTAGGCAGAGTATAGTATTACCTACAATTCTAAAAACTTGTTGATAATTCTGTAACCACATTTTGCACAATTAGGCTAAGATTGCAAGACAGGTTGCAAGCCCATCGCCTAACAGTCCTGCAAGCTTTTATTCCCTTAGTCGCCTCTTACGACATCCGCGGGAAGACAGGATTGGCGCTATTCTAACCCGGGAATGAAGATTGACAAAACACGCGAATCAATTTACTTTGTTAGGTCTATGTCATTTCATTACCAAAAGATTAATATAAAACAAGTGTGAAGTGATCGGAGGTATCTAATGATTAATGAAATTATAAGTCACCGATATTGTCAGCATCGTGCAAACAAAGTCAATAGAACCCAATATCCGTAGAACAACCATCCATCGTTGCGCGCAGGGTGATTATCTCAACAACGACGGTCGGACGGACGAACGAGTGAATGTCCAAGCGGCGAGTTTAAGTAGTCCCGTCAGTGTGAACAAAACATATTTTAGCGCGTGCATTTTCAATTTAGCAGCATGGTTTCTGCTGATGGATCGAACGTATAAGGCTGCTTAATTGAAAATGCACGCGCTAAAATGTGTTTTGTTCGCTCTGACGGGACTACTTAAACTCGCCGTTGCGATTTCGCTCGTTCGTCCGACCGTCCGTTATTTTTGAGAGAATAACACCCCAGCTTAGGATGAGGCGTGTCACGTGCGCTGGGCACTCTCCACAACGCACTGTACTAAATGTCGTTTTCAATTTGGAACATCTCATCAAAAATAGTATCAAAAATAATAACACAAAAAAATGCCAATGTGTGTTCGCCCAGTTTGTACGTCAGAGATCATCGTATATGAGAAAGTGAACCTATCTACATTTTTTGCGCGAAGGAGTCGGGGCAAAAGCTTTGTGTCTCAGCAGAACTAGGTGCCTATGTTGCGTCCAGTGTTGCACCACTTTATTGTTGAGCTGTTGAAGAACACAAAGTCGCGAAAAGCATAAATTAATGATTAATTTGACGAAACTTATCCTTCGTGGCCGGACGCCGTCATTGCGACAAGGTTCTACGATGGCTCAACAGTTAACGTGATCGACTGTTCATAGGTAGGTATGTTCCTGATGCAAAATATTTTTGTTAGCTTTGAAAAATCATAACTATGTCCAGGCAAGCATTTCGCAGAAGCGTCCCTTGTAATATTCGCTTTCGCGGTCTATAATTTGGGTTCAAAGAACCAACCTAAATTTAAAGCTATAGACAAATCTAAATCTAATTCTAACAAAAATATATATCCTAAAGGATAGATGCGTAAAACAAGAAACATTTAAAATTGTTCAAATATCAGCAAAGAATCAAAATAATTATATACTTAGGTAAGTATTGTAATTCGCCTTACTTGAGTTCTTCAATTTCCCGCTTGAGTCGCGTAACATCGGTCAAATGCAACGTTTTTAGAATTTCAATCTGTTCCGCCATGGCCTGCAGGTCATCTTTAATTTTCAGTTCGGCGGCATCCACTACTGTCAGATATATGAGAGTAATGAGAACACAATTTATTAGGCACTTCATAGTGGCCGCTGTCGGTCACGAGCGAGCGAGCTGCGAGAGAACTGTGAGCGAACTGTGAACCAGCGGTGGGCTAGAGCGAGTGCACGTTCGCGGCGGGGTGTGCGTCGCGGCCGGCGGCGGCTCGGGAGTGCGCCCGGCGCGCCGCGCGCCCTTATATAAACCGCGCGGCGCGGCGGCGGGCGCGCTGCCGCCGCAGATGCGTTCAACAGTTGTTTCGATGCCCATAAACTTAATCTTTTTTAATACGCATTAAACACTCTCTGCGAATGCTGTCTAAAATCAAAACAAGGTGTCTCAGAGGTCTAAATTTAGGGAAAATAAAGTAGTTCAAGTTTGAAACTGAACAGACCTGATAAATAGTTCGTATAGTCAAGACTGCAGAACCTACTAATGATATTATAGGTTCATAGCTCTACAAATTGAAAAGTTAAAAATAAGTTAAAAAACTAAAAAAGTAGGTACGTCACGAGCTTTAATTTGGAACCCATTTCAAGAAAAATATGCTTGAAGTCGTCAATGTCATCAGAGATTTCAAGTCATTTGTAATTTTTAGGAAACTCAACCTTGTTGTTGTAGAATTGCAGATTGACTTTGGACCTAAGGTGGGTACCAAATTAATCTCGTGACTGGACCTATGAAACAAGAAAATATTCTCTGAGAAAATATTAAGTTGCAAGTTTTCAATATTTATTGTATAATAAATCAAAAACTTACACGTTATATACATTTTAATGTATTTAATTTAAAACATACCTATTCATATTCATGTTTAGAGGATAGGTAGCCGTGGTGGTATTATGCCACTTACTTTGTACTAAAGCTAATGATTACTTACTACTACTGTTAGATTATAAGTAGGTATTACTTATTTTGTTAGGGTAGGTAATGGGCATATGACCACGGCTATCCTATTTATTATGCTCCAAGGAATAAACAAATACATAATCCATTTTTTCTACTCCTGTACTTTTATTAGTCTTTTACATAGTCACGAACACTATTATAAGAACATAGATAATATGACTTCAGAAAAGTCTATAACTCTATTCCCCATAACAGCTCTCGGTGTCGTAAAGTCGCCCTAACGATACGCCACAGATTACTAAGTGTAGCCTGTTAATCATATTTTAACGATTGTGAAATAGGGACTATAAAACACCTAATGTTTTGAGAAATGATTTCAGTTATCTGATTGGTCGATTTTAAAATAGCTGTATTCTGATTGGTTGATACGAATTACAAAGTTTTTTTAAAAGATTTAAATTAGTTAAAGAGAAACACGTACAGTCAACGTCAAAAGTAAGTGATCAAAATCAACATTTCAAAATATCTATTGTCATGGCATCCCAAATATAACATGTTATATTAAAGTGCTAAATTAATTGATGTTTTAATTAGTCAAAAGAAAGTGATCATAACAGCTGTGCAAAACAGAAGCCTGACATGACATTTCTATCAAAAGCGTCAAACGTGAATTGAATACCAAAATAACGACATTCCAACAATATCGGCAAAAGAAGGATTTATGGCAAATAATTCCAAGATGTAATAAAAACTTATTTTAAATCTTGGCGTAAGGGAGATTGCTATTTTGTCACTTCGCATGTCTTTCGACGAACATAGCCGATATTAACCGAAGTACTCCGAGGTTGTCCCAAAACCAAGATTTTATAGTTAAAACTTTAATTCGAAATGTTCAACGATGACTTAAACTGTCATTGAGTTTTCAAAAATCGAAATAATGGTGATCACTTATTATGACACGTTATTGAGCTCATTTACTTTTGATCAACTACAATAGTCCGTAGCATTTGACTTAATGTATTGTATAGATAATTTTGGGACCCTATTTCATCAGTTTCTTTTGCTGTTGACTGTACCTAAAAGAACCTATCGTTCCGTTTGACAGTCGATGTGTATTGTGATTGGTGGATTTAATTTAGTGAAGTATTCTGATTGGTCAAATTAAAATGTTTTGGAATTGTAAATAATTCTTTTTTTCCATTCCGTCAATTTAAAAACAAAGTAAACCATAGACACATATTTTGTCATTTTCTTGTTTCCCGCTCGTTTGTTGTTCTTTACTTCGTTTGTTCGTTTGTAAGTTTTTTCGCTTAATTTTGCATTTCATTTGAAACCTAGTCGTAGAAAAAGTATTGTATGCAACGGTGTATAACTAAGTCAAAAAACACTCGTGGCGCTTTCCTTTACGATGTTCGCCTTCGGCTCACATCGTAACTCACGCCACTCATATATTTTGACCTCTCTTATACAACTATTGCATAAACTACTATAAAGTCTGCTAAGGGCCACTTAAGCCTGTCCCTTATCGAAAAGTGACATCCCTAAATTAGTTACTGCACTACCTAGAGTGCATCTTCGCAACTTGTGCCCAGTAACCGGCCACTTAACACTTTGCGTTGAATTTTAATGTTTATATAAGGATCTATTAGTTTGACTTTAAAATCAATTTTATTAAATTTTTCCCCGCTTTGGGTTTGTGATAGTTTCACATGAATTAATCGAAACTGTTTAGTAACATACGTCAAGGTAAATAAATGTCAATCCACAGGAAACTGTCACATCCAACGTATCTTAAGTCGGGCATCTGATTCAAAATCAGTTTAATAGTACGGCCCCGCGGTCCTGCCGACCGGTATTTATTTGGTTCTAGTTATGTATTCACTCGGACATGAAACCATTTTTCCTTCAATTTCTATTTTTGCAATCAGAACCATTTATTTTGCGAAACATTTATTATTTATTCATTTATTGCCCCTCGTGGTTGCCGGGTTAGAACAGCGCCACTCCATGTCTTCCCGCGGAGGTCGTGTGTGTGGCGGTGGGCTTGCAACCTGTCACTAATACACTGGTAAACATCTTAACCTGATTTTGCAAAATGTGGTTACAGAATTATCAACAAGTTTTTAGAGGAGTAATTAGATCGTTTCCCCAAACTCGTTAATTCCGCGTAGCAAACTTTCCATTCGCATTTTTCCCCACTCTCATTTCTAGCCATTCACCTTTTTTATCATTCGCTTGCATCTCTATTCAGAAATATGCCCAACCGACATTTAGCACAATATTTTAATTTCCTACGCGATATTTTTTCTATACCAAAAGTTTCCCAGCCGATTTTTTTCGCAATTTTTTAATTTCTTACGCGATATTTTTCCTTCACCAAAAGTTTCCCAGTCGTATTTTTTCGCAATATTTTTATTTATTACGCAATATTGTTCGTAATCTAAAACTTTATTCGTTGTAATTTTTCGCAACACGTTTGTTTCTTACATGATATTGTTGCTATACCGGTTGCAGCCGATCTATGGTTGCAACTAATAAATAAATATGAATATATAATTTTAATATTTTTCATACATATATTTTCCAAGTGTTATTTACCATAAATACTTGTGATTGCGTAAACCCTCTATGAGATATCGATATCTGATAGACATGACATTAGTCAGTCACTGTCAATTCAATTATTGTATCGTAACGTAATTACCTAATAAAATAATTTTCTCCGCAAAAATGGAAACAAATATTGAAATATCAAATCCAGAGAGTTCAGCTAGTATTCAGAAAACATCTTTCGAGTTCATTGATAGTACACATCATGGGAAAATATTAGTTAGAGCTGGATATAGACACTATCTGAAACGAAACAATAAAAATGATACATCGGTCTGGATTTGTTCCGCAAAAGGAGCATGCAAAGGCATGTTGGTTCTGGATGCCAACAAAAGAAAAAATTACCCGCGAAACTGTGCATTGTTGTGTACCTAATTTCGAAAGCATTGATATAGAGAAAAAAATTACCGAGTTGAAAAAAAAAAGAATGAATAAGAATTACAATTTGCTCTACTTTATTTCTCAACTAAAGGCTGAGGCTTTAGTTGTAGATTTTATTGTATTGCAAAATGAAATGAAATGTAACGTTTATCTGAAACGGAACCAAAAACATACAATCAGGGACACTAAAATACAGGCTATTGTGAACAATTATTTCGTTGGCATGATAACCATTGAAATGTGTATTCAACAATTGTCGTACTTAAAGTACTAAGTGGTGGTTGGCTTATACCCTCAATTTTTTAAAATACGTTTCGCTTTGCATACAACTGAGGAGACTGTTTAGGAGTGCAGTGCATTTGTTTTGTATTTTGATAGGTACAGATTATTGCAGATTAGTGCAGATTATGTTTAATTTTAGTTTTCTTTTTGTGAAGTGTATTTAAGTTCGTTTTCTGTTACAGAATATAGTTCTATGTTATAAGTATATTGTTTATTATTCTATAATTTTTACAAATTATTTTATAAGCCATGGCACCAATCCCATGCAATCGAGCAGGAAAACTTTAAATATTTTTAAGTAAAGGAGAATGGTGAAGGTAAAAATAGCAGAAGTTAGTTAAGTAAACATGAAACATACGATTCTGGTGGGATAGATACGTGAATATAAACATAGCCTGCATATATCCTTTTGTTTTTGCCATAGCCGGTTATAAATAGATTGAAAAATACGCTATCTTGGGGATATTCTCAGCTTTTTTTTTACAGGAAATTACCTAATATTTACTCAAATTAAAACTGATTACCTATACGATTAGGAAATCATGCCTTTAGTATTATCCGCGAATGTAATAAAAACTGATTGAGTAAATATGCTATTAGAAAATTAGGAGTCTGGTAAAATTCGGGAATAATAAAAAAAACTGATTGAGTAAATATGCTATTAGAAAATTAGGACTCTGGTAAAATTCGCGAATAATAAAAAAACTGACCGGATAAATATGCAATTGAATAATTACGACTATTGGTAATACTTACGAATGATAAAAAAGGTGAATGGCTAGAAATGAGAGTGGGGAAAAATGCGAATGGAAAGTTTGCTACGCGGAATTAACGAGTTTGGGGAAACGATCTAATTACTCTTTTAGAGTTTAGGTAATTCTGTAACCACTCTGGGAACCAGAGCGTGACGGTATGTATGTATGTATTTAATACGTGATTATATATAAAAAAAATATCGTTTCATTAGTTTATTTATGTAGATAATTGTTAACATCGTGACAAAACCAGAATAACGTTAAGAATTGCGCGCTGCTGCCAGTTTGTACCTACTTACTTTTAATGCTCTAAATCAAAGGATTGTGCCGCTGGTGACTCTCATGGTGCATATAGATGGACGGCAGTTAATGCCACCGCAGTATTGTACGAAAATCGACGAAATTAAGTGCAGTAAATAGGTGACGTATAACGTTATTATAACTTTTTAGGAAATATCGTTATTGTATCTCGATATGACGTTTAAATCACTATGACGAATACCGCTATGGATCAGACTCAGCGATACAATACTTATAAATTATAATAATGCGTTACAATACTTATAAAACGCTGAACTGTTTCCACGAGAACTAAGCTAAGCGAGGATAGGTAAATGAAGTGTTTCTATTGGTTCGGGACAAACACATCCCTCGCAACGCATCCTCGCACATCTCTGGTGGAAACGCAGCCTAAGGATATAATTATAAGGAAGGGTTGACTGATATACATTACAGTTTTCTGATTATTAAAATATACTTTTTAGAAATCGAAAGTTATAATTAGTAACCATTACCTACCGACCACACGTTTTGTTTTTTTAACATGTGTGCCATGTGGTCCATAATGAAAAATGTATTTACTATAATTTATATGTAAGTATTTTGTGTAGGTAGATTTGAAGAGAAAATATGTTAGGTTCTCATCTCATCTGAGGCGAGATTTTAAATCTTATTCCCTTTTATCGGGTGCATGCAAGCAAAACCGCCAGCAACAGCTAACAACAGGGACCAGACCACCCATTCCCCAATAAAAGCCTTTAAAAAACTTACCTCTCGAAGTACAACCCACTAAAAGAATTATAGAAGAAATATACGACTTAGTTGTTTGTTAAACTAGCCATAACATAAGGGAAACCTAAAGAGCAGCAGTAAATTGATATCCCTCTTATTGCATAACCAAATATAAGGGGAACCCTTAAAAATAAGTGTCATGTGGTTAAGTTGGGATAGTACGCCAAAAAACACTGCTGCTGATCACATCTGCATAATAAATACATGACGCGTGTGAACATACCTATCGTATTAAATGGCTTCGCGAAGCCTTTTTAAAATAAGGGCTCCATAACTCTGAAAAAACTTCGATAAGTTCACTCATGTGGTTGTCTGTAGGTTCGCGTACCTGTATATTGAATACTTAACAAAGGATTAATACATTGTCATGTATTAAGTATCCATCGGTATTTTTAAATCATCGTTTTTGATATAATGTTATTCTACGGACACTACTTACCTTACGAGTACCTTGAGGATATACGTATATGCTTGTAACAGACAAAATGTTTGGGCGAAACCAGAAACTTAGTCATTAATAATTTGTACAAATGCAAAAGTTGAAACTTGTCTAGGACACACGGTTGATTAATGAAAACATCGAAACTTTTATGTGGTCGTCTTGCACTTTCTTAAGTAGGGTAAGTATATATTTTTTCTTTATTTTTCCTCCTGTATCTCTCTCGTAACATATTGACATGTTTTCCTGAGCTGAGCTACGCATGATATTTGATACTTTAATTAATTTAATATTTATGGCTTTTCAATGCTAGGTACACAGACTAAGTAAGTAGCATCATTGTACTTAATAAGAAATAAGTTCTTCATCTCTCTAGCTCATTAAACCCCTTTTTAGGGTTCCGTAGTCAAACTAGGAACCCTTATAGTTTCGCCATGTCCGTCCGTCCGTCCGTCCCCAGTCTAGCTCAGAGACTCATAGTACTAGAAAGCTGTAATTTGGCATGAATATACATATTAGTCACGCCAACAAAGTGGTAAAATAAAATTTTGAAAAATATATTTTTTTAATGCACCTCCCCTACACGTAACGTGGGGATGCTTTTTTTTTTCTTGTCTACCCCATAGTGTGGGGTGTCGTTGGATAGGTCTTTCAAAAATATTGCGGGTTTATGAAAACAATTTTTCGATTCAGGGATCCGTTTATGAAATATTAAGCTTTAAAGCGCTATTTTTTGTTAGAGTCAAGTGCCCCCCCCCATACAGCCAAAACTACAAATACTAAAAATCTGAAAAAATCTTCAACGAAAGCGCATATAACGAATTTTAAAGGAAAACTATCACGGCTAAGTAGACATGATTAGTTCCTGAGATACAGGCGACTAAAGTGTTTATACCTATCAAAATCGCCTATGATAACTTTGATAGAAAAATTTGTTAACGGGGCGTGCAGGACGCGCGGGGGGAGTCGAACTGTCCAATCCAAGCAACAAATCGAGCGACAGCTGCGCTCATATAAGCGCGAGCGCCTAGATGCTGTTCGGACGTGCCCCGGAATGCTACCTACAAGTTTGCGATTTGCGATCTGAAAGTTTACAAATTTTCGATTAGATTATTGATTTGAGTTGAGTATCGTTTGGAAAACTTAAAATTCTATTTACTGGACCTTGTTTTTTTAAATTTCTATTAATTACTATATAAAAGATTTAACTTTTATTGTAATTTAAAGTCGGTTTGAAGCAGTTTAGATACCTAACTACCTACATAGGTATACTGATCTCACACTTAAAAGCTTGGCTCTTGTTTGAGATATTATATACGAATTTATAAGAAAAATAATCATTACTAAGTAGACTTAATTAGTTCCTGAGATCCTAAGAACCCTAAAAATGATTGACTGATGAGTTTTTTGCGGTGTTCCTTCTCGGCGGTGGTCTCCTGTTGGGAAGCGCTGGTAGATTTTTGACGTGTAAAAGTGCCCGTGCGGCCTACGTTCTGAATAATATCTTTAATCTAGGTAGCTACAATAAGTGCATAAGGACGCTGCTCAAAATTTAAAACATAAAAAGATAAAAGTCTATTAGAGTACCAAGCTCGAACCTCATTTTCGGCCCGTAATGAGCTATGAATAGAGTTGAAAAAAAAAAAAGTAAAGTAAAGTAAAGTAATTCGTGGTCGACTACAGAAATGAGTTTTTGTCTGGTGATCTGAGGTTTTTGTGCCTCAAGTACCTACCTTACCTGATGCTCTTACAATGCAGGAAAACGAAGTACTTAGTGTAATCACAACATTCGAACAGCTGATTGTGTGAGGGTTATTGCACAAAAGATCCAAGAGGGTCGAAGTGCATCTGAAAGGGCCCATCTGTAAAAGATAAGATAATATTATAATGTACACATTGAGGTAACTATAGGGTGGCAGAGCCGGCAAAATGCCACGGGCCCCCGGCCTGAGTGGACCCCGGTTAGAGAGGCCGTGAGCACAGGAGGAACCTAACAGTATTATTTTTTACACTAAGGGAGGGCCTGATGTGCTGATATGCCACGGGCCTCACGTGGTATAAGTAGTTACGCCACTGAATGCACAACTGCGGGACACTCGCAACGAGAAGCATGGTTTGGTGTGTCAGTTTAAGCGCTACACCTAAAGTTCGTAACTTATGTATAGTTGAATTGCTTGTAGGGGCTGTAGCTGTAGGTAATATAATAACATTGTGGCAGTCGCATCAGAGAGCGACATGGACGGAGCGGCGCGCGCGCGGCCTTCCGGGCCCTTAGGTACTTACTTATGCGGCCGCCGCTGCGTTGTTGTTTCGGACAGCTGCAAGATCCGCTACTATTATCAAAAACCGCCCATTGCTACCTGAGCCCACCTTATTTTTACTACAAAGAACTTATATTCATTTTACTCATACGATATAGGTTAGGAATATGAAATCACTTAACATAGCCCATTAAAAGGGCACTACTGAGTGCGCTTTTGATATTATTTTGTTTTTACTTACCTACACATGTTATATAGGTCTGCCAGAATCTCATGACAAAAAGGGAAATTATTTATAGCTCGTAACTCCGGGGTAATTGGATTTAAAGGTCATGGTACATTACTGCTATAAAATTATGATTTGATGGTCCCAGTCCGCGTCAAAATCTTTATTTCTTCGAGGATAATTTCATTTTCCAGGACGAAATTAAAATATCACGTCTGTGCAATTCACTATCTTTTTTTCCGTCATAGGTAGTCTATTGTGCACAGTGAAATTTCAAAGGTTTTAAGTTTCCTGGCGCTACAGTTTAGGTTAAATAAGATAAAGTACCTACTTATGCTCCCGCTATGAATTTAAGGGAAGATTAGTTCTGTCTGTTATGTTCTGTCCTCTCTGTATCAAATGATGCCCAGTATAAATGATAGTAGGAGGCTACAAGAGTTGCAGGATTGTTGTGGACGCGCATTGATAGCGTGCCTCGCGCTACCCAGCCGGCGCGGGCGCATATGCCGCGCATCTGTCCGTGATCTCGCATGCGTATACAAAGTAGCGCACGCCCACGCACAGGATGATCCTCACATAAAGAAGGATCGAACCCAAAAAATACATTCTACACTGACATTAATAGTAGAGGTGTAAATACGAATCAACTCGTAAAAATATACCTATTAGAACTAGGTAGGTACCCACATTAGGTCCAAAGTCAATCTGACATTCTACAACAATAAGGTTGAGTTTCCTAAAAGTTACAAATAACTTGACATCTCTAATGACATTGACGACTTCAAGCATATTTTTCTTGAAATGGGTCCCAAATTAACGCTCGTGACCGTACTTATTCGTAGTGTAGTCAACTAGTTATTTACCTACTTTAGTTAGGTAAATAGGTACAAAATGCATGCTAGAATGTGCTCGAGTGTAAGTAATTTCATCATTTCTGAAGGTTACAACTTTACATTGTAGACACCATATTTTGCGAGTATAGTCTTCGTTTTTTATTTTCTACGTAATGTCGGGATATTCGTGAATGGAATAAACATTACTTAGTGTACAATCAAAAAAATATATATAGTAGGTATAGTTACTTACATGCGTGTTTAATTCGAGTGAGAGTAGGTACTTAATTCACGTATTACACACTTATTAAAAGATAATAAACCAATTGAAAGCCCCCTGTATCATCGATATCGGCTGAGATCACGACGACACCTGCGCTCGCGCACCTGCCCACCTCTGATTCGCCAAAAACGAACAGTCGCGCGCGTCACCTGCCGCTCATCGATACTCCTGTTTATCGAAATAATCGAAAACATTTAGATACTTACGTGTCCAACCTGCCTGTAGGTATCCAAACTTCCTTTCCCTTCGTGATCGTTACTTACAAATTACAAAGCTTATAAAGGCTGTATAGGTAAAAATCGTATAGGTTCACCTACTGGCCTCTTTCCTTGCCCCGCTTGTAACTAGCGAACTGTTCGAATAGACGTTAGATATTTTTCATCACACTTGCTCGTAAATAGTGTCCTAACATGCTAGAAAAATCGACCGTAAATCCAAAATAATACCCGCGGGCCTTTTTTTACCATTACGTAACTAAAGTGCGTAATAGCTTTTTTTTTAATATTATACGTGGACTCAAACTATCACAATACGTCAGGACCCCAATTCTTGTGCCATTCGATATGAAGTTTCATTCGAGATGAAATGTCAGTTGAATACTATTTCCTAACAATCTCGCATAATAAACTATTGATCTCATATGTCACTAGAATCGGACTCCTAACACGTTTGACATTATCTGTGGTAAGTCACAGACAATGATGTAGTCTGCCGCTAATAAGTTAAAAATATGATATTTTGTCTGATTTTATTTCATTTCCTCGCAATTGTGATGAAAAACATTGTATGTTACACGGGTGGTAAAGGAAATACAAAGCTCGAGTCATTAAAGCCCTCAGCCTTCGGCTTCGGGCTTCTAACAGACTCTCGTTTGTAATCCTTTCTTTACCACCCTTAATACACAATGTACTATTAAATATGTACCTATCTAATTTTAACGCGTGGTTTACAAACTTCCCTCTTATTCATAAACGAACAACAAAGCTAGTTTAGTTAAAGTCGTGATATCTTTCATATCGTTTTCATTCAGGATTCTAAAGTAGGTAGTTAAGAGTAAAATAATACCTATAGTCTGCAAATTGAAATAATGTGTGACGAATATTTTAAATTTCACTGGGCGTAACCGGACGACCTTTCATTACTTTAATGGTTTTTTTAATAAACTAAAGCATTGTCTTCAAATCGAAGAGATAGGATTATTGTAGAAATCATTAAGTACCTACACAACTTGTAAACTATAAATATCACGTTGCTGCATATTTTTCATGTACCTAACCAATTCAACGGAATAGTTATACTCGTAAGTAGTTGGCATTTTTCATTCGGTTGTACAACATAATATCGTCCGCCTTTATTCATAAGTAAATAATTTAGACTATTCAAACACAATAACAGTAATGACGGCGCAACTGTACACCCCGCTCATGTTTGGTGCAATCAAATGTGTACAGTGTATTATCAAAAAGCGTGATTCAATAATTGTTCCAGTTAAAACTTTTAATTTAAGAAAAAATAACAAGAAATTTAAAATAAAGAAAATTAACAAAAAGTCTTATCCTGATTGTGCGAAATGTGGTTACAGAATTATCAACAAGTTTTTACAGTTGTTATAGTAGCTCTGCCTACCCCACTCTGGGAATGAAGGGCGTGAGTTTATGTATCAAGAAATTATGAACTTTTATTTGTGATAAAAGTACATAAATCGATGCGACCAAAGATAAGGTTAATAATTAAATTGTCTTCTTCCTTAAGGTAAGGTTAGGGCAGATATTAGTGTGATGACCGCGAATATTTGTTCCGTACACAACATCCATGTTTTATATATATTTATCTATATACGTATTTATATTGTTGTCTAGTACCCATAGTAGGGTAGGGTGGGTACGATTGAACCACTTTCACTTTAACAGCGTATAGCGAAGAATCTATTAAAGTCACGGATTCAATAGTTTGGTCATATAAAGTATGGTAATCTGGCTTTTAAATAAAGTATATTTTATAGCTCTATCTCAAATAACTACGCCGCTATTGCCGAAAGAAGAGGACCGGGTAAATTGGTTCAATTGACCCCATGCTAGGGACAATTGAAACGGTATGTGGGTTAATTGAAACACTTCAAATAACTTTGTCCTTATTTGACATATTTAATAGATTTAAACGGTTTTATATACTACATGAGTATTTGATGAGATCATGATAAAATGGTAACGTAACTATAACTATTTCTATGATTATTACTGAAAGAAAGTTTTAGAGGTAGAGGTAGTTAATAAATATTTTTGTATTCATCGATAGCAGGTAGAAGTTGAACTAATAATTAACATATCACATTATCAACATAGATATAATCTATTAATTAGCTATAATGGCATAATAATGCTTAAAAAAGGGAATATCATTTCTCATACAAACAAACATGTTTCAATCATAACCATGTTTCAATCATGACCAAAGTATGTATACCTACGTATACATTTATATACTTATGTAGGTAAACACTTAAATGTGAAAAAGCAAACTAATAAAACACAAAGTATCAAAGAATAGAAATATTTTTTAATGTAAAAAAGCAAAAAAATCACAGTGTCAAAGAATACAAATAACTTATTTATCGAACCAATCATTTTGGTAGGTATCAATTCCTACTTCTTCATGTTCAGAGAAGAAAAAATTAAAGCGTAATCATCTACCTTAATATTTACTGTTTATTTTTGGTTTCTGGACAACCTTGAAACGAATCAGAATATCTTAGTCTTGGAAAACCTAATAAAAACTTCAGAATTATACACATAAAAATGTATACCTAAATATATACATACACCTTATTTTGTAAGCATTTTTTTTCAGGATTATACACATAAAAATGCATACCTAAATATATACATACACCTTAGTTTGTAAGCTTTTTTTTTCAGGTTTAAACACATTACCTATATACATTATACACCTTAGTTTGTAAGCTTTTATTCAGGTTTATATAAATTAAAAATTCATTACCTACTAAAAGTAACATTAGTACATAAAAAAAACATATCTCCTCCATTCTGGTTAAAGTCGGTTAAAAAGGGACGGTTGAAACACCGGGACGATTGAAACGTTTCAAACGTCCACAGGCACATTGTTCCAATCGTACCCAACTCCTATTCTTCATTTCAAGGTCAATATTTTAGTCTTAAATACTACTTTAGCGATTACCAATATCAATAAATACAATCTCAAATAGGTATACCATTCAATGAAATAAGAAAAAATACCAAAATACAAGAGGTAATTAAGATAAACCGAAAATAAAAAGAACATAAATGCTTACTTTTGCGTGTGAAATCTTTCCGAAGCGTCCTGCACACGACCGCGTCCTTCGCTGCCCCGCGCGCCACTGTCCAAAGATTCGAAAATGGCCGATGTAGTAACGAACTTCGTGTCGCGCTGGTAGGTGTAACGGTTTCCGAGAAATTTGAGTTGTTTCAATCATGACCCGTTTCAATCGTACCCACCCTACCCTACAAGCCTAGAGCTTAGTTTGGGACTAGGTCAATTGGTGTGACATTGTCCCCTGATATTTATTTATTCTTATTTTAACTGGCAAAATGATTTTGATCCTATACGTCTTATTTCCAAAATGCCTGAATACTGACCAAAACTAAGAATTAACTAAAATCCAAAACATCTGAGAGGCAAAATATCTGTCTCAAAATGTCAAGTAAATAAATAGCGTCAGGATAGTAAAGCAGTCATGCATGAAATATAGTAAAGGAATCAATCTGTTCAAATTTCTGGCGTTCTGTTTTTGGATAAAGGTGCTACCATTTTAATTAGGAATTAGGATGTAGACGTATTTGTAACAGACGAGTAGACGTATATGAAACCTACTCAAACATTCAAATTCTATGGTCTTTAAATACAGTCAAGATGGCGCGTGTACATCCACTTTATAATTAGTAATTATTAATTACTTGATGTACGGACCGGTACAAATATGGGTACTAAATGGTACATTTTGAGTAAATTTTTGCAGTGTAGTTGTTTTTTTTATTAGTATAGGTACACCCGCCAACCGACTCTCACGAAATACTCGAATCAAATTTAATTTTTTGTTAGAGTCAAGTCCCCTCCCTCTACAGCCAAAACTTAGTATTCTCGTAACTAAATGTCTAAAAAATATCTAAAAATATTAAAAGAAAAGCTATCACGACTAATATAATGGCGGATTCGACCAAACCAGAATAAGGTCTTATACCTAGATTAAACGCCGAATTTGTATAGACTTATCTCGGAGTAAGTGCAGGTACGCACTGAGCGGTTAGCCGCATGCATGCGGCTAACCGCTCAGTGTGTATACTTAGGTTCCGGATTTGCGGTTTCATAAGTTTTGATCAGCTGTGCGGCTAGCCACATGCGGTCAACCGCATAGTGCGTACCTGCCCTAAGTCTTATTCCAGTTTCGTAAAATAAGTGGTTAGTTTAGGTTAGAGACTTGATTGGTTCCTGAGTTATAGGCGACTAAAGTGTTTGTTTATACCTACTAAAAATCTTCTAAGACATCACCAAATAACTTAAATATAGATTGTTTGTGTAGTACGGCTTCGGAACCCTACACTGAGTAGGGTCAGACATGCTCTTGCCCGGTTTTTTTGTGTTTTTTATAGGTGCGGAGACATTCGCGCAAATTATTTCTCAAGCAAGCGAGTTGTGAGCATCTCTACATTGTGAATACGTAAGAACCCAACGGGACAGGTGCGGTGCGGGATTGGACAAGACAAATAAAAAGGCATTAACTTGTTTTCTACATTTATTATTGTACACTTGATGGACGGTGGTTTAATTACATAGGTACTGCTACACATTTAAAAACCTAACGCAGGACTTTTCTTTCTATGACAATTTGGTAGAAATAGTTGATGATTAGACGTATTTTATGCGCTATGCTACGCTAATCAAATCTCTGCAACTTTTAGTTCAGTACATTACGGACGAGGCTATCTGTTTAAATGATGTAGGATAGGAAATACAATACAGGGCCTAATGACTAGCAATGGACGTCATTTCATTAGGCTTAAGCCTAAAGTCCTCTATACAATGTTAACTATGAAGAAATGCCAAACAACATCCGAACCGTCATAGTAAAAATAATCCAGTTTTTTATTGTACTTATCTATCAGACTGAGAGATCATTTATAATAATTAAAATTAAATATCCTTAAAGTGCTGATTAATCGGAGCATTCAATTTGTTGTGTTCCTTTTCAGCGGTGATTCGACATACAACTTGTTTTTAGATAATTGCTTAGTTTTAATCACCTAGGACCACGACTTTACATTAACGGCTGTTTTTCGTCACAAAACTGACTAAGTTAAAGTTCCTTAACTTTAGTCCTTAATTGTGGTACTTACACGTTTTAGCAAAAACGCCCATAGACGTCTAATAGACAAATCAAGAACCTAAAAACAAAAGTTCTAGTACAGGGGGGTTATTATAACATAACTATGCAGTTAATTTTACGATGAGTGTAAAGGACAGAGCTATGGCAGTTATATAGCTCTGTCCTTTTCTCTCAGCGTAAACAATATTGCATAACTATGTCATAATAACCCCCCAGGTCCTCCTTATTGTACATGTGAAATATTCGAATTCATTTAGGTTACAATTTGGAGGAGGACATCATCCAGAGCCAGACTTCAAAATTACCTTTTTTATTTTTTATATTCAGCGGGTATTGCGGTTGTACTTGCCGTACAGTTGGACCAGCATGAGAATCGTCGAGCTATGTCATGGTTCGCCGCCGAGAGCGAGGGATGTACAACAAGTAATGGTGTGAAACCGCGCTGCCGCGCCGGCGTTGCGGCCTCATAAGAGGCTCAAGTATACCCAAAGGGCAATGGAAAGGACTATACTCAGCGTCTCTGCGAGACCTAATCAGAAATGAGGAAATCCGCAGAAGACCCACAATCATATAGCCCAGCGAATAGCGAACCTTAAGTGGCAGTGGGCGGGGCACATTGCTCGTAGAACTGATGGCGATGGGGCGGAAAAGTTCTAGAGTGGCGGCGGCGGGCCGGACAGCGAAGTGTTGGTTGACAAGGTGGACCGACGATCTGATGAAGATCACGGGAAGACGATGGATGCGAGTAGTACAAAACCGGCCGTCGTCGTGGAGATCTTTGGGAAGGCCTATGTTTAGCAGTGGACGTCTTCCGGCTGATGTGATGATGAAGACTCCTTTCGGCTGATATAATGAATGTAATTGAACGTTTGACAAAACAATATCCGAAAATGGTATCAATTAACTAACAGTAACCTTTTTTTAGAGTCAGATTCCATCACCAAGAAATTCACCTGGGGAATAGTGGCATTATAATCGGAAATACACATCAATCTGTTTTTTACAATTCATAAATAGTGATGTGATACAACCGGTACTTACCGACAAAAATATAGGTAGGTACTTATTTATGTTTATAAAAGTGTTGTAGCGCAATGATCTGAGACGTTACAAAATCATACAATACTATAAGGTAAAAATGTCACCCTTGTCTAATAACGATTATCGAAATTAACGGGACGACGTCGCGGGCAGATGCTAGTATAACACATTTCTAATATTTAATGTAAATTTTATTCGATTCGAAACTCAATACTTATCATAAAAAGCTGAAAATACAGCAAACCACACGCTTTATATTTTTATCTACACACTAATCATAAGTCCTCTATTATGCGTTCAAAACCCGTAGGAAATGACCAGCATTATTATATATAACCAATTTTACTATGAGAACTTTCTTGTCTGTGGTAATAGGTAAAATCTGTACTGTAATGTTATAACAGTATAGATTTTGGTAAGGTTATGAGTTTAAATTTGGAACGGCTGTCGAAACTCAAGAGGGTCTCTATTCTAGTATTCATAAATATTATAGTAGTTTATGCAATAGTTGTATAAGAGAGGTCAAAAAATATGAGTGGCGTGTGTTACGATGTGAGCCGAAGGCGAACATCGTAAAGGTAAGCGCCACGAGTTTTTTTTGACTTAGTTATACACCGTTGCATACAATACTTTTTCTACGACTAGGTTTCAAATGAAATGCAAAACTAAGCGAAAAAACTTACAAACGAACGAACGAAGTAAAGAACAACAAACGAGCGGGAAACAAGAAAATTACAAAATATGTGTCTATGGTTTACTTTGTTTTTAAATTGACGGAATGGAAAATAGAATTATTTACAATTCCAAAACATTTTAATTTGACAAATCAGAATACTTCACCAAATTAAATCCACCAATCACAATACACATCGACTGTCAAACGGAACGATAGGTTCTTTTAGGTACGTGTTTCTCTTTAACTAATTTAAATCTTTTAAAAAAACTTTGTATTTCGTATCAACCAACCAGAATACAGCTATTTTAAAATCGACCAATCAGGTAACTGAAATCATTTCTCAAAACATTAGGTGATTTATAGTCCCTATTTCACAATCGTTAAAATATGATTAAATCGATTGTGCAACGCTAAGCTTTGGCACCTGGTCGTATCGTTTTATCTCAAAAACGCACATGTGCTGTTTTGGGGCATAGACAAGATAGACTTTTCTCTGGATTATTCTGCGGACATATTATGTATGTTCTTATATTAGTGTTCGTGACTATATAAATGACAGATAAAAGTACAGGAGTAGGAAAAAACTGTTACCGACTCGAAACGTCAATTCAGTATGTTTTTTTAATATAAACCGCACGACATTTGATCTCGAGTGACTTGAGAATAGGGACTTCATTCGTTGGTCTATAATAAAAAAAAATTGTCTTCACGGACTTCAGTGGTTTATTTGTTGTTTGATTGTAATAATATGTTTTTGTATTTGTTCAAATTATTTTTTTATAGCGTAATTTTAATATCTATAGTCTATAGATATTTTACAGGTAGCACTAGTAGCATTGCAGGTAATTTCTCTATGGGTTCTGAACCCATCTTAGAGTACTTATGATATGTGTGAAGATAAAGTAGTGTATGCAACTGTACATAATTAGGCCTTAGTTGCATGAACTACTATTATTAAACTCAACAAGTGTAACAAATAAAGTCAACAGCAACAATAACACGAGAAAAGGCACTGAACAAATCCGATCACTTTAGGTACGAGAAAAGTAACGAATACGAAAAACAAATGGCGATGCGTTGGAGTCACGTTAGTGTCATTTTTTGTTGGCACTAATCCAACAGTAGGTTAAAGGTTGAGTGCAATGTAGATTGTATTTGTTGTTAACTTTCGATAAGTATCTAAAAATATTTTTAACGTAAGTAGGAACACAAACCGAAACAAAGTATACGGAATAAAAAAAATAACTTTAAATACACATCTATTAACTTGTCGTGTTCATCGGGCTCAAGGTTATGAATAACAATATAATACTCTAGGACAGATTCAAAATAACTAGCACAACTAAAAATATATAAATAGGTATATTTATAGGCACTTCCATTTTATGCTTAATTTTATGTAGCCTAATTTTTATTTAAATGCTATTTTGTCCACCCAATTAATACTGTAAGCTTAATAAACAAATTGCCTGTACAAAAAACTTGGTCTCATTAGAAGACACACGTGCTATAGTGCAATTCTAGATTTGAATTTACGTTATCTTGTTATCCTCAGTGATAGCCAAGAAAATCCAGTACATCATCAGCGAACGAAGCATATAGACGTACGCTATCATTGTGAGGGAAGCAATCATGAATGGGCAGCTAGCCATTACGTATGTTGAGACTGATCTTATGATAACTGATGCATTAACTAAACCTTTGCCAAAAGCACAGATCAAAGAATACAAGTACAGATACCCAATCTCATAGAGCAAAAGCGTGCCGTCCTAATGTAGGCAATTCTGTAGGCAAATTTAGTCCCGTAGTTACGCCAGTAGATGCCGTATCTGAGCACCACTCCTATGACGCTGGCGGCCTACCTAATAGTTTTAGAAACATATTAAGATAACCAGATGGCAATGACTTCAAGAAAAAAAAAGTCTTTAAAAATTTATATTTAATCGCTATAATCCTACCGGTCACATTGTGGTAGCGTTTTATTAATTCAGAGAAACATCTGCCCTGATTACTCATTGATTCCATAGAACTTTCGCGATCCGTGATGGTGCCATCTAGTGACAGTACCCAATATAACATAGCAAGCTTGAAAGCTCACAAGTATTGGATGAGTTAGATGGAGTTCATATAAATTTTATTGCATTTATTAAATTTATAAAATATGTCCTTATTTTATGTCGAGAAAGATGTTTTTGATATCGACGGTGGAAAGGCAGAATCACTGAAGCGACATTTTGCGAATTTTACAGGAGAACGTGTTAAAGTTTTTTTTTAAGAAAAAAAATTCGTAACTTTTTTTCAATCAAACATATAGCTATGGGTTCTTTACACGTGTTGTTCAAATTTTTAATAGCTTCCGAACACAAATAACGTCATTTCTAAATAAAATACGGTCTCTTAAATAAATGTCGCTTCACCAAAATTATCATTTGAAAGTTCCCGGAAGAAACCTTGATGCGACGAATATTGCTAAAAAATAGTCAAGGAAGAAAGCAATGAAACGGCATACTATTTCTAATTCGGTCCGGGAATATTAATTGAACCAACTACGGTAAGACACCAATATTAATGTGAAAGAAATAATGTTAAGTTAGATTTCTTAATAAACATTTATAATTATGAATTAGATGAATTTCCAGCGTTAGCAAAAATACTTGAGTTAAAATACTGACTTTAAATTATAAAACTGATAAGGCCATTTGAAATTAAGAAGTAAATAAAAAACATAGATTGTAATAATCAAAGTCTTTATTAGGTAGGTACTTTTGTTTTAATTTCGCTACTGTCTTGTCTGTGTTTTCAGTCTTTATTTTACCTTAAGCGACATTTAACTCAAAATCACGAGTGTCGCTTAAAGGACTTTATATATATGGTTAATTGGGATACGCTCATTTAACCGACATTACTTATTATAGTGATTTCCAGAAGAAACGCTTAAGCAACTTAAGTCACAAATTGTGTACTTGGAAGAAACCCTTTAATGCCATTATTTACAAAACAAGTGTTTTTAAAAATACTTTAAGCGGGTACGTATATAAATAAGTGGCGAGTTAAGTGACATTGGTTATATTTTATTGAAATTGTGTGTCGCATAAATAACACTTTTTAAAACTGAGGTCCAATTTCTGGTTACCTTAAGCGCCATCAAAGTCGTCCGATCGTCGCGAAACCCAGTTTAAACGACGCAGAAAAAAAAGCTGATTTTAACGAGTATAATAACTCAATTTCACAAAAAATGTCGCTTCAGTGATTTTGCCTTTCCACCGTCGATATAATTAAGATAATAATTTGAATGAATTAATAAGTTGAATTTATAAAGGTGTAAAAATCATTAAATCTTCACGATTACTGGTTCAAATGTTTCGCTCGACGCCTGTGACGCCATCTACGAGTTTGTTAAAGTAATAATTATACGTTGTTCGAGTTGGGAGGCCATGCGATGACTCAATTTTCCTGTGTATTCAAAGTAAAGGGGGAGTGTTTGAAATGAGGCTGTGGGCCACTGGCCACCCTTGTCAATGAACTCATTGATAACGCAAATATAAGATCAATAGGAAAGTGACAAATTAGTCGTCATATTCAATTAAGAAAAGGTATGTGCGTATTTTTCTTCTCAGCTCCTAATGAAATTCTGGGTAAATTATGGGTAAATTAAATAATTGTATAGGTAGACGAGTATTAAATACGGTATATATTTTTTGTTTATTGCGCGTATATCGAAAAACTTTTGATAAAAATTTTAGTTTCAGCATAAATAGACTAAGATCTGCTTCAAACCTAACATCTTACTTCAGAGCTTTATGTGCGAATGTTTTTAGTAACTTATGGTAACGTTCCACCCCCAATTCTAGCCCCAACGTCAGATGAGCTCTGTGCGAGGAATTTATTAAGTTAGGTAGGTACAGTAATTTGATCAACCCTTTCTCAACGTTTTGATAAAGTATCGTTGTCTGTTAATTTAACTAACTCCTTTTTCTTGAACAAGATAAAGATAAAGATAAAAGATATTTATTCAGTAAGTAGGCCGCACGGGCACTTTTACACGTCATGAATCTACCAGCGCTTCCCAAGAGGAGACCACTGCCGAGAAGAAACGCCGCAAGAAACTCAGCAGTCAGTCATTTTTTAAACATGTTACAATGGTAGTACTTAATCTAGCATTATATAAAGCAATAAATAATAAATTAAATATAATATCAAATAGCAAATAGCATACGTAGTTCAGCAGGAAAACATGTCAAAAATATTACGAGAGAGACAAGGGGGGGGGGGGAAGAGAGGAGAGGAAAAAAAAAAAAAAAAAACACAGGACAACCAAATAAAAGTTTGATATGCTTTCCCACATCAACGGTGTCCCCTAGACAAACAACTTTGCAATTTTACAAATTATGAATGACTAAGTTTCGGGTTTAGGCCAACAAGTGCATGCCAAGTCAACAAGTGCATGGCTCGAGGTGTTCAGATGGTCGAGGGCCAGGAGTCAAACGGGAGGGGGCTGCGCGGGGAGGAGGGCGCCGAGTCCCCGAGCAGAGCGTCGCCGCCGGCGCGCGGCTCACCTGCCTGCCGGCAGAACGGGCAGTACCCCTTCGTCAGCAGCTGGAACTCGTAGTCCTCCAAGTAGAATAACTGCAACAAATATGGCTTTATAAATGCTTTACGTTTAGCTTGCCACGGACTTCTTGAAACAATTAAATAAAAGGGAAGCAGAATGCCTGTGTGCGTGAGTACTTATGTATGCGTGTGCACGTGCGTGCTTGTGGGTGTATGTGTATATAGGTGTGTGCATGTTGTTGATAGTCAACTGCCGCTTACGCCGCTACAGTGCAGGCAGGCCACTACGGGCAGCTCGGGAAGCATGTTTCGGTAGAGCAGCGGCTCGGCGCGGCCGCCGCGTGCCACCACCACGCCGCTCGGTACTAAGCGCAGCAGTGCACCACGCGAGCAGACCACCACGCCGCCGTCCTCTTCCTGGGAATCACAAGCACGCCTGTCAGCTCCCAAAGTTCAGCGACACTGATTGTTACAAGCTCAATGCATTTAAAAATATTTTTTCACTTCTCATGCTCTTAAAATGTTAATTTAGTCTGCACATCGAAACTAGAACTCCTTATTAACCTCTAGGGATTTAAGTATTTTTTCACTTCTCATGCTCAAAAAGTTTGTCAAATTAGACTTATCAAGCGAGACTCAAGTGATACATGTACAACCGAGGGAAAATATAATATATATATTTTCACTAGGGAAAATATGAAATTGAAAATAGAATGATTTACATTTACAAAACATCTTAATTTGACCAATCAAAATACTTCACCAAATTAAATCCACCAATCACAATACACATCGACTGTCAGTCGGAACGTTAGGTTCTTTTTGGTACGTACACTCGTTAACTAATTCAAATCTTTAAAAAAAAAATGTATTTGATATCAACCAACCATAATAAAGCTATATTAAAATCGACCAATCAGGTAACAGAGTTCATTTCTCAAAACATTAGGTGTTCTTTAGTACCTATTTTACAATTGCTAAAATATCATAAATCGTTTGAGCTACGCTTTAAAGCGCTAAATACTCACTCGGTCAGCGCCGTTTAGTCTATATTTTGTATCTGTGTCAAAGTAGTTTAAAAAAAACACGCCGCCAAATTAAAACAATATTTTGCCGCGGAATACATTGTGGGTGGATAATCATTGTTAATTTTAAGATGTCGTCAAATGTTTTTTTTTTACTTTTGTATAATTCTTTTATTTTCTCACAATCGAAGTGAAAAGTAGAGTGTATAACTCGGGTCTAAAAGCCATATTAGGTACCCCTCGCACAATTTAACCATCTCGGGGTACCTACTATGGCTTATTTTTGACCCTAGTTATACAATCTACTATTTTAATGTTTCCAAAGTAAGGAAGCCCCTAAGCAACCAATATCGGTGTTCGTGAATGGAGGATTATCGCCATTTGCAGTGATTGTGTACGAACCATTTTGAGGGCATGGAAATAACCTCAAAATGACAACTGTGTAAAATATAAAAACCGGACAAGTGCGAGTCAGACTCGCGCACCGAGGGTTCTGTACAAACCTTGATATGAATTTCAATGTAATACCTGTACGCGATCATGAGGAAAGGGGTAGTAGCTTTAAAATGATTAAAAACATTTTTATTATTTGTGCTATATATAAGACTTTGCTTCGAACCAAATTTCAAGAGAAGTTTACGGGAAGTACCCCTAGGTTCTGATTCCCTTGAGCTTCGAAAATTTGCGAAAATTTGCGGCATAAACGACTGTATCTTTTGATTGCGTTGGCTTACAAGTTTGATTTTTTCATAGCTCCAAGGGACAGTAGACCTGAGTATTAAATATAAATTTCAGTTTGAAACCTCCACGCGTCCCTGAGGAAACAGATGGACGGACGGAAGGACAACAAAGTGATCCTATCTCCTCCTCCTAGGGTTCCGCTTTTTATTTTCGAGGCGCGGAACCCTAAAAATGACTTAATTTCGTGAAAAACACGAATTAATTTTATTGTGCTTGGTCAATAGTTTCCAACTTCGGCTAAATAAGCAAACATCTAGTGTCACTTTACAAAAAACATCGAAACAAATTTTGTTACAAACTTTGTTACATATTTGTTAAATATTGCAATTTTGTATAGAACGACGTTTTTTACCTCGCATTCAAAGTGAAAAGTAGTGTTTAACGCGAGACTAAACAACCATAATGACACTCGTACTAAGTATAGCCACTTTCGCTCGCTTGCTCGCTCGCGTGGCTGAACATCTCATCGTAAAACAAAAGTCCCTTGTTGAACAATCTACTATTTTAATTTCGCTTGTAAAGTTTTTGTTTTTGCGGGATTTAGACGGACCAACACGGCTTTTTATGCTCTAGTCTAGAGCTTAAAGTATTTTCCTCTTCTAATAGCGAACATGGAACAAAACTAGGGAAAACTCATAATTTTATTTAAATAACTAATACAATTTATTTGCCTGTATAATAATTTACAACAAGGTAGGGTGAGTGTTTAATAGTTATTTACGTTACTGGTATAGATAAATGATCGAGAGCGCAGAATTACATATACGTAGTGGTAATGTGCATGTGCATATGTGGCGCTATCTACATACCCAAAGCAATCACCTCCTTACTTTGTAAATGTATGGAGTGTGTGCTAAATAGTAAGCTTCTGGCGTACCTCGAAGGTAACAGTCTACTTAGCGATCAACAGTACCTACGGATTTCGCCGTGGACGATCAACTGGTGACCTTCTTGCGTATGCCACTCACTTTGGGGGGCATAGCCTCAGATCACAGAAACAAGGGAGATATGTCATGAGCGCAAATTCGTACAAGACCCGGTGTCGCTACTTTTAAACATGTGTGCGTCTTACGCTTGAGCTCTATTGAATACTACAAAAACAACCTCTTCATAATTGGTTACAGCATACGAACTAAAAACGCCGTAACATAGTTTTGAAGTTCATATAAAATTGCAAATTAGATTATTGGAACTACGAAAATGTATATCATACAATTTTACAACCTAATGATCACTCTTCATAATCGTCATATATTTTTTTAATACTAATGATCGGAGCTTATAATCATCTGAACTTATAACGCCAATATTCATAGAACCGTACACATTTCAGAATTTCTTAAATATGTTACGTGTAGAAAAAATTAGGTTAGGTTAGGTTAGATTTATAAAAATCAAAAAAAAGTAACAGTTTTTTGAAAAAATGGATTATGAGTTGCGATACTTATGACTCAAAAAAGTACGAACAAAAAAAGTATGAGTAAATTTTTTCGGAGTAATGATGAGTATATATCATCGAAATATAATAAGTATGGAAGAGTAACGTCTAACAAAAACGACTGACAAATCCGCTCCAAAACGCACACTTTTTGAAATGAAAAGATCTTATGTATCGAGTGGTTCCAATAATCAACTAAATATTAATTGAGTTAAGGTATGAAGTCATTTATGTCAGATGCTGGTATAACGTTTGAGTAGACAGTAATTTCAGTAAGGTTTTATACCGTTTGAAAGACAAAAATCTGCAATTGGTTACAAGCTCTCTGACACAAGATTTCCATTTGTCAATATTTTTTTTCATAAGGGTTATTTGAACGCGGCCATGTCTTTCAACATTTGACGTGGACGGTTTAATACAAAAACAACACAGTAATTGAATAATGAATTTTATTAATATTTTTTTATATGATTGAATGATTGTTCCCCTTGAATCATTGAACATAGTTATGTTATGTACACTATTATAAAGTTGTAAAATAGTACATCAGAAGATATTATGTTGTAAGAGTAGTCAGCGTCAAATAGTCTTTAGCATCTAAACATATCTAATAGACCTGTGATAAACTCCTCGACGTCTGATATTCATTTAAATATTAATTAAATTATTGTAAATAAATGTTGACAACGTACTGTACAATTTGGGACCGCTGTGACTTTAAAAAAATGTTTTCCAGTTTTTGAGATGACATAATCCGATTCATCAAAATGGATGCTGCAAATCCTGCAATGTTTGCTAGGCATCAAATTCTCGTTTCGCAATTCGCGACGAACTGCATCCACCCAAGCCAGACGGCGTTCTTAATTTTTTGGAAAACTTAAAAAGGTCATATTTCGTTTTTTTTATTATGTACATAAACTAACGATAGTAAAGATGACATGAAATTTTATTTCCTATTCATTCGAAGTAGTTGCTTGTAATTCACATTTTTCAAAGATATATTGCATAACATCGGCCATGACATTTTGGTATGGGAATATTAAAAATTCAATAACTTACTAATGAAAATAAATATCGCTTTGTTTTGCATCTGTGTGGGTCCTGCACCAATTTACAATGCAACTTGGCATGGTTGCAGCGTCATTTAAATCCGGTAATCATTAATATCGATTTTTTTCTTTTGTGATTGTAAACAACTGTTTGACACTACGTCAGAAAGTCGAGTGATAGACAGTTCGGCACTCATTAATAGCTCCACCCCCGCCGGCTCTAAGTCAGTGGGGCAGATTTTGAGCGTCGATTACTCTTCCATACTTATTATATTTCGATGGTATATATAGTCACAAATCGATATTTGTATAAAAATTCGAAAGACCAATTTTATATGAGCCAATATGGACCCAGTTTTGATAGTAGCACAAAATTAAGCTTTGTGTTAAGTCTTCAAGGTTGAAAAATGATGAAAGATCGTTATTTTCCATCGTAGTTCAGTTACTGAACGTAAGGTTACTAGTTCACTTAGCTGCCATCTAAGCGGTTACCTATCTGAAACACTAAAAGTGTTATTCCGAATTTCGTTTCGACAAAAACTATTCGACAAATTTCGTTACTTATTCTTTTCTTTTATTTGTCCGAAAATTCATTTCGAACTCTTACGATTAGGCATTTATTGTCTCGGGTTTTTGATCACTCTACAAATTATGTTTCCCTAAATTTCAATAAATGTATGGCAAAAAAGTTTAACAAATTCTACCGTGTGGTGTGACATATCAAATGAGAAGGCTTATGGTGTGAACCTATTATTTATTATGATATTTATGATTTTTTAAATAAATGGTTTTTTAAACCCAATGTAAGAAAATATATGAAAATGTACCATCATCCCCACTACTCTGTTTAATTTTTAGCAAAAATATACTGAAATTAGCTATAACTTATAGATTACAGGAAACCCTATTGGAACCGCACGGAACCCTCTCCAAACGAGTTCAACTCGCACTTGTCAAGATTTTTTTAAGATTTTCATTAATGTGTTTAATTTTCTTGTAAATAAGTAAGATAATGAAAGAAATGAAAGTTAAACTAAATTCATATTTGTTACATAAATAAATAAATAAATAAATAAAATAATGCCTAAATCGGTAGGTATTCTTTTTTTAATGACTACTTTGTTTTATTCAATATTGTTTAATTTTGGTTGTAAGCTTATTAATATATTCGTTCTAATTGACAACAATTCATAAGTGCTAAGGTAGTAAAATAAAAATACCATTTGTAGATTTTACGCTGCTGATTACAGTAAAAATATTTTTGGATTTTTTAATGCAGTAGTTTTTATTATATTTAGGAAAAACAGTAAAAATTGTTGAATTGTGAATGTTAGGAATACACTTATTCCCTTAGTCCATTTATTACCATAGGAATTGAAAAAAATATACAACTCTCATGGCATCAGTGTTGCCAGATTTAGAGGTTTTCCCTAAAACCTAGGGGTTTTTCCAGGTCGTTGAGGTTTTTTCGAGGTTTTGATGCCACTAAATTTGTCTAGTGTGCAAAATGTGGTTACAGAATTATCAACAAGCTTTTAGAGTTGTTGGTAATTCTGTAGCTCTGCCTAACCCACTCTGGGAATAAAGGCGTGAGTTTATGTATGTGTATGTATGTATGTATGTATGTATGTAAATTTGTCTAGGGGATTTTCTGAAGGATTCTCACAATTGTTACCAATGGTGAATTACTTTTAAATTCGGTCAATAGCACTACTATTACACTGACATTTTGGACAAATTTTAAGGATACTTACGATTTTGTAATTAAGTTCAATGTACCAATAAGTATCTAATAAGTTCTAATAAAAACTTTATATCAATTTAGTATTTTAGTAACTGTAAATATTATGTAGCTTGTATGTAATAAATTAATAATACTTATATTTTAGAAAAATATGATATACAAAAATCGTCAGAGGTTTTTTATCAATCGTACTCTAGAAACTAGGGGTTTTTTAAATACATCTAGGGGGGAAGGTGCAAATAAATCTGGCAACACTGCATGTCATTTCCATTTTTTATCTGTCCGTCTGACGGATTTCTTGATTTCTAATCTAACGACACGCTTTCGTTCGATTCTCGTAATTTGATATTTAAAATGAAAGTGACTAAAGGATTTGTAAAAGCGGATAGCCGTAATCTGCCCAAAGTTGACGAATGAATGATCTTCACATATATAAATTGCACTTTTCGGAACCTTTTTATTTAGGATCGAACACCATTCCAATCTACATGCACGAGGAATATGAAAAGTGCTTTTCTAT
The DNA here is from genome assembly GCA_963966035.1 of Acleris laterana. Classification (NCBI taxonomy): domain Eukaryota; kingdom Metazoa; phylum Arthropoda; class Insecta; order Lepidoptera; family Tortricidae; genus Acleris; species Acleris laterana. The sequence goes on from OZ014438.1 coordinate 27,937,903, forward strand.
TTCCATTGACGCCGCGTTTTTGCAACTTGGGACAAAACAAATTATAAAAGGATCTTGGTTTCTTCCGGTCCTCATTATGTAGAAAGAAACTCAAAGCAGATGCATAGCAGTAAACGCAAAATAACAAACTCGTGAACGTACGGCAACGAATGCTTGACAAGAATGGCAAGTGACATGACATGACAGTCGATTTCAATTTTTTTTTATATTATGCTAAGATCACTACATTAGTATTCCTAACTTTGTATATACGGTCTTTTTAATGACTATTTATTTAATAAATTATTAACGACGAATTTAAGTTAAATAAAGAAAAACCGAGAAACACGGGTAGTCTAATTTTTAACCAGCTATCATAAACGCGAAAAAACAAAAATGCTTTTTTTTTTGAAATGTCAATTATTTTATGTTGAAAAATCGTTGTTAATTAACATTTATCAATTAAGCGTTATTAACAATTAATCGTTATTAACAATTAATCGTTGTTAAATTTAGCTTGAAGCACAATTAAGAAACAACAAAAATATTTTATTATTTTAATTTCCACGGACGAATTTGTTCAATTCTGCAAAAATAAATAGGTTCTACCAATTATTTACAAATAGAAAGTAAAGTTATCCTGTTAATAATTATGCCTTCAAATTTATTCACAAAAGTTTTTTTTTTACCTTGTTCCGGCAATGGAAAGTGTTAAATTATTTATTATTATTTGGAGAGCTAAACTAAATTTATAAATGATTCAAGAAAAAAAACTGCTTTTTAGATTTTTTGCAAGATTTAAAGATTTAAACAAAAGTCCCACACTATTTTTAAAATGTCATAATCATAAGACTAAAAATGTTAACATATTTTTTAGAACGGGGTTCAACAACTTTTACTTGTCCCGCAACCCCCTTCTCCCGGTCTCTGCAGTAATGTATATTGTACACTGGTCAAGTTTAGTGGGGTCGGAGGCAGGTGTCACCTCATCGAGCTTATCCAGGAAGGGGTCGTGGGCGTCGGCATCGGGGCGCGCGCCGAGGCGCAGCACCTCGGCGCCGCGGGCCTCCGCGCGCGCCGACTCGGGCAGTGGCGCGCGCTCGATCAGCTCCAGCGCCTCTTCCAGAGAAATACCCTCTCCAGGCACGAATTGTACCAGTGGTAGCACTTCTGTAAAATAGTTCTATTTATTTACTATTTCGGATCTGGTGAAATTGCAGATTCGTAAACTTGCTACGACAAACTTAAGAAATAATCAATTGACGAATATCAGGAGACAACCTCACACAAATTGACCTAGTCCCAAACTAAGCTGCGTGCTTGAATGACGGGTGATAAACAACTATAAACATTACTTTCTCAACACTGCTCGCGAATATTGCCAAAGATGGTCTGCGTTGGAGTAACAAAATATAACTTATATGGACAGGCCAAGAATGTTATTGCCGGCGTGTTTGCTGATTGGTCGACAACATTGTTCTCCAACCATACCATAAGACGGTACGATGAACCAAACACGCTTGCGTGAAGTAAACGGCGGTTAGGATAATGACGTTGGTATTCTCTTCTAGCTGCAGCCGCGTCTCCATCGCAGAATCCGTAACAATAAATGTATCTGCGTATTCTTCGAATTGGCAAGCAGGCATTTGAGAAGGAAGCTTAGTTATCAATATCGTCCGAAATAGAAAGAAAGTTGAAAGTAACTGATTAAGTAGGTCACCCAAAAAGTTTTGATATGCTCGAAATTTCAAAATGGAACGCACTTTGTTTTTAAAAAGCAAATTTATTTAAAAATAGAACATCATTTAGCTGAATTTAAAAAGGAGAACGATGTTCTATTCATTTTACTACAACACTTCCCGCGTTTTTCGGTTAAAAATGGAACGCACTTTATGTTTTTAAAAAGCAAGTTTAAAAGAACACGATTTGCTGATTTTAAAACGATAACGATCCCGCGTTTTTTGGTTGAAACGATGGAGCATAACCGCGAACATTTCTGCTATTATTATTAATTGTACATTTTTAAATGAAAATTAATTTTAAAATGTCATAAATTTTACTTTTTTAGAAAGCTTATGAATTGAGCAAACTATTCCTGTCATTTGTACGCGAAGTGTCGTACTTTTTTTTTTGTTATGCTTTAAAATGTTACAAAATTTGGAAAATAATCACTAGAACTTTCAACTTAAAATCCTTTTATTTGCAAAACTTTGCATTTCTTTGGCATTTTTTATTATTTTTCGTAATCAGTAATTCATTGGCTATTTAAAAAATGCTTTTTTTTATTTCTACATGACGAAGTTTTTACACAATGACTAGTTTTAGGTCGAAAAGTGGGTATTTTTTTTAAATTCTAAAAACGTGAATAACTCTGTAACCAATGAGTTTTGACCCCTGGTTGACTGGACTTAAATCGTTACAAATGAGCTGTAGAATAACCCCTTTCAAGGAATACGGCGAATTTCCAGTCACCCTGTAGACATTTTGGAGATAAAGAACATTCAAAATATGCTCGTAATCAGAGGTTGTCCGG